>JANBPQ010000015.1:600000-1124499 GCA_024712875.1 Inonotus hispidus | reverse complement strand
TCAAGTTGAAGCAGGCAATGCCCACCCTACAAATCAAGTTGTATATGTACCAACTCCTGCGCTCCCTCGCATACATTCACTCCATTGGCATCTGCCATCGCGATATAAAGCCACAGAATTTGCTGCTCAACCCTTCGTCTGGCGTACTCAAGCTTTGTGATTTTGGGTCCGCAAAGATCTTGGTTGCGGGAGAGCCGAACGTCAGCTATATCTGCTCGAGATATTACCGAGCTCCGGAGCTGATATTCGGGGCAACCAATTATACCACCAATATCGGTCTGCTTGTTCTTATTTTGTATGCACTGCCTTTGATCGCTTACTATGAAGCTCTTGCCTTGTAGATATCTGGTCAACTGGTTGCGTCATGGCTGAACTTATGCTCGGACAGCCTTTGTTCCCCGGCGAGAGTGGAATTGATCAACTCGTCGAGATCATCAAGGTATTGGGGACGCCATCAAGGGAACAGATCAAAACGATGAATCCCAATTACATGGAACACAAGTTCCCGCAGATCAAGCCTCACCCCTTCCACAAGGTATGCGATAGTTTTATGATATATCAGGGTACAACGTCGTTTAATTTGCTCTCTTGTCTATACACAGGTGTTCAGGCCACGCACGGCGCCTGAGGCCATTGACTTGGTAGCCAAGTTACTAGAATACACGCCCGAAGCCCGTTTAAGTGCAATTGAGGCTATGTGCCATCCCTTCTTTGACGAGTTGAAAGTCGACAGCATGAGGATGCCAAACGGCAAGGAGTTTCCTAGACTGTTTGACTTTACGAGGGAAGGTTAGCTATGACCTTGCTTCTGCTGCACTTCGACTGGCATGCTGATGACTTATGTTGTGGTTCAGAGCTGTCTATCCGACCTGATCTGATTCGACAGCTCGTACCACCGTTCTGCGAGGGAGAGTTGCGATCACGAGGACTTGACCTGGACAATTTTGTACCGATACCAGTCGAACAGCTTCGAATTACGCTCGATTAGCCGGATGATTGTGTGTGCGTGTGTATTATTGATATCCCGCAGGACGTGATGACACTATGCGGGAGGAACGCGTGGGGGACAGTAGATACAAATACGAGCGTATTGATGACCTGTTGTTATTGTGTTGCGATTGTTTCTTCTGTTATACTTTACTTTGATGATGAATGCCCTGCTTCATCGCCAACACTGTGCGCAAGTCCGACTCATAATGGGGAGTGGCACGGCCTATGTGATCCGTGTGACAATTTTTCCTGGTCGGAGTTTGAATAACTTCCTAAATATAGTAAGTCGCGTCGATCATATTGTCTCACTTTCTCTCGAGACACCAACCTGGCCAAGTTTGCTGGCTCAGTTAAACCATCTCTCTGTGAATGCATTGAGTTCCATACCTTAATACCACCTCATAATATCTTAAATAAGCAATATTTATTTAATCTGAGGTATATTTCGCCACGATAAAGCACCTTTATTTAGGTCAGACTGATCACGTGACCGCATACAATCGATTTGGAGGATCCCTTGCCTTCAACGACATCAACACAAAACTCTGCTTATTATCACTCATGGGTAATGTTGTGATGATAATACATAAATGCATGCAATAATAGAAGCTCTAGTGCACTTCAATAAATGAGAAATGACACCTGAAGCTTATGCACACTGAATGTATGCTTGTTTCCTCTATGAGTTTGGAAAAGTTGACCTGTTTCAGTGCACCTACAGTCTTTTCAAGCAATTTTCTTCATTTTGTCCAAAAAAAAAATTGGAGAAGTTGCTTAGTTCTTGAGAACGTGGCTAAAATTGGGCATATTCCATAAAAATATTTGTTATTTTGCTTCAATTTTCATCCCACTGTGTTTATTGGGTCCAAAAACCTTTGTCTATGTTATTTCCAAACAGTTCCTTCAGTTGTGTAAATTATTCTGGGAGGACAAACGTGAAAACAGAAAGTGAAACACAAAGATCGACATGTCGATCACTGGGATAGGTTAAGCGAGACCGTGGGAATGCACAGATTTTTGGCGGACCGTGCCACTCCCCACTCATAATCACGCTATCTTGCTCTACCACGTCACGTGCCTCATTCTACTTTTCATTTATTATATCTCCTCTCCTCTTGCTTGGTCCTCGCTTTCTGCCACCTCCCTCCCCATCCTGTCCTCCAGTACACAAAATGGAGTCAACTGAGAAACATTCAAGAGACAAGGCGAAATACTCGTGCGATACAATTCCGGTGCCCCGCCATCTTCATCGCCATTCAGACTCCGCGGCACATTCCCGATCCCCTTCACCTCTCCCTCAGCCTTCGGCAGTAGAAGATGTTGCAACTTCCTCGTTTGAGATCGTGACTCCAGAAGAGGTACAGTCATCCGGTACACAGCCCACCGACGACTCAACTGCCGCACAGCATACCGAGCCACCTGTCGGTGCCGAGCAACCCGATGCGCCGCCTCAACCACCACCACGGAAGCTTTGCGTAAGGCATCAGCGAATGGCTGATGAGGGAACAAATCTCAAGATACAACAGGTGAGTCGACTCTATTAGGGTTATAAAAACTGTCGGCGCTGTACAGCACTGCTTATAATATGCGTGCATATACTTATTTGGTGCTGACACGCCATTGTCTCCTTCCCTCATATAGTCCCTTGACGCCCTACCAGTCGAGGATAGACAAGTCGTCAGCACGATTTGGACCAACTTCAGTAGCTCTCCCCATTCGCGCCGACTCGTTATCTTGGAGGGCATCCTCACTATGTGCTGCTTCTCGCAGCTTTCTATGATCTCTGAATCACTCCAATCACTCATCCGTCTCGATCCGTTCCGCGTTCTCCCTCGCGAAATCTCTCTCAAGGTCCTTCAATACCTCGACGCTATATCTCTATGCCGCGCAGCACAAGTATGCAAGTCTTGGTCGAAGTTGGCAGATGATGACGTGCTTTGGCGCGGTATTTGCGAACAGCATATTGGCCAGAAATGTCAGAAGTGCGGCTGGGGTCTGCCTATGCTGGAGCGGCGGCGGAGAGCAAGATTACCCCCATCTCCGCCTCCTGAAGGAACCTCTGAACAATCAATCTACAAGAGAGACCTCGAAAATTACCCTCACGATACCCAAGAACGACCGTTAAAACGAATGCGATCCGGTTCATCTGACACGCAAATGCCGGTGGCGAGTAGCAGTACTGGTGCGCTTACGGCATCCCCAGTATCAATGATGCCACCCTGTCTACCACCCCGGACGATCACCCGCCCATGGAAGGATGTCTATTGTGAGCGATTGACGATCGAGCGAAATTGGCGACGAGGGCGATGTACGGTCCAAACGTTGAAAGGGCATACGGATGGCGTCATGTGCCTACAATTCAGCGAGACATTACACCATCCATCGTTTCCGGTGCTTATTACCGGTTCGTACGATCGCACCGCACGTGTATGGAACTTGGAGACCGGAACAGAGATACTGTGCTTACGCGGTCACTCGCGAGCTGTACGCGCGCTTCAATTTGATGAAGCGAAGTTGATCACTGGTAGCATGGATAATACCATACGCGTCTGGAACTGGCGAACAGGGAAATGTATCCGTGTGCTTGAGGGTCACGTTGAGGGAGTAATCTGTCTGCACTTTGACTCGAACATTCTTGCCAGTGGTTCTGTCGACCGCACTGTGAAGATCTGGAACTTCCGAACTGGCAAATGCTTTACTCTCGGAGGGCATCGGGATTGGGTGAACTCTGTGCAAATATGGGACTCCGATGGCGCCAATGAAGTCAACTCGTGCCAGACACCGTTATTCGAGCAGAGTAGTTGTTCGCAAGGAAATGCATCTTCTCTTCCAACAATAGACCCAGGAAAAATGCTCTTTTCTGGTTCGGATGACGGATCGATCATCCTCTGGGATCTAGCGTCTCGTTCAATTGTACGGACATTTACTGGACATGTCGGGCAAGTACAAAGTGTCAAACTCGTCTACGAAGACCCTCCATGCGAAGACGAAGAGCCTCAAACCCGACCTAGTCCTTCTCGTGACCCTCGTTCGACACTTCCCTCAGGTCTTCCTGGTTTTGCTCCTGCCTCCGTATCAATACCGTCCCCTCCTCCACCAGACCACCCTGGTTTAGATGCACCCGCATTCCGACCTCCAATCGGTTTCGACCCTTATGCTTATCGCTCATCTCCCAATTCCGCTCCATTTGCGCGATCTCATCTACATCCACCACCTTCTAGGCAGGGATCGTCGAGTCCTGTATCTTCCAGCAGCAGTAGCGCCAGTAGTACGGGTGGCAGCAGCAAGCGAAAACCCAAGCCCGTACTGATATCTGGAAGCTTGGACAATACAATTAGAGTGTGGGACGTCGATACAGGCAAGGCGATTACAACACTCTTTGGTCATATCGAGGGCGTCTGGGCTATCGCATGCGATAAGCTTCGACTCCTGAGCGCTAGCCATGATCGGACGATCAAGGTGAGATCTAAACGTCTTCTTCCTTCTTGTGCAATGTGCTAAATTTTTTGCTTCCTATATGAAGGTTTGGATGCGCGAGGAGAATCGATGTTTGGCTACGCTCGTTGGCCATAGAGGTGCCGTCACCTGTCTGGGTCTTGGTGATGACAAGATCGTCTCCGGGAGTGATGATGGCGATATCCGAATTTGGAATTTCGCCATGTAACCATTTTCATTTTCTTACATCTCTATGGGCATTACTTGCGATACTCTTATAATACAACTGATACCATACTTCTTTATGCTGTCCTTTATTCACATCGTTATTGTTCATTCAATTTAGTATGTCAGTAGTAGTAAATTCCATCCGTAACTTGACTACGATCACACCTTTTGAGTGACCAGCTGTTTCGTCGGAAGCAAGTCAAGTCAAGCGGATCCTGTGGCGGACGATAATAGCTAGCAGTCAGAAAGCTGGGTTGAACATACGTATGAATTATTAGAGACAGGATCGACGAATACATGGCATGAGATGATGGTATCAAGACGAATTCGAACAAGATGCAAGACAATACAATTACAATGCAAGATGGTACACGACATAGCAATAAAATAACGGAGAAACAGCTTACATCCATAAATTATCCGTGATACACAAAAAGAGAATGACAGGGGCGGAGCAGGAGGGGAAACAATCACCTCTTGCTCCTAGCGGTCCGAAAACCAACAGCAGCGAGTTCAGGGACACGATGTTCATAATCTCTATCCTCAATCTTCTGCAACTCACGACTCCTCTGCTCGATAGCATCATCGGCCGTATGACCCAGATGGATCCTGGCGAGTTGTTCTTCGAGGTAGAGAAGTGGCCCGGCTTTGCGTTCTCCCTCCATTACAGTTGCGAAGTGGTCGAGACGGTCACCGTTGGGGATGGTATTGTCAGATCCGCCGAGGGGCGCTTGGAAGGCGAGAAGGGACAGGATGCTATCGTGCACGCGGACGAATTTCTCAAGGTTGATTAAGGTTTCTGTACCTTGCTGGACACGGCTCGGTTGGCGTTCGTACACGACTTGTAAATCTTTGAGATGGATAGCTATGGAATTAAAGATGCACTCAGTCACCGCTAGACAAACCATCAACGGATTCGACCTGACGAACCTAGTAAGGGTATACAAGGATCCGTCCCGGGCTTCGGCAAAGCATCCCTATACGCACGATGATTATGGCCGATATCAAGAATCGCAGACAGCTTCTTCTGCGTATCCCGGATCGGTTTCTCAAGTCGGCAAGTTAGCTTCAGGTGTGAAACTTGAGGAGACTCGATCCCGGCCAAAAGCGCAGACATGGACGAATAGTTGTGCAGCTTGCGGCATTCCTGGGACATCGGATTGTAAGATCCTCTCCCTGTCGATATTGTCAAATGAAATACTCACAGCAGCGGTGTTGACGAAGAACCGAAGCGTCTCTTGCCGATTTTCCCACGAATTTGAACGGAGAATTGACTTCTTCACCCATTGCACGATCTTATTATTCGTCTCTCCCGCCTCTTTGACCTTGTTCGACGATCCGGATTGCGAGCCCTCAACGTTGTGCAGCAAGTAGTGAACACAGTCCAAAGCAGTGATGGCGCGATATCTCTTGCCCTCAAAGACGGATAAGGCTATAGCAAGCCCAGTTGGAGTAACATCGGAGGAATGCGTGGATCGTTTGGATCCGGTATGTGAAAGCGTAGGCGATGCTCCTCGACCGGGATGTGATACCATCTTCCAAAATCATTAGTGTCAAGGAGTAGGTGCTTAGACGAGTCCATACCAAATGATTGATTGTACTGATCAGTTCACGAGCCACGGCAAAAATATTGATATCTTGCAGGAACAAACGAAGGTCGTCCAAGTGTTGGATCTCAAGGGCCCCAGCATGGGGGCCCGTCAACCATTCTCCCAAAAATTTCAGGACCCTGACGACGAGTGTGAGTCATAAGATAGCGAAGCCGGCAAGTGAAAGAAACGAACCAATATTTAGTGTCAACTCGTTCTTGGGTGCCTATCGGTGCATCCGAACCTGCCATTGTAAAGCGGTATAATAAGAACCTTAGAACGTCCGTTGTAGATGCAAAGAGTGTATGCGTAGCAAGGAAGGCATCAAGATACTTCCGATTCCTGGTGCCGACTGGAGATGCCCTCGTCAATTAGAACACTGCTTGGACGATGAAAAGAAACTCCTCTTACTACCGACCGTCGAGATTTCTTTCAGAAGATAATCGACGAGACCCCCAAGTGATGCACTAAAATCCAGCACTTCAGATGAAGAGTAAGCCAAAATAATCTGTTCGAACTTACGCTCTTATCGAGCCGTCCTTATTAAGAGTAAGTTGGATTGACAAATCAAGACCACTGAAATCCAATAGATGGCACCGAGGTGGTACTGCGTCGATTGAAGATGAAGATCGGGCACGGGCGGAGCGCGAATCGACGGAACTCGGAAAAGATGAAGAATTGGAGCCTCCTGATGGGTCACCCTCGATAGACTCTGCGACCGATGGACCTGCGAATGTTGGAGCTAACCCGAGACGTGGCGACATCTCAGCCGAGCCATTTGGACGCAGATTGCTTGTAAAGAAGGAGGCGCCCGAGGGCGAAGCAGATAGGGGTTCGCGAGGCGAGTGCCCTACTGTTGCATGTGAAGTGTGTACGGGATTAGTTAAAGAAAGATATGAAGGGTAAGAAGGCCCTGCGTCAGAGGTAGTTGTATTGCCAATGGGACGGGCCAAGCTTTCTCCGGCCTTGGTTGGAGACACACCGACGGAAGCACCAAGCATGGACGAGCCTGTTGTACTCTGAGAATCCCGCCGAGCGACTGATGATACTGACGGCCTGTGCGTCATCCGAGAAACTGATGTTGGTGATGTATGAGTGCCGTGTAGGTTGGACGAGCTACTCGAAGACGCTATGCTGGGGGATAACGTCTGATTGTATGACCCGGCGGACTACTACCAAGCAAAACACTCCTAGGGGACGTGTTATTATTGAGCAGTGCCTGAGACAGCGGTGACGGTGAGGGTGGCGTTCTGTATGGCGTCCCCGACCGCACAGAGGGTGTACGGTTGGGTATTGGGATTGCAGGGCTCAAGTTTACGACTTGAGGAAGGTCCCTTGCAAATTGCTTCGGCGACTCGGATATTGAGATACCTTATACAACATCAATGGGACACGATTCAGGTGTAAAAGGCAACAAAAGGGTACCTAGAACAGGGTTGGCCGAATGAGATGTTGATGGTTGCAGTAAACGGATGCGGCTCTTCACAGTCGACATTGTAGGTCGTTCACTTGCCTCCCAGCTCCAGCACTGGCGCATCAGGTCCCACATCCGGTCATCCAATCCTCGTCTTATAACTGTTTCGTCCATCGGTCGGTCGGGCAAACGGCGGTTGAGGAGCTCGGCCACAATCATTGGGTCACGAACCCGATTATGGTACGGTTTCCTGCCGGACAAAATTTCAAGGCACAACATCCCAAAGCTCCATACATCCGTCGCCGGCGACACAGGTACCTGACTTCCATCATTGTCGACCTCCAAGAGCTCTGGAGCTTGCCACCGGACTGGGCTTTCGCCGTGGGTCGAGGACGAGCCATCAGGCGCAACCTACCATGAAAACTTCAGGCATCATCTCCGCAGGAGATGATTGGGCTTACCTCCTCTATTACTCTTGATAAGCCAAAGTCGGAAACACAGGCCCTTCCGTCATCTCCGATGAGAATGTTCGCAGCACGCAAATCACCGTGAACAACGCCTCTTCCATGTAGATACTCCATTCCTGACGCAACGTCTCCCAAGATAGTAACTCTGTTAATGACTTCGTCGGTGGAATTTATATAATCCAACGCGCTCCCACATTCCATCCACGGGCTCACAGAGTACATCTGATCCTCCTCGTAGAAAATCCCATAAAAACGGCATATATGACGGTGCTGCAGTTCACGCCAGATCTCTACCTCCTTGAGGAAACGCTGTATTGAAAAAGATTGATCAACGAAACAAATTGATGGCATCTGTCATTAATCACCTTGCGCGCCTTCTCGGTGTGATTTAATGACCTGGCAAATTTCAAGGCGACCTGGAAATGATAAGGTATAAACATTAAACGGGCCAAAGAAAAAGGATCAGCATGCATCATCTACCTTCTCCTCTCCGAGCCATAGACCTAGGCACACTATCAGTATGCAAAACAGCTTAAGGTGAGGTACCAAGGACATACCCATGAAAACGTCATTGTATGCTCCGTACGCAATGGCGTTCTTCGAAATTCTTTGTACTTGGCCCGTCACTACAGCATTGTCATCAGCGAATTGCGGGGATGGGACGATACCGAGACTTACGATCAATAATAGGCGGCAGAAATTTTGTTCTCCGGTGTATCTCCCACAGGCTCTGCTGCAATTCACGAGATTGTTCAGGGGGAACTAATCCCTCTTGTAATTGCTGTGAAATGCGTAAAGAGCGGATTTAATTGTGAGAAACACTGCGCGGTAGAGGTTTGGCGACAAACCTCCTGTATAGTCCGCATAATAGGTCTGACGGCACTCTGATCGTTGATGATGTCTCGAAGACCGTCAACACTTTGCAGGATATCCCGCAGCATGTCCAAGTTCTGTGCAGTGTCGCGTTGATGAATGAGTTGGAGTTCGCGATGGCTGCGCTGCAAGCCAGCGGCAGCAGCAATCTGCAAGGTAATGATCAGAACAAACACCGAGAGGATAGCGAGACAGCCGCACGTTAAAGCGTTGTGCACAGGCGTCAATCTCTTTGTAAAGTTGTTCGAGACCTTGCTTGATGTCATTTTGATTGACTAGACTCTTGACGCGATTCCAAGAAGCCCATAGCACGGCTGTATTCAAACGGTGTCATCGATCGTGATACATGTTAGCTAATGGATAATGTAGTGGCACACCTTTCTTGTGTGCACGCTCGACAATACTTCGTCACAAGTGTGTCAACGAAACTGACTCTTACACGACAAGCACCCGACTCACTTTGACACTTCATCCGCTGCAGAGGTGAAGTCTGACCCTTCGAGGCCCCTGCATTGGTCTCGGAAGGCCAAAAGGAGTCTTGTGCACCTATCGCTGAGATCCCTGCACTGCGCCTAAAGATGCCAGTTAGACGCGGACATGAAAACTATAAACCTCGCCCTACCCTATAAACCTTGATGTTCTGTACGCTCTTGCCAAGTTCATATGCTGAAAGTCTCGAAGAGTCGAGTCATTCCGGGGAGATGACGGAGCAGGAGTACGTTACCTGTTGTGACGGCCAGATCCATACCAGGTAAACCAGCGATGTCGAGGAAAGTGCTCAAGCTCATTCCCTTCTACGATGCGGACCCCGGAGAAGAGAAAAGAGTGGAGAGGGGGGTAACATGGAGGAGAGCGCCGAGGTGAAGAAGAGGAGATTGATTGGGAGATCCATTGTATATATGTATATACGACCATCAGGCACGCCCCACCGCACCGCGTAGCGTGTGCACTGTTTCGAGGCGGTGAAGATACGGCGCGTTACGTTGTCGCCTCGGTCACCAAATAGACACACTTTCGTCGTCGTTAAACGAGTACACGTACCTCAAGATGAAACTCGCTGGTACACTGTTAACCGAGCGAATATTCGATCTTCACCAACCGACCCTTTCTATCAGTGTTATCTAATCTTTCTTTTCTCTGAAATACCTAAATATAGAAAAGATTAAACACAAAAGAGAACCTGCCTGTCAATGTCATGTCGCATGCACGTCGAACGCTGCAAACCGTCGTTTGAAACTGAAGGCAAAAATTATCAAGGCCTTGTTCGCGGGCATGGAGGCAGTGGGGTTCGAACCCACGCGGGAATACTCCCATCAGGACTTAAATCTGACATCTTAGACCACTCGATCATACCTCCAGCTTATACCTTGCTCAGTTACAGGAAAAGACGCGTCCTTTGAACACCCAACTCAGATCTGCCCCAGAACGCACCACACGCACATTTTCACAGTTTTAATCACATATTTATGGAGACTGATGCTGGTACTACATGCTGATTTTTTTCTGAGGAGTGACCTGCTCTAGATAAATAAATATACCCTTGTGAAGAAACTGAGGAAAATGTCACAGAAACCACTCCTTTGAACACTTTGTGACGTAATGTCACGCTAGTGCTCGGCTACGATCAATTACAATTTGCTTGCCGAGAGTTCTAATCATGGCGTGCGTCGATCATTTGTCTGTCACACCTGAGACTGTTTTCAAGTTCTTAATCGATGCAATGGTTATTTCTCCATAAAACTTGGTACAGACATAGCAGAGGTGTTGTTACCTCTTTGTATGCACTTTATTTTCTTATTGTATGCCTAGAGCAGTTGCAGATGAAGTGAATTTGGGCATGTCTTTGTGAGTTTCACCAAATTTCGACAGTGGATGATTTTTACAGGCTCAAATCCTTGGTCAAATTCTCTATAAATTTGCATACACATTCACACACTTGTTCTTCAGATGATGTTATTTTTCTGAGGTGAGAGACGAAGAAATGAGTGAGAAAGACCATGGTGTTCAAAGGAACGGTCCTGTTTAAAGGACGCGTCTTTTCCTGTATCTCACTAACCAGAGCATGCTATCGCAAGCCGAAATACCCAACGGTCTATTTTATTTGTTGCAATGATTTGAGTATGTTGGAGCAGATACAACTGAGTCGATAGGTGCTTGACGCTTTAAAAGCGCCAAACTGAAGAGGTAGTCCCCGTGGGAACGCGGATGTATTGGGCTCCCGTGATTTCGGGCCCAGCGCCGAACTCCAATTCACTCCGGCGGCATGACGGATAAAAATATACCACTCACTATACTACCAACCACCGGTCCACAACCATGATTTCAATTTTCCCACCGCTCCACTCTAATGGACACTGTCCGTGCCACCGACAACGCTGGGCAACTTGCATATGAGGGTAAAGAGGACCGACCCGCGTTAAGCGCCTTTCCTACTCAACAAGAGATCGTTTCCCAGTCTGCATCCACTCTCAACGTCGCGTCCGTGTCCGGAAGTGTTCGTCGAGAGCAAGGCGTGCTCATATACCCCGGCGAGGGGACAGCAGAGTCGCCCTACATCGTAGATTGGGAACCAGAAGATCCCGAAAATCCGTATAACTGGGCCACATCAAGAAAGTGGCCACTGACATTCCTCGTAAGTTCAGTGTCATTACCACCGAACTCAGGCCATTCATCATAAGCAAACTCCAATCAGTTAGCGGCGGGGACACTATGCGTATCCTTTGCCAGTAGTTCATACAGTGGAGGTATCTCGTTTCTGGTTGAGGACCTTCACATCTCCCGAGAATTGGCAGTTCTGGGCGTCTCACTCTACGTGCTCGGCTTTGGTCTTGGGTGAGATGCTCACTTCCGTTAATTTTCCTGTTACTCATTCGCTCGTCGATTTGCAGTCCTCTCTTATTCGCCCCTTTGAGCGAGGTAAGCAGAAAAAACGAATGCTCCGATGTTGTCCGATCGGCTCAGTAAGCAAATGTCATATAGATGTATGGAAGAGTAAGTTCCCACGGCAAAGTCAAGTTAGACGGACGTACTCAGGAGAGGAGCTGATTGTTTCTCCATCAGCGAGCCGTATTCATATGCACTTACACACCGTATACATTACTACATTTGGGCGGCGCACTCGCTAAGAATGGACAGACCCTTCTCATCAGTCGGCTTCTTGCAGGGATAATGGGATCGTCACGTATGTGGACTACGGGAGTGCTCAGGAGACAAATACTAACCATATCTCAGCACTCACCAATGCAGGCGGTACTATAGCCGATATGTGGGTTCCCCGTGAACGCGGTGTTGCGGTCGCGTTGTACTCGACTGCTCCTTTCCTTGGGCCTGGTATTATTTCCCATTGTTGCCTCGTATTTCTCGCAGTATGCTGACTAGCTTCAGTTATTGGGCCTATAGTCGGAGGTTTCGTGTCTGAAGACCAGAAACTGGGGTGGCGTTTCGATTTCTGGATAATGATGATATTCTCTGGTGTAGTATTAATAATACACTCGACTTTCATGCCCGAAACAGTAAGTGCACTTTCTATGTCATAGACTTGCGCAAACTGAGATTCGATATAGTATGGACCTGTCTTGCTTCGCTGGCGAGCGCGTCGCCTGCGTCGACAAGCCGAAGGGAAAGTTGTTTATACTTCTAGATTTGATCTCACGCGGAGCCGTTCGCTAGTACAATCTCTCAAAGTCAATTTAAGACGACCGTTTGGTATGTACATGCCAAATACTCCGACTGGAGGTCAACTTATCGGCATTCGCCCTCAGTCTTTCTGATCTTTGAACCCATTGTAACATTACTTGCACTATACGTCTCCATCGCTTATGCCATCCTGTATGCTATGTTCGCTGCGTTTCCAATCGTCTTCCAGGAGCATCGACACTTCACTCCTGGAGAAGGCGGTTTAGCTTTCTTAGGTATCGGTCTAGGCATGTGTATTGGAACGGCCATCACACCAATTCAGAATCGGCTCTACTGGCGAGTGATGGATCGAAGTCCGACAGGAAAGGCTCCCCCTGAGGCGTAGGTCAAGAATCGATTCTGAACGAACACGCAGCGCTCATGTTCATTTCTCATAGGCGTCTGTACGCTGCGGTAATCGGAGCGATTTTGCTGCCTGTCGGCCTCTTCTGGTTCGCCTGGTGCGTAACCACGTTCGCGATTCAGGGCCTATGTGTTCATCACTGTAACTTCTAGGACATCGTTCCCTTCGATTTCATATCTCGCGCCCATCTTTGCCGGGGTTCCATTTGGCACAGCAGTTGCTACGATCTTGCAGTCGCTTACCGCATATCTTATGGACACGTACACAATATACTCCGCTAGCGCGATCGCTGCGACTATTGTGTTACGAAGTGCCTTTGCCTGCGCCTTCCCCTTGTTTAGCCCCTCCATGTTCGCGGCACTAGGTGACCAATGGGCAATGAGTGTATTCGCGTTCCTGTCCTTGCTGTGTATGCCTATTCCGTTCTTATTTTTCGTGAGCGCTTTCCCCGTTTTTTATGTCAATCGTGGATTTGACGGGCACGCAACACTAGAAATACGGGAGACTCATTCGGAGAAAATCTCGTGTTGCGATCAAGGACGAGTCGATGAGTGACGAATTAGAACTACCTAGTCAAAGGCAAAGGACTGACTCGACGGTGGATGTTGGAAGGAACGAAAAAGAGCCAAGTGAAACTATAGTTTAGTTTTTTAGACATTTGTAATTAGATAATTGCGGTATACGTAATATTATCTGCTCTTACGTTTCGTTTTCTGTGTTGTGTTTGCTACTGTTACACTGGACAATTGCTACTTGTCCACCCCTTGCCTTTCTCCAACTTGCCGCGTCCGTGCACCGGCACATTCACATTCCTTTCTCCAATTTTCAATCCAGAGTGGTCGAAACAGAAGAAAAAGGGTCTGCTCTGCCTTGCAGTTTTACGTTCAGTAATTCCGATGGTGGCAACGCGACCATCACAGGACGACGCACATACCTTTGCTCCTGAAGTCCCTGAGACTCAGGGACAACTGATCTTGACAGACTCGTCCAGCTCGAGTCTTCAACTTCCAAATGTATTCGTTACCCCTCCCGAGGAAGAATTCGACTCTCCACCGTGGTGCTGCTTTGACGCCGACAGGGATGCGCAACCGGGTGCTTTCGTGTACGATAATCTCCAAGGACAGGACTTTGACTATGCCGCGCACGCAGAGGAGGAGATTTTCGGACGGCATTCGTCTCATTCTGTAGTAGAGAACCCACCAAAGGAAGACGTGTTCATTATGCATAGCCTGATGCAGGAGGCAGAGCATCTGAAGGAAAGACTTAAATCGCTGGACTTGTCTGCTGGTCCATTCCCGTTTAGCGCTCCGCACGCTGCAGCAGACGAAGAAATACCGGATTTCGACGATTTCATAGACACTCCAACTTCGGGAACGGTTATGCCAGTCGAAACTGGTCAGTCCGAGTCGGAGGAACAGAAAGTTAAGCGAAGGAGGTCTCTCTTTGCGTTTAGACCGCTGGCCCGACGAAAGTCCTTCGAGGGGGGAGAAGAATCCGCTGGAACTTGTCCTACTCCGGTCACCGGGCGCAACTCTGGGGGGTCACGCCGAAAGGTCAAGATATGGAAGCCGTCAGCATACGTTCAGGCTCGTCTCGCAAGGCCGGTTTTTTTTCCCGCTTCAAACTATCATCAAAAAAGTCGACTCCTAGTCTAGGGGATGATAGACCAGATGCGAGGAAGTCCATCAATGCATATCAATCCAACGAGGAACTACCAGCGCCTCAGGAGCAGGATATGATCCTGAAGCGGCGCTTTTCGATTTTTGACATCCCTCGCCGGCGATCCTTTTCCGCTTCACAGAGTACCCAAACGTCTGCATCTGCTACCACTCCTAGCATTGTGCCGAGCATGAACCAATCCAACTCCTCTCTCTCCACATCCTCTGTCCCCCTAACGCCCGACGCAGCAACGTACAATGTGGGCCTAGGTTCTCCACCCGACTCACTGACTGGAAAACCTACCGACCGACTATCCTCCGTCGATACTTCCTTCTTGTCAAGAATGGACATACACGATGTGGATAATATCGCATCGTCATTGACTCTTCCCTCATCTCGGCACGCTCATACGATCGTACCGGAACATGGTCAATTTACACTTGATCCTCTTCATTTCGAATCGTTGCAGTTCGACTCAGATGACTTTGCATGACTTCTCCCTCTCTCCTTCTCTTTCCTCTTCCTCGTCATTTCGTCTCCGTTTCTTTCACTCTCTCGCTTTCCTTCCTCTAGCCATACCCGTAGATAATCTGATACCTAGTTCATCTGTCCTGCTACTAGTCCATACTCGCGTTACCGGTCCTGCTTGTCACTTCTTGACCGCCACCTTCTCTCTTCCTTTTCGTCTTCATCATTGCTGTGCTTATACAATAAGTTTCCATCCTGCACTCTGTTCCACGCCTATTGTCTTTTCTCAACCGGTTCACCCATTTCTCTACTCGAACCTTCGTATATATACACACAAGCGTAAAGCTTTAGTCTAGGGTGCAATATGGTGGTATATTACGTGTCTATAGCTGCTGCGGATACCAAGCGAGAATCAATACATGACTGAATGATGGACTAGTATTTCTCTGCCAGAACTGGGATACATCGATTAGTCCGGAGAAACGGTATTAAGCAGTGCATGAGACTTACTCAGTGTGACTAAGGATGTCCAGCCAGTGAATGGATGACTTCAAAGACAGTTTAATATCTGTGAAGGCGTATGAATAGAGCAGACAAACAGACCTTCTCCGACCCTCTCCAGTCAGCGCATCATACTGCTCCCATACGTATCCAGTGCGTTGGTATTCCTTGAATACGTTATCAATAACATTCTTGCGCAACTCAACGTATATCTCTCTGGCTCTCGCTTGCTGAGGGCCCGGTTCCTTTGCATACACCTGATAGCAACATATGAAGAGGAAGCCGCCTCCATTCGAGGAGACACTCACTTTGTATAAGGAACTCAAAGCCATATAATTCATTTGGATCCATATTGGTCCTTTCCAGTAGTTTTCATCTTGCCCGAATTCAGGGTGAGAGGCTGAGAGGCTGCGGATCCCGTATGGTGACCATAAGTGGTCTTCAGAACGGAGGATATCGAGAATTGGTCCGAGATGCGGCGAAGACGGTTCGAGCAGGCCTAATAGGAATGGGAATAGAGACAAATATCCTTTGTGACAGACAAAGTACGATTCGTCTATTGACTCGGTTTATTAGTTGAAGGAGCTTGTTCAAAGACGGAGGGGAATAACTCACCATCCGAATTGACATCAACATCACAATACATCTGATCCTTTTCACTCCAGTGAAGGTCCTCCAAGTTGTCCAGTATGGCTTTCTCGATAGTGATGAATGCCTTCTCATCGTCGGATTCTCCGATGTATCCAGCGATATCACGCATTGTTCTCGTGAAAAAGGCCATCCAAGACATCAAGTCGAGATGCAGTTCTCCCGCATGGGGGGGTCCACGCGGATAATCATCCATACCACTAGTAAGCACATGCTTCTCCGATCGTCCTCGCCAACGATAAGCCTCCGTTCGTGAACGAGCCTTGCGATCATATTGCTTAATTTGACCTCGTTGGGTACGACGGAACCAGTCGTAGTGTCTTTTGAGCTTCGGATAGATAGAGCGTAAGAACTCCTGAGATAGCTCAGGATTTCGTAGATAGACATCTGATGCCTGTGATTCGCCTTCCTCTATGACGACTTGCTGATTCACACCGTAGTCTAGACCCAGATCTGCGTCGGAGGGACCTTGATCGAATGACTTCAGTCTATCAATGAACGCAGTCACTGCCATTGTGAGTGTTGGTGGGTTGGCGTATGAGGGGACTTGAGTGATGAATTCTTCGGGAACCTTGCTGCGAGCTTCCTCTCCTAAAATCTGTTCTCGAGCAACCCAGCCGTCTTCATCAATAAGGTTGATCCAGTCTTTCAGTATCTCTAGACTAGACGACGGATCAGTCCATGCTGGTGCGTTATCCCTTTGACTATTCACACCTGAAATCATTGTCCCAAAGTCCGATGTGCAAGAGGTGAAAACCTTCATCCCTTCTCATACAAGTCAGTTTATGTCATTACTTAACGGTTAATTGTCACAAACCAGTAGAATCCCCTCGGGAAAAAGCTTCGACTCGGGGTTGCTGTTAGCAAAGCTCTCGGCTCAGTCAAATAAGGCCCTGGTTTCTCTTCGATTTCGGATGATTCATCCTCATCCCATTCCTGCGCAACACTTGGATCGACAATGGAGTCACCATAGAAATATCCGACTCCACCCAACAAGTTTGAAGTAATTGCTTTAGAGAAAGCGACCAGCTCGTCCGCCGCGCCACTAGGGACAGGGAATCTCTCATTGAACCTCTTGGAGAATTCCTCCTTGAGTTCAGGGATTCGGTTGTCAAGGAGTGACGCTACAAGTCACGTTTAATTTAGTGATGTGTCCATAAACTACAAATCCGTGAACATTACTTACAGCTTAGTCTGTGCTTTGCGCTTCCACTTTCAAAGAAGATGTCGAATTGGAACTCTCCATCAAAAGACTTTTGAACAGCATAGACGTTGCTGGACGAGTAAACCTCATCTGGAAGCTGAAGTACGAAGGATGGATCCGGTGCGCCTTTTGCCGGATCTTGATACTGTGCAACCACCGACTGAGCGTGTTTAAGTACCGTGTTCATAAGATGCTCTAGAGAGCCATTTGAACTTGGCGCCGATATAAAAAATACAAGATGGTTACCTTTAGCCTTCCAAATGTCTCCAGATGGAAGTCGTAGGCCCGCAAAATGTGTCTTCCCGATGCGCTCGGCAAATGCTTGAGCATGAGGACCAGTCGTGACCGCATTATTATCCGGGCCTGAGTTCTTCTATTAGCATGCTCATTCTTCCGAGAAGCTCCTCTTACCATCGACGATTTTGATTTTAAAGTCCCCAAGGTCGGGAGAGCTGCCAGAGAACTTAACTGGTCCTTCTAATCCCTATACATAGTTAATACCTGCGCACGTTGAACATTATAATAAACCCACATTCTCGTCTTCATCAGTGTCCATATCCAGGCCTCCAAGTCCCTCGATTCCTGCATAGAAAATAAAGGACGTCCGCGATGGCAGTCCTAGACAACTGAAGTCAGCGAGTGCGTCCGGTAGGATAAACCGGAAGATGTACCAGGATTTAGAGGTTCTCCCTTGATTCTGGCAGCCCAGCTGCCACCATGGTCGCCCCCTTGGACTTTGAGCAGCTCGGTAATTACTTTCACATTGTTCCGCGGATCCTTGAGAACCTGGACACCTCCCTCTCGAGGGTCGTGTTCAGTCCAAGTGTAACCGGACAAACCGTCACCCTGGTCGCAAGCATGGCGAGCCTCTACATAATAAACATGTGAATCAAGACGCAGGGTATGTTATGGCTGCCTGAGAAGACCAACTTTGGAAGGACTGATAGTCTTGAGTCCCATACCATATTAATCCAGTCAGGAGAGACTGGGGGAGACGCGGCCGGAGACCAAAATACAAATTCGGTCTGTACGTCCCCCACAAGAGCGCTTGAGAATCATTTGAAGGAGCTGCATTTGAAGCTATACCCAGAAGAAGGGGCAAAAGTAGAATGGAGAATAAAGTAAGCATAAGAGGTATCTGTGAAATGCAGTTCGCGACGAGAGGGACACGTCTCTAGACGCGTGACGTGATCCAATGCACGTGACCCGTGATCGTGACTCCATGGCATGCGCCTCGCCACTTGCATCGCGCAGCCTCATCGTCCTCTCTTGCTCCTGACCACCATCTTAACTGCGTCTTACCTCAAACTCTACACTTCATCTCACAATGCGTTCCAAGTTCAAGGATGAGCATCCCTTCGGTGAGTAGTATATGTTTTCTGTGCCAAATCAGGCTTAGTGACTCACTTATTATAGAGAAGCGCAAAGCTGAAGCGGAACGCATTCGTCAGAAGTACCCAGACCGGATACCTGTGCGTCTCCCCGCTGAACGTGCTGATAAATTCTCTCATTTTATGCTCAACTAGGTGATTTGCGAGAAAGCAGACAAGACGGATATACCGACAATTGACAAGAAGAAGTACCTTGTCCCATCAGTGAGATTCACTGATTTCCTGATCTCGCTGGAATCATCATTAATGGTCGCCGATGCATCTAGGATCTAACCGTTGGACAATTCGTATACGTTATCCGAAAGCGCATCAAGCTTGCTCCGGAGAAGGCAATCTTCATTTTCGTCGATGAAGTGCTTCCACCAACTGCGGCGTTAATGAGCGCTATCTACGAAGAACACAAGTACGTGTTCTTTGCTAAGTAATCCACATCATGGCGCTGATGTCCTATAGGGATGAGGATGGTTTCCTTTATGTGAGCTACTCGGGTGAGAACACCTTTGGATCGGAAGGATTCTGGGAGGACGCGTGATTGTCAACGTGCTAGTGTCTCGGGCGTCTTCTTGCTACTTCTTTCGCACCACTATTGTATCTCGTCACATTCCCGAGCGGTTTCATCAGAGTTCACTTGTGTATTCTATGTTTGCTTTCCTATTCTTTTCACCAATATAAAGGTTCTCGTTATCATCCAGTGTATTCTTGTCTGCACTGTCAGACCTCCATTCGTTTTCGACTATAATCTTAATTCAACCCAGCCGAACTTTCATTTGCTCATGCCCAGATATGCAGTGAGTAATGGCACGGGAAGCGGATTGGTCGGCATACATGCATTACGTTGATTGATGTTACAGTAGAGCACATCGCTACTTTGCGCCTCGACAAAACAGTAACCTCGGTAAGAAATTCGACATAGCAATTAGTCAGATACTAACCTCTTCTGCGTAGTTTTGTGTGTTTATTGGAAGGGCGAAAGATATCCCGCCGTCCCGATGCACTGCAAGCTGGCCATCAAGTCGCATTTTATCTACTAAGCATTATCCAGGACGTAGGTGCATACGGTAAGAAAGCACCACTTTGCGAACAAGCATTTGTCAGCGTGCCTCAAGAGCAATACTGCGCCGGCAGCGTTAGAATGCATCTCAACTTGGCACTGCTATGCATGAGATTATCGGGATTGGGTGATATTTTCACTTTGCCCGGGTGATAAATTCAAGTAGTAGGCGCTTTCGACAGATGGACAAGTAAACTGACTTTCTGCAATCCCTATCCTCTTCGTGTTCCCCTCCGCCATTTGACAAGCTAGCGATGGCGTTTCTCGCTTGTCGCACTAGTATTCTAGGCTGTAAGCTTTCGCTTCATGATTCCACATTAATTAGGCTAACGGTCGAATTCGTCAATCTTCCTGCAGTCTGTCTTCTCGTTCTTAATGCGGCATCAATAGCCCTTGGAGCACTTCCTCACTTGCATAAATCTGGTCAAGGTGGGTACATAATACCATTCTCCTCTTTCTAATGTTACTTACATGGAATCCAGCCTTTCAAGTTCTTCAGATGGCAATGGCTGCTGGGGCCTTCTTACTAACTTTGTGCATGTAAGTGCTATAGAACGATGAACTACTGGTATTTTCATAATTAATTACTATTAGGCCATGTTTTGTACTTGCTATGCGAGGTCGTGGGGAATTTGGGTGGTACTTGCTCATAGCTGTACTTGATATTGGTACGCTTCATCTCTGATTTCCTCGCAAAGTTCGCTCGTATCCAATGTGACACCCCCTTACAGTCGTATCTGTTTGTATAACGCTTCGCTGGGTCGATGACAAACTCAAGGCTGACTATGAGAGTGTTCCCAAGCGAAATATGGTAGTCATCATGGTAGTGGCCGTGTCCTGGGCTGCTTCACTTGCAGGTAAGCTACCGCTCCTATGGTCATTTTCGTTCTCGTCTCATTCATGATACTGAACGGAACTACAACCTTTCTTTCCCACAGCCGCTATTGGAGTCGTGCTTGCTGTGATTGGTGCCTGTGGCAGGACTCTGCGCAGGGATAAGCATCCTGTTAACGACCCTCGACTAGGAACCTATGACCAGCGAGTCCCTCCGCAAGGAGTGACGTATGCCCCACCAACCAAACCATTTACGGCGACAACCTACGATAGGCCCCAGAACTCTACGCTATGAGGAGCATCTGTGGTGGCTCGGCTCGGCTCCCGGGAGGCACGAAAGTATGGTCGCCATGGCACCGCTTCTCAGGACAACTTTGCGTATTGGCCAGACCGAACGTTATTCTCTACTGTTTCGCAATTCCTTGTAGACTACACCGACATCTGTTCCTTTTTTCTCCATAACTTATACCACTCCTATAAGATGAGATACATGAAAATACTATGCAGATGAAAGATATACAATTCTAAATACCAGGTTACCCGTCCACGGCAGGAGAGATGATCGTCTGAGAAACTCGCGTATCTTCAATCTGACTCCTTTCCAACCCTTCAAAGTCTATATCGAGCAGCACATCAACAGGCAACTCGTCCAACTCGTCCAAATAGCGATCCTCATCGTCAAATTCGTCGACCTCGGGGTATGTGCTAGGTATAACGTCGAGCGAGTCATTTCCTGTTTCCGAAGGTAAAGAACGTTCGGTCGCTCCCGATATGGCACGGGCATTGACGAACTGCTGGCTGGGTTGATCATCCGTAATATGAGGTGACTTCGACTCGTCTGGCGGCTGACCAGTAGGTAACTGAGTGGCTTTGATAGCCGCACGCTCGCGACTGATGTGGACCTCGGCATCCGACGCAATCACTTTTGCGTTCTCATCATGTACTGAAGAGACTCCCGCATTTGTAACGATAAAGTCAGCGGAGCCAGGTGCCGAAACAGAACTGAAAACTACAGTGAAACGCCGCAATATAGTATATTGTCCAGCTGCGTCATCACTCTCTCCGTCATCTTGGGGCGCTGTACGGGTACTAGATCCTCCTTCTATATGTCGCCTTTTCGCTGATGGGAGAGGGTCGTCAATGTATCGTCGTCTATTCGTCCTTGTCAGCATAATGCGCGCATTCAACTGGTTAGCCCAGACGAGCCCTAAGCAGGCTTCCTTTGAGCTCTCAGCTGAGATTGAGTGCGCCGATCCGAACCACTTTGATTGACTGCGGTATACAATGTCGCCCTTGGACAGTCCTTCCTGACCACCAAAATAGTAATCATTAAAGACATCCGTCACTTCATTAATGACGACGAATGCTATCTTGTGCTTTGCAGCAAGTTTATGGATGATGAGTGATAGTTCCGATAGTGCTCTTGATCTCTCAAAGAGAGTAGAGCTCGACGGCTTTCCAGAAATATGAAAGAGGGCGGAGATCGAGTCAATGATAACAAGCTTGACGGGCTTTCGTGAAGAATCATTGCGGAGCTCGGCTTGCAAAGCAGGGAAAGTCACTGCCAGTGTCCGTATGAGCAACTCGATCGTCGGCACTGCTACAGTGTGTATATCCGAAAGATTGCAGATGGAAGGTGATAGTAAAGGATGATCCTCGATGAGTTGACTCAGCCTCTTCGTGGCTAGCTTCGCATGGGTGGAAAGATAGCATGCAGAACCCAACAGGCCGCCTAGCATCGGACGAAGTTGAACCAGGAGACACAGCTGGAGAGCCAATTGTGTCTTGCCTGATGCACTGGATAGAATGTTAGAGAAAGATGATCCTTATGCGGCACTACATAAACACACCTCTCTCCTGCTAATTCCCAGACCATGCCAGTTCTTATCCCGCCCCCGATCACTTTATCAAGCGCAGCATCTCCGGTGGTTAGCTTTTCTTCCGTAACATCTCGAATTCTGTCCACAGGTATAGAACTTTTCGCATATTCCCTACTGACATTCTCGATAATGGACTGCGCTTCGCTCAATGACGTCCTAAGTTTCCTCGCAATTTCACTAGGCGGTGTGAGAACTACATCGGATATCTCCTTAAAACTGTCTGCGAGAGGTTAGCCAGTAAGAGTTGTATTGATTAACGACGTACTCTTAGCCAGCGCGGCTTTCTGCGTTGGAGTAAGCGATTTCACATTTCGAAGAGCGCACAAGTTCGAATTCATAGAGCACAGCACAGCGACTACAGCAACGGGAGCCCTACACGGCAAATATTACCGCGCGGGCTATATACGCATTTGCCGACGAGAGGAAATAAGCTACTGCAGCTAATTTGTTGAAGTAAGGCATCCCTCGAAGTGAAAGTCGCGTAACGCGAGTCGAAGACGGCACGTGATCGAATTGCCTAAGTACTCCAAGCCAAGTTCTCCCTTTCTTTAACATCTCATACCAGCTATGGACAAAATTGCTCGCATAGCTCTCCTGGCTCTCCTGGAGAGTGCCGCACTTTTTTTAAAAAAGAAATGCTGATTTTTGTTGGTGCTCGTATTCAGACAACACTTCTAACAAAAAGAAAGAAGATAAAGAGCAGCGGTTCCTATGCAGCTCTTTCGAAATGCACCTTGCGAACCTGGGACCTTCCTTCTTGGTGAGCATAAGACGGACTACACTACACCTTATAACCTATTGTTTCGCACGACGGATGCATAGTCTGGTGGTTCGTTGGTACGTAGTGCTGCAGACTTTGAAATGCTGGATTCTGATGCAGAGCGAATAGTCGTCATAGAACGCCTCTTCTTGGACCCCACTACTGCCCTATCCCGGATGCTCTTCACTGAAGGACTGTCTGACAATCTCCAGCAGTACTCCAGAATCCTCTGATCAATAGGATCGTTTGTTGAGGAGTACGCCTCGGACCGTGACTTTCTCCTCGCAGGAATCTCCGGCGAGACAGTCTTGTCGTCAACCTGCTTTCTCTGGGTGGAACGGGAGTTGTTAGGTGCCCCATAGATTCCGTCGTTGGAAAGTCTCCAGCAGTATTCCAATACGTCTTTGTCGTATAAAGTCTCCTGGCTTTCATTTCCTTCTTCCTCGATAGGATCAAGCGTGATAGATTTGCGACGGTGAGCCATGTCAGCAGGTATAGAGTCGGCGCCTGTTATTCGGTTCAGAACAGATAAGGTCGCACTCGATGGAAATGCGGACTGCTTGAATGGACTCGGACCATGATAAAGACTATTTACACGACGGTCAGAGTGGTTCATGAATATGCATCATTAACGCGTACCTGTTGGACGAGTAGAGGGATCCCGAAGAGACGCTGTCATCGGCCTCGGATAACGAATCAGTTGAAACATGAGTAAAGGCCGTGTTAAATTCATGCCACCAGAACACGGCTTCATTGATCTCCGTCTCATCTAATTGGAGCGAACATTCCCTAGGATCCCAAGGCGAACCAGTGTCTCGTTGCGTTGCTTCGCCATTCTCATGATGTGGAGGCTCCGCACATTGGTTATGAACGACAAGGGCTGGTCTTGGTTTTGGCGGCAAACAGAATAACTGCTCTTCCTTCTCTACATCATACGGGCGAGCGTAATGCGCATCTTGCTCGGCAATCTCTTCTCTTTCGTCACCAGCATGCGAATCTTTTCCAAGAGGCTTGTACGAAGCAATGACTTTATCCAAATCGGCATCTCCATTAACCACCATATTGCACGCGGGGAACATGGACGTATCCGTAATAACCAACTGAGGGACCGACTTCCTCCTTTCTTCTGCAGCCTGTCGAGCGCGAAAACGGCGATAGGAAGTCATCCCAACGATAGCGAGAAACAGAACGAGAGAGATCCCCGCCGCAGATGAGAAGGTGATGATGATCGGAGTAACGATTGATGAACTTGTCAAAAGAGCGGAATGGGCATTTTCGCCCGGAGTAATAGGAGAACTTGGAGCCATTGTAGAAATGTGTAGCTTCGAGACGAAACATAAGTCGAGAAGGAATGAACCACTGGAGTCTGCAAAGATTGCCGCATGCAGTGTATCTTACGTGGCTGACATGGTCACGAGCAACCTCCGAGAGGCTAGCCTGTGGTAATGTACGAGTTTGGACTGTTGGGCTGAACTAGAACAAATGAATGAGGTGGTGATTCGTCTGGTCGACTGTTCGATCCGAGAAACCGGAGAGAGACGAGGAGTAGTCAAAGGAACTCCGTACAAAACTAGATTGTCAATGAACATGACACGGACGACTACAGGTGCTTGGTAAATTTGTGGGACTCAGAAGGGTAAGTCATCAATGAAGAGCAGGGTAAACCACAGGAAAGTTAAATCGACACCTTCGTTCGTTCCATTGCCCGCAACGGCAGCTTATTAAAGAGTCTACAGTTATCCGAATACAGAAAACAAATACACAAGACGAAAAGCAAGCATACCGAGTTTCAGCGCGTATTTCTTCCCCTACTAGTCAAACTATCTGAACTTCCAGCACGTCCAAGTAAGCCTCCTACAACATGCGACACAGCTTCACTGATCTGCCTCGTTTGCGACTGTGTGTGCTTGACATGGAAGAGTCGCACGTTCGTCGCGTTCCAGATACCCAAAGGCGTCATTCCACGTACGTAAATCTCACCCCATATTAGTGAAGCCAACCAGACCATCGACGAGTCAGACCACTAAATCAAATGTCAGCAGTATCCTAGGATCCTTGGTCAACTACGTACCAGGAATCTTCGGCACGGCGGAGAGGGTGTTTCAGGGAGCGCAGCTCTTATACTTGCGGAACGCAAGAAATCAATAATCGCGGATGTTGAATTTGATGCGCTCATTGAGGTCTGTATGTTCTGGACTTTCGGCAGTAGCTCGGAAATCATGAGCAACGTCGTGTCAAGGGGTAGACTAGTTCATCAAGAATTAACCAACGATGAATCCGATTCTGCAAGCATATCACTCACCCTTGATGCCAGGAAGTCACCCAGTCCTGTGTTGGTACAAAACCATTTCTACCCACACCGGCGGCCGCGATTCTCTCCAAACTACCAGACATATCCAGCGATTCGGATCTCTGACGTTCGCGCATCTTTCCTCTCGCCTTTTCAGATCTTGTCTGCTGAATTTCATCACTTGTGGAAGGCGATAACGGTCGCTGCTCGGAACCATTTTGATCCGCCTCACCATCGGAGGACGGAGCGACCGAGTCAACCCGTGTAGGCCGAGGTCGATCGCGAGGCATACGCGCTTCCAGGTCAGGTTCCACTGAAAGCCCGATAGCTTCTCTATTTTCTGTACTGAGGAGTCGGGCCTTCTCGTGTTCAGGAGCTTCGTCTTCCGTGTTATCTGTCTTCTTCCCCTTGAGATTTCCTGCTTGTCTCTTTGCTTGCTCTTCTTTCGCCAGTTGTACCCGTCGGATTTCCCGGAGCCCCCGAGCCAGGGTGAATGTCCCTAGGTCCTCGAAAGACCTGTGAGACCGGAGGATCGCGTATATGAGATTCGGATTCTCATTCAAGTGGTTCAAAATAACGCCGTTGAAAACTTCAAGTCTGGATACAGAACGAATCAGCGGATTTCACTTTCCAGCGAGGATAAATGTACAGGAAGAATAGAAGTCTGGGATGTCCTTCATCGGAAAGCAGGAAACTCGGGTTTATGAACGAGTTGAACAACGATACCAGACGATTTGATGAGGTAACTGATAAATGCTTGAAATACGGTGCCGAGTTGGATAAAGCAATGATGAGAGCTGGATATAGGGAGTTGAGAGCACCGGAAGTAGTCGCAATGACGTTATAGATAGACTAAAGCATATACGTCAGACCACAAGTATCAAACAGGAAAATGCATTTCACATTTATCATGAAGTCGCCGGCTGTTCCTTGACAGGCCCACTTCGAGGGTAATTGAAGTCGTATCGGCGATGTAAGTTTAGCGTTGAACCCTGGCTCGGCTGAAAGTGTCTGAAGAATGTAGGAAATCGCACGGCACAAGCCATGTTGTTCTTCAAAATTGTCAAACGATAACATCGGCTCGAGGAGGACTTGTACTTACCGGGCTTATCTTTGGACTCCATGAAGTAACAAAGGAGATAAGTCATGAGATCGACGGCTTTCTCCGATTCAAGAATGTAGTTTCGGAATTTCTGTTCGCCGTGAAAAATGGGCATTCTCAGTATGCAACCCTCAAGAGGAAAAAAAATTAGAACTTCACCTTATTAAGTTCAATCGTCTTCCAGAAAAAGACGACTGGGACACCACATTAGTTCTCCTACCTATACACTGCACGTTTGAAGATCACTCAACTTGTCTCCAACAAATGGCGTATAGGTCTCTTCGAACCAGGAAGGACATTATTAATTGCGCCCATATATTGCTGTAGAATTCCGATAATTCCATCCGCCAGAAAAGCGAAATCAGATTGCCGATGCTGTGAAAAGAAGAGGGTTAGGTATCTTGAAGACGCGGTGACGAGATGCTACGAACTAATTTGGCTAGGAAGTACCTGAATGCGTTCGTTTTCGCTGTTGGTGCCGCGGAGAATGGATCAGTTGGCACACCGAATATGTCTCGCGCAGATCCACTCTGAAAGTCCAGCAAAGCGCAGAGGACTTGCAACGTTTCGCCGACTAGAGTAAGCCTGACATCTTCTCCCTTGAAGACTAGATGGTTGTACGGTAAGGACGCCGCAACAGTTCCTATCATCGGCGAGGAACCCGGGTGAGATGAGTTCATGGCAGTGTTGAGGAGGGAGCAGAGGATGGCGAGAACGTGTCTCCTAGGTGTCTGCTGGACCAAGGCGAGAGAATATGGAGAAGGCGCAGACAAGTGGGACCCGGGTGATATGTATATCTGTTTCGAGAGAAGGACGAGAAGGAAGCGCAAGACTTCAACTTTGTTTGGGTCATGCGCTTGGTTCGGTCCCGGGTCGATGGTCGAGCCAACGCCCTTTTCCCTGGAGGTAATCTGTGTTAGTTTCCTCCATGGTGGTAGCCTCTCAAAATTAGCCTACCAAATGACATAGTCTATCTTTTGACTACCTACCTGTATTTTGCTCGGTAGAGTAAATCCGCAGCAAAACAGTAGGTCTATTGTACAACTTATCAACCGTTCGGCCAAGGACGGTAGCACCTTCTTTTGGCTCCGGCTGTCCCTGTTGTGCTCGGACCCTTGTTCCCCTCCTCCGCGCTCACCGGTGACCTTGAAGGACCGGGAGTAGAAGCGTCTTCATCGTCATCGTCGTCCTCGATCACGAATTGAGGCCTTTCTTCTCCTGGGACAGTTCGACTATTCACCACACCCTCTCGCACTTCCTCGCGATCCCAAAGGAGTTTTTTCTCAAACTCCTCGTATTCGGGCTCAAAAATGACAGGTAGTACTCGTTGGAGTACTCTGAGGCAGTTAAGAAGTTCCTTGGTAGCATCCCGGTGTTGGGAATGAGCTGAAACTCCGGCGGTTGATGCGGCATTCTTGATGAATGAATTGGCAAAAGCTCCAGCTCCTGATGATTGTGGTGTTGGGAATGCATCGTCTACGAGCAAATTGAAGAGACGTGTTGAAAGGAAACGAACAAGCGTAGCGACGTTCTCAGGTGCGTCATTGAGTGCTCGTCGTACTAGATGACTACCAATCAGACTAGACTAAAGTTCTTAGTAATGCCGACACTTACTATCGTTGGATGATATTAACGAGAAGGCATCCGAAGGAGAATCGAATAGTGTTACATACTGTGTGCAAAGTCGGTTCAATGCATCATTATGGTGTACACTCATCATACCTGTTCCCAGTACAAGTCTGTGATACTAATATTCTGCGAAGCTGCATGAGGCGCTGATTGAAGGGAGAAAATACATGCATTGACAACATACCATACTTTCTGCGAGACGCCTTATTCCTCCGGGCTGAGTCCTAAATGAGAGCTTCGCGTCGTCACCAAGGATGCCGAAAGGCGAAGTCAGCCTTTGGGGTAGCTTGGAGAACATTTCGAGAAACGGATGAAGCTGTCCCTGTAATCTGGTTTGATATTAAAATCGGCTCGCCCGTGTGTCGTGTACAGGGAATGGTGAACGCGGCGTTGTAATGAAGTATGAAGAGAACGCGTTGTGAAGATGAGATGGGGGAGAACTACCGTCGTCGATCAATGATCGGCATCGCCCAATTACCCGATCGAGACTCCGACCGATCTTATGACCATTATTATTCTACCTCAACTCAACCCTGACTGACGCTCACTTCTTCTGACTCTTGGTTCTCACTTCACATACTACACTAATAACTAACCATACTTCAAGCTCTCAGGAGCCAGTTTTTTTTTCAGAGGCCTTTTTTGTTGTGACAATTCATTCTTACTCTATCTATCTTTGCCATCCCTCGCGAACGTTCTTGTCTATATGAGCCACAATGGTCTTTTCAGTCTTGTGTTTCTCGTGAGGCGATTCGGATTAACCATCCCAGCGTCACTTTCGAAGGTACTACTCATGCTCTCGAATCTTGACTCAAGTTAATCAACCAACTTTTCTGTTGCCCGCGCCCATCTCCTACTCGCTCAGATTTTGGTCTTAGGCTCAATCTTACTGTCGGTTCACTCAGAAGTCACCTTGAGCCACTCAACTTGTCTGTTCAATCCCATACTCGACCCCGTCTGATGCCATCATGACTTTCTTACCGGCAGGATACACCATAAGTATATATCAAACCATTAGTCACAAAGCCCTTGCCTCCAGTCAGTCAGCCCTCTTTCCTATCTGTGACCGAAGTAGTGAACATACAGCGTTCGCTGGTGCATGTTTCATTCCGTACTTGGTGCCCTCTGAAACTCGATCGTTGACATTCAGATAACGGATACCCGAGGATTCGAGGTCTTTGGAAAGCAATGATATGCATAGGAACTAACGCTGTCCTGCATAGGTCCGAACAACGATCTCCCATCAAACAGCGCACCTTACTTTTGCGAACGCCGTTAAATCCTTCCATTGGTCCGGGACTTCTTCAGATGTTTCCTTGAAGCGGTCCGCTCGAACATCAGTTGGTGCCTATGTATGATTGGTGCGGCTAATCCTGCTAGTCGTCAATAGTTCAGTTTGGCTCCCTAACCAGGGGAGACGTGTAGGTGGCGACCCGCTTCATTGATATAATACCGTCCTAGTCTTGGGGAAGAGGCTCAGGGATTGTGACAGGCACGCCTGAGGTCCTACTGCGATTCAAGGGTACTTAATCGGGTCCTTGTCAAACATTATGGAGAATTCTCGCACGTCTCGAAAATACTTAAACTGGATTGGAGCATACTTAGAAACATATGAATCACAAACTACTTAGATGGAGTAAACTCCTGACTCCGTTTTCAACATAATTATTCACGCTTCCCGCTCCGACCCTGTCGAAATAATTGGGGTAGTACGAGAAGGCTTTCGTACGATCTATGGTTCCCTGCGAGTGGGCCTATTTCTGGAATATTCGTAGAAATCGGAGATGCACTAAAAACGTCGGTGAAGGTTCCTCATTATCATTATCAGCATCTTGAAATATCCCTACTTGCCGCTGAGGCTGAGTTTTAAACTCTGTCTCAGTGCTCAGTGCCTGATTCTCAGTACTATGATTTTCGTGCCTGCATCCCGTGACTGAAATCACGTGCCCTCGATTAGCGTGTCTCTGGCTACGGCTACAGACGCGTCCTCAGACCTCATAACGCGTCTCTGCACTCTAGCCACCTATCCACCTATCCGAATTGTGATGTGCGAAAACTTGTACGTGCTACTCAACCAAACGGCAACCTGGGCTGATAATTCAAGCCTTTCAGGTCCGTACCGACATCTGCGCATCGCGGAGAATCCATCCAAGTCAACCTGACACCAAACGAGGCACCATCTTTTGTCTTGAGCACAGAGCATAAATCATATCGCCATCAATTCTCCAATGTATATTATGCCCGGTTGGTCTTACTTAAAGGCAGTGCCGAAAGAAAAGCGAGGGAAAGATGGAGAGGGCTTAGCGGTGAGCATTTTGGATTATTCACTCAATACACATTATATTGATGTTCTACAGGCTCCCCACCTCTTGTTCCTCGCGTGCTCGATGTCATTAGATCACAGGTCTGCTTTATTGTCGGGACTGTCTACTTAAATATGCCACAAAAGCCGAATGTCCTGGAAGATGTTGGCCGTGACGTAGGTCGTACTGTCGAGTTCTCAAAGCATGCACTCAGGACAACTCTGCTTGCTTACAGCGTTATCTCCCTGAGCCTCCAGCTAGGGAGAAATATCTGTCTCCAGATGATGAATTTGTATTAGAAGATGACTCAGGGAGGATACAACTCGTCGGAGAAGCCTTGCTTCGCGCAATTGACGAAGGGAGGAAAAGTAAACAAAGTGGCTGGGGAAATGTGCTCGTCTCAGGGGTGATAATGGCCGCCCTTGGTCGGGAAAACTTATCAGGAGCATTTGAAGTGAAGGATGTCTGCTTTCCAGGAATGGCACCCATGCTATACAAGAGTCCCGATGTTAATGAGGGGATGGACGTAGATGGTACGCGACTTCACTCATGAATCTCTCAGTGGCTTAACTTGTCGTACGTTGTATTGTAAAGGAGACTCTAAGGATGAGTGGATTGCTCTCATATCCGGTCTCGAATTAGATTTAGAGTCGGCTTCAGACCCTCGTATTCAAGCGCTCGTCGAGTACCTCGGTGCTGAAGGCGGAGCGCAGGAAGACTCCGTACCACAAGTATCTCGATTGATAATTGCTGGAAATTCCTTGGCACCAGTCGTAATAGCATCAAATGCTAAACCCTCAGTGCTGGAGACTGGTTTAACATCTGTCAGCGCGCTCCTTGCTTTGATTTCTACTATCACTGACTCCTGCGTCGTAGAAACGCTTTGGACAGGAACCGTCCAACTTTTCCCCAGCGCCAACAAATGCGCTCGGCGACTTCCTGTATGATGTCGCTAGTGTTATGCCCGTACACCTTCTGCCAGGGTCGAAGGACCCTTCTAGCACATTATTACCGCAGCAGGCCCTCCCACGCGGAATGTTCGGAGACGTTAAATCATATCGGAATTTTACCTGCGAGACGAATCCTACCTTGTTAGCTGTGGAGTCAGCTCCTTCGGGCAACAAGCAAAGTGGCGTGCAGCGCTTGTTGTACGTGCATTCAGGTCAAGCGATCGAGGACATGTATAAGTACGTCCCATCACCTCCGACGACGCGCTTAGATCTGGCCTGCGCTACATTACAATGGAGACATGTTGCGCCCACGGCACCAGATACACTATGGTGTTATCCATACGTGAACACGGATCCATTTGTGCTGCGAAATACACCAGATCTGTACATCGTCGGGTGTCAGCCTGAGTTCGCAACGCGACTGGTCAGCAGCGAGGACTTCGGTGATCGCACGGAGGGAGAACGGAGAAGCAGAATCGTCCTCGTTCCGTCTTTCCGGGAGTCAGGATGCCTGGTGCTTGTAAACTTGCGGACTCTGGAAGTAAAGCGTGTGGAGTTTGGCTTGATGGGACGCTTAGGCACCAGCTAGGTGCACGCTAGAACGGCGTCAATCAATGGTGACCTGGTGCGCCAGATAGTCTATGTTTTGTTGTTCTTATAAACTGATTTAAGCTTTGCACTTCACAGTAGCTTAGGTATCATTCCACTAAATTACAGTTTGTGCATGAATTAATTCCTGCTCAATCCGGGTTTACCACGCCTGGGATTCTGCCTGAGTTGTCTCTTGGGTCGATAAGCTACGCAAGGATCCCGTGTCCATTTCAGTCTATTGGAAGTGCCCTTTTGTAATTCGGTGAGACGGTCTGCCGTTGTGGGACCGATCCCACGGTAGTGCGTCCCATGGATTCGGGTTGATATGAAGCTAATTATAGTACTAAAGTACTAAAGAAGCGCGACGAACGCGAAGAAGGGCGCGTGTCGGTAGGGCAAATCAATTGTGAGGCGCTATTTTGATGGCGCGTTCCAACAAGTTGCTGCGGATGTCAGTGTGGGAAGTGGATGTTGATTCGTAAAAGTATGGAGCTATAATAGTATCTCACTTGCTCTGCTGATATTCCTATTCTTAAGGACAAGGTATCCGATTCTGAGCTTCGCTGGCTCTATAACTGGCCTCATAAGCAGGTGCTCGCTACTGCGCGCAGACTCAAAGTCAATTAAAAAATTCTGAGGCGCGCGTTGACACTTCATGGCATGGCTTCATTTATATCCTCGCGGGAGCTGGACCTGGACGGTCCTGTGTGCATCCTGAACTGCATTCCGCTATGCTCGAATGTGAACTAATAATGGATGCCGAATCATTCCTGAGGCGCACGGCGTCGGCACTGGACGTGAAATAAGTCGCGCCTGTCCGCGATGGTCTTTCAGTTCCCAGGGCCAGAAGATCTTTCCACTCGACGTGAGAGTATCGTTTCATAACGAGGCATTTTTCGCATGCGCTCGACAGCTCTGGAAGAACTCATTCTATCAGCGTGGTCGCGTCGTTGCATTCTCCGCAGTTCGTGCAAAAAAGAAGGGCGCATATATTAAGTGATGCTCCTGTACATTCTCACCACCTATTTGCCTCCCTCTTCACTGTTCTCTCAAGGTAGAAGGATATTCACTGCCTTTAGACATCTCTATCTACCATGCTTTTCAACGTCGCTGCGGTCTCTGTTATTGCTCTGCCTGCTCTTGTCGCTGCCCAGTACGGCTATGCACCGCCGAATGGTGGATCGTCCAGCACTTCGGCCGCGGCTGCGGCACCTTCGGCTCCTCCTAGCACAGACGGTTTTATAAATGTAAGAAGAGACGGTCCTTCGGTATAATCAGTCTGCTCATGTTTGTCTAGGTCGATGTTGCGCCAAATGGCAACCTTGTGTATAACCCAGCCAACTTCACTGCATCGAACGGCACGGTTGTCACATTCTTCTTCCCTAAGTAGGCCCACCCAGGCTATCTTCATGGAGTTCTGTCGTGGCCTAACCCGTATTCTCAGTGCTGGACTCAATCACACAGTAACCCAATCATCCTTCGCTGATCCATGCAGTCCTCTGGCTGGAAATTCTTCAGCTGGCACTCCTGCTGGTTTCGACTCTTCCTTCCAGGCTGGTGTACAGTTTTCAATCAACATTACCAACGACCAGATCCGTGAGTATATTCTCAAGGTACACGTTTGAGACTCGGTTACCTATACTATTTTTGAATCTGTCAGCAATCTGGTTCCACTGTAAACTTCCCATGCACTGTGGCTTGGGAATGGTTGGGTAAGCGATAATATTGTACCTTAAAAACATGGTCTCAATAAGCTTTCTCAGCTCGATCAACGCTCCGACAACTGGTTCAAATACCTATGAGGCATTCCAGGCCAAGGCAATGGCCATTGGTCAAAGTGAACCTGTTGTAAGACTTGCATATGAATCCTCTTTCTTTCCTATGTGCAATTTCTCAACGACAACTTCTTATTTGTAGGAGAGTACTGGACCGATCGTGCTAGATGGCTTCGGAGCAAGCGCATCAGTATCACCAACGAATACTGCAATTAGCACTGGTGGTGGTTCCTCGTCTGATACATCAGGTTAGCACTCTTGCTATGTTCCTATAGTCCTGCCATTCACCGCGGCCTTCTCAGGTGCCACACGCCTAAGCGCGACGTTTGCTGTAACGGCTCTGCTCGGTGTAGCAGCAGCCCTCCTCGCCTTTGCTTAATTTAATGGCCTCACGTTTGCGTGGACTCTTACGATATTACTCACTGATACGAATTCCAAATCCATTAAAGTCTCATTGGTTAGATAGCTAGATATTTGCTCTGCCGTTGGGATTTTATGAAAAGCATGACTAATGGACATACTCATGTTGTAAGAACCGCAGTAAAAGATGTACCGCAGTAAGGATGTATCTGGAAATGGAACCTAATGAACCTTGTCATGAACAGATAAATTCTCGAGGAGGTAAAAAAGGTAATCTGATACAAGCGGTGCACACAAAGAATTGCCCCTCTCAGAGTCCGTAAACATTCACAGAATTCTGCATCCGTATCGATCCACTCGAAAGCGCTAACATGAGAACGAGATATTCTCTACTTGATACAATCCTCAAAACATGTACGACTTGGCCACCTTCCAGAACAGCTAACAGTACTTCCGTAAACACTCATGAAATTCTACGCCCCTATCGCTTCTCGGAAAACGTGATACTATGAGAACGCGAGCCTCAAAACATGAACGACATGGCCTCGTTCCATTTCCACGATGAATCCCAGACCCTTTAAAGCCCACACACGGCTAGTCAGAACCATTCTTAACTGAAAACAGCCCGTAGTGGAAAGAAACTCACCCAGCTCCCACAACGCCACCAGCACCCAGTTCATCCACTTCCTTTCCTACTATTATCCAGTCAGGAATGGCAATACCTGTTCGGGGAACGAAAAGCCTGAGGACTCTTTCGAATCCCTCTGAGTACATATCAGTGCTATTGGGCGAGGGGGTGGAGGCGGAGGTACCGGAAAGGAATACTGAGATTCCTGATGGGTTTGTAGGATGTGGGTGGGTGAATAGTATTCCGAGATCGCTATTGTCCCCCTTGTTCAAAGATTGACCGCGAAATAGCCACAATCCATTTTGGGATAGGCTGAATGCTGTTTTCAGCTCGGGTTCTGGTATCTTCAAGAGTCTTTTCGACAAAGCATTCTCTATTCCACCTAGAACGACTAGGTTTCCCAGAAAATGGTCCGATCCGGACCCTCCCTGTACCCCTTGAAGGATACGAACGGCATCAATGTCGAGAAGTATTTCACTACCGAGTTTGAGGTAGACGTCTAGTGAGTGAGAGATGCGGAGTGCTGCTGATAGTGATGTCCGATAAGCCTTTGGATCCGAGGAAATTACAATCGTCAGGGGAGCTGGTGTGTCGAAGATGTTCTGTATCCTTCCAGGAGGCAAGGACAGAGGATTCGGTGTGGTTGTTTCGTGCTGAAATATCTTCAGGTGTTGTAAGGCATATTAGAATAGGTTATCCAGAAAGGAAGAACCCACGATCCATGTGCCGGGAGATTCCAGCACGAAAGACCACTCAGGATCTTTCTCGGATAGTCTCGAGAAACTTGATTGGTCGACTATTATTGTTCCGCGGACCCATTCCGAACCAGGAACGGCCCTGAATCTGCGTACGTTTATCGTCTTTACGATTGTGATACCGCCAGAAATACGAACATGCAGTCGTGCAAGTCTATCAAGTTATCGTCAGTATGCACTGAGTATCTATTTGATTCAAAAAGAAGAGGTGGAGACCTTCCAGGTATGAGCAGCTGGTCGATTCTCCAACCATTCTTGCTTCCAGAACGTACAGGATCAGCGACAGTCAAGGTAAATTCCGAGACGCTGCTAGTCGGTCCGCGCCACTGTACGTCGGGGCTCAGAGTTTCTTCAAGGAAGGATCGTACTTGCTCGCTTTCGAATACTTCTGGGTACCAGTGTGGTTGACCTTCGTCTATATGCAGGCTAAATGAAAGGGAGATAGAATCCTTCTCGGACCAACCCAAGACTGGCCATGACTCACGACACGCTCAGGCCCTTTCCCAAAGCGTTGATGATAGATACATATTCTCTTGAATGCCAAGTCGGCACATTAGTATCATTGTCTCTGCAAGGTGCCCTCAGAATTACTGAAAAAGCTAGAGCAAATTTCCTACCCGTGGATTGCAAGCACTGGAATATTATCCGCCAAGTTCCCAAGGAACAAAGCGTTATCGTCAGGAATATACGAGCTCTCGAGCACTGAACGAAGCAATGGATCCACGAAGCGCGCGCCATGAGACAAAGTAAGCGGTACATAAGCCGCTGCACTCAGGAAGCCCGCAGCCGCAACTACCGCATGTACTCGGTCAGGAAACCGACTCGCTAGGTACCAAGTACCCTGTCCGCCATTTGAGTGACCGAGGATCACTGCACGGGAGTCTGCAGGAAAAGACCACGACTTCCAATTGTCGTTGCGATGTAGGATATTGCTGAGTGCGGAGAGACTCTCCCAGGCTTCCGAAGCGCTAGGACCATGCCAATCCAGGCCCTAGTAGTATATAATGTTAGCAAGATGTATGAGCCTAGAAGATCTGTGAATCACCCATTCTGTGCGACCGACTGGCATGACGATCCAGCTATTCTTCTGGCGCGGAACGGCATCTGCCCAGAATGGCTGTGAAATGATATCGACACCCGCACCATCTCAATATACATACACGACTAAATTAGCGTGATAGGAAGTGGAGGATGATCGGAAGAGAGTGGAACCTACGAAGAGCTAAAATAGTAATTGCACGTTTGTCGGAAGTGGACGCTACAGGCGGTTTCGCGAGGAAGTACGTGGGATGCGAATACGCGAAGAAGAATGTTGCACGAATCGGTTCCCAGCTCGAGGAGTTCCAGGTTGGTAACAGTCTCAAAGGAAGGAAGATGGGGACAGATATAGTCCTCGGCTCTTTGTCGATGTTATTCTCTCGTTTCTCCGTCAGGATGATTTCGAATGACAAAGCGTTTCCGTGACATTCCCCAATTTGTTCAATCGATATGGGAACAATGAGAGTTTGAGATGGGGCAATTTGTTGCTCATTTCGGAGCTTCAAAGAGATGTTCTTGGGGAGAAGGGAAGCCAATGTAATTGCGTCTTGTCTTGAATCGAGCGAAACGTACTTGGGGGAAATCTCCAGATAGTTGGATGTCCTTAACGGTCCACCATCCGTCAATGCTACGCAGCCCAACTCCTAATGCATCCCCAAAAGCAAAACCATCCACGAAATCACAGACTACGTCGTGAGACTCCTCTCTAACGACAGTCTTGAGCTTCTCTTCCAGGTATACATCTATGTTAAATCTGAGAGTCGGAGTTTCTTGACCGTTATCTCGCGGATCACCAAATAGCCGTATCTGAACTCGGAAAATGCTGTCAGCCATTCCGGTGCTTTTCCATCTTATAGAAAAGATTCTAGATAGCTGTTCACCTCATAGTCTCCGCTAACGAAGAAATCAAACGTCGTAGGTTTATCGATATGAACTGTTCCGGGAAGCTTGACGGAGTTGGCTGGTGCTCGCTTCATAGCATAGATATTGCCTGAGTGCCATTCCGGGAGAGATCCCTGTCGATCTCTTGGTAGTATTGCGAAGAAGGAACCTTGATTCAGCTGAACACGGATATTTGGAAATTGTTCACTTTTTAAGCGAGGTGGTTGGACTGTCAGGGTCGTATGAAGGACTGTGTGATGCTGAAGCCCGGCCCAACCTTCTGTCGCTCTGAGTTTTGACCATCTAATATGAGATAAGTAAATGCTACCGTCTCAGAGAATGATGAATTTCGTCGCGACCTTACTCCAGGGAATGCTATAGCGAGATTTCCATCCAGATCGGACTGAACTTTCCTCCAAGTTACTATCGCAGTTTCCGAGAAAGATGAAGGCCAACTCCTATTTTCTTCGTGATGATACGGACTTGAAACTAGATTACTGAACAGGTCACCAAGGATGTTCGATATTTTGGGCAAGTCCAGTTGTTATTCTCACGCGTCAGAGGAAATCCCGGTGATATGAAGTGCTGTTCTCTGGCATGAATAGGAAAGGGTCCGAGAACCTAGCGATTCGAGTGGCAGAAGCCTCGTTAGATCGATGCCCTCCTAAGCCTTAATCGTGCTGGTTACGCACATCCCAGTCTTGGGAGAGGTTAATTTGCCAAAGTCGGTACTGTTCAGTACTGGCTTGAAACGCATCTTGGTACATTCTGAGAAAGAGGTCGAAAGATAGAACAGATCGAGAGAGGTAGAGGAAAGAGATTAAAGTAATACCAAAAACCAAAGATCCCGTTGCACAGGTGTGATCGGCGTCCAAGATCGACGTCTTCCATAATTGGTATGACGCGGGATCGTATAAAGAAGGGGCAAAGAGTCGTGCTGATGGTCACAACGCTCACTATGTCTGGCAGACAAGGCGGCAAACTGAAGCCTCTCAAAGTGCGCATTTCTATGGTTCTGGTCGGGTGATCCATACGATTTATACAACATTACTTATAGGCACCTAAGAAAGCGGCGAGAGATGTGGACGAGGAGGACAAGGCCTTCAAGGAGAAGAAGAAAGCCGAGGCTGCGGCGCTAGCTGAAGCAAAGGCCAAAGGTATGTGTTATCTTTTATCTGAAGAGTTCCGTTGACCGATTCGCCTTCCAGCTGCTAAGGGTGAGTAGAAGTGGCGGTCCAGATACAAGCAAGCTTAACTCTATTGTTTCCAATTTGTAGGGGGAGCCCCTGGGGGCGGGATAAAGAAGTACGTTGCGTGTACAATAGTCTGTTTAGTGATAGAATGCTAAGCTGGTTGCAGGTCGGGAAAGAAATAGACGAGACCGCTGCGTTGTTTTCGTTGATGCTATACACATTTTTGATTGCTTTCACCCAACCTGGGATTTGTCATCAGCCCGCATGTCCATATAGAACCTTATATTTTTCATAAGTATCTCAGCAGAACAGAGACGAGCAGACTAGCAGAACAGGACAGCGAATATATTCTCTATAATGAATACGTTGATGAGGTTTACTTATGGAGATTTGTACCTATAAATGCTATAAATACAGATGAAGCGAGGCTTTGGTGGCAAGCTGATTTTTTGCCGGCAATTTCCTCATCATTTCTTCTTCTCCGTTCGAGGACAGCGGCAGCGGACACAGACAGCAAAGTCGTCTCTGCGCTGTACGCTGTGTACGTACGACGACAGGGGCCACCTAGAGTAGAGACCGCGTCACTGGCACCTGATATGTTTATCCGTTCCCACGAAGTATTTCGAGCTCCCAATGGCCACGGTCAGCTTCTTTCAAACGTATACTCATCTCCTCACGCCTTCATGTTGAGCAATCTAGCAGGCCTACACGCTCAGGGCCCTCAACAGTTCCCGCAACAGCAGCAGCCTCAACAACAACAGGTTCAGCAGCAACAACAGCAACAGCAACCTCAACAGCCTCAGCAGCAGCAGCAAACACAACAGAACCAGGCTCCGCCCCCTCCCCCGCCGCTCAATGGCCAGGACTTGAATCTCTCAAACATTCTGCACTTCCTTCAGTCGGAATGGAGGAGGTATGAGCGTGAACGTAATGAATGGGAGATAGAACGTGCTGAAATGCGGGTGCGTTTGTTTTCTCATTCTTTTTTTTCTCCTGTGTTCCGCCGTTTTCTTTCTGACGCGTTCGTTCTATTAGGCACGCATCGCCCTCCTAGAGGGAGAACGACGTTCCTTTGAAAACACCCGGATTGACCTCCTGCGACGAATCAAAATGCTTGAATTCGCGTTACGAATGGAGCGGTGAGCGCGTTTCTTTGTCGTGCGTGCCTTGTAGCACGGAAAACTCAATGTACCGGTCACCTCAGCACAAAGCAACTCAATCAACCCGCGAACCAAGCGCCTTTGCCATCAAAGATAGCGAACTTGCAAAATCAGTCCAACCCCGGTTCAACAAAGGATGATAGTGGTAGCCATAAAGAAGGCAGCATTGGTAGTTCACCTCGCAGCGAGGGTGCGTGCTCGTCTCCGCGAGTACTTCACTTACATTGTATTAATTATGACGGCTGCCGTATCAGACGTGCCTCTTCCTTCTGAGAATCGACCATCGGGCCTTCCCAATGGCGCCATCCCGACTCATCAAAACAAGTCGGCCACTTGGGGTGGGTCGAACTGGTCGGGGCCACCCAATTCCTCAGCGCTAGGAAAAGCACCTCCTGGAAGAGACCCGAAGAGCAGAGCACGAAGCAGGGATTACTTAAAACAGTGCGCCTCTTCCCCCATTTCACTTCTTCAATCTCGTCTAATTCATGGATATTAATTACTAGATGCCTTCAAGAGATATCTTATTTAACGTCTCCCCAGGCGATAAATCCTCTTCCCAATCGTCCGCTACTCAGTAGCATGCCTTTGACATTGCCCAACATTCCATCCTTAGATCAAATGGCCTTCAATGGCCGACCAAGGAAAGTCGTTCCGGAAGCGAACAAGGACTTTCCGGCGCCAAACGGCGTGCTTGGTGGGCCAACCACGGGACAGTCGGGTCCTAGTGCTCAAAATGTGGCGTCAGAGAGGGATAACCGAGCGACAACCGGACCAAGTGTTCCGTTACATATGGCGCAACAACAAACCAATCCTCAAAGTACCGAGTTTCAACAGCAACAAGTACAACATGGGAACCTAGAACAAACCCAGTCTGTTCAAGTGCCCGGGCAGGAAAATAACAAGGAATCCCAGGAGAGAGCAGAAGGAACGGAGTCTCAAATACCCACCGCTATATTCCGCCCGGGTAGGGATTTTAAGGAGCAGTTGGAACGGTTTCGGTCTGAGAGATTTACCCCACAAGATAATCACACAACTGGCGTGTCTGCGTGGGATCTGTCGGGTAAAGATGAGGATGAGGATGACAAGGATGATGTTGAAATGGACGAGGAGGAAGGGACGTCGGTCTCAAATGAAGACGAGGGCAAGATTTGGCGCCCTCGGCGAACTCTACGAAAGTCAGTTTTGTGTGTTTGAGGCTTGTCATGTTTGGTTGCAAGCTAATCTATGTGCAAAAGTCACCTGGATAGTGTGAGAGCACTTGCCTTCCACCCTACGGAAATGTGTCTCGCAACGGGTGGAGACGATAATACTGTAAAAATATGGCGAATGGACGTTGTCGGTCTTACTTCATCCGCGTAGGTTAACCATTTCCTTCCTAGTGAACACGTGTCCTAACATGTGAAAATTCAGGACACGCGCAACAATCGAGGTTGAGCCTCAATTAACCTTGCGTGGTCACACAGCTCCAGTCACGGCTCTTGCCCATTCCCCACAAAGGCGCCTATTATATTCGGCGTCTTTAGATTCATCAATACGGCTCTGGGGCTTGCCTCCCGCCGCACATACAACCTATGCCCCTCATGATCCGTCACGGATTCAAGAAGAGCTTGTAGGCCACACGGATGCTGTATGGGGACTGGCACTGCTACGCGACGAGAGTGTACTTGTTAGTTGTGGTGCCGAAGGTACCGTGAAAGTATGGGATGTCCGTGCTACTACTAGCATTGGCGCACTGAAACTGAGTTGGGGTTACAATGGGCTCGATAGTGAGGAAGCTGAACCTACAGAGGCACCGGGAGCAGCCTGCCTCGAGGCCGTCAAATCGGACCTGAAGAAAGTGGCTGTGGGGTACACCAATGCCGTTGCCAAAGTATTTGACATCGATACAGGCAAGCAGCTGGTCGTACTACAATGCGAGACTAGTCCAGGTTTGTTCCTAGGTTCACGATAGTAAGTCAAGACTGACACTGGGACCATGACAGAAGGCTCTACCAACTCTCAAATCAATAGCATCGCCTCGCATCCAACAATGCCTATGCTTGTCACTGGGCACGAGGACAAGCATATAAGAATATGGGACATCGAAACAGGTGCGTATCCCCCATACACTCATAATGTGTCTTTCTAAATGAACTGTCGGTTGTCATGACAGGGCAATGCACGTATTCGATGGCTGCACACCTCGACTCAGTCACCTCTCTCTCAATCGATGCCGCTGGCTTCTCCCTCGTCTCCGCCTCGCATGACTGCTCCGTTCGGTTCTGGGACTTACTAGGCTCGCACGCCTGCGTCCAAGAAATACCTAGTCATCGAGAAAAAGCGAACGAAGGCGTTCTCGCTGTTGAATTCCACCCGTCGTTGCCCTTCATGGCGAGTGCAGGTGCCGACGGTGTCGTCAAACTTCACGCATCTCAATGATTTCGATCGTCTGACTGGCTATCAACTTTGCTCATGTTCATATGGTCATAGCTGTGTTTCTATTTATCTCGCATACGTTCGTCTTTTGTTCCCTTCATTTTTTCTCCCCCCTTTGCCATTATTCCTGCCTTTCTGCTTTCGCATTAATTTGGAGGACAGATGGGCAGACAGCGCGTGTCACTGCTGAACGACATGTCATACGATGCATCTAGTTCTTTATAGATATACCTGTTTCAGCTTAGCAAGTATGTATCGTTCATCATGGTCTAGTTTATGCCTAACCACCATGACTTGCTTGGTTTGAAGCACTGAGTTCGGCCTACGAAAGGGTCAAAGAATAAGTTTCAGACAGACCTACATAAGAGCTACAAAAGCTATTGATACAGTAGTGAAAACAAGACGACCAAGTGTCCAAGAATGAAGAGGATGCATCAACCAACAAGCAGACGAATACTGATGATAGCCTCAACAAGAAAAATCATATATCTAGGTAGAAAAGAAAGTCGAGGTTAGAATTTCCTCTTCATTAATGGTAAAGATCAGAGAATTACTCACGTATAAGTTGGCCTTGCTCAACAGCCATGACAGTAGCTCCAAGTCTTCGCTCTTCAACCAGCGTACGTACTTGCTCCGATATCATAACATGCATTGGTTGTCCGGGATATTTTCCCTCCATGTCTTCTTTACAATGCACGATGAATATCCGGATACCCGTTAGTGCGCCGACCAACTCTGGCGAGATAGAAACAGTGGATGATTCTTCGTCTGAGTCGTCGAACCGTTGGCGTTTACGTGCGGGAGGTGTGCCTACGTCGCTCGCAGCGCGTTTCCTACGAGTACCAGTAGTACTAGTAGAAGTACTCCTCGTTTTGGTTTCCGCACTACTAGCCTCCATATCCTCATGTCCACGATCCCGACACGAAGCAACAGCCTCAGCAAGCACCTCCAATTCCTCAACTAGATGTGCAGGACTTAAGTGCCCATACAACGCCCTATCCTTCCTCCCCGCAGGCCACGAACATTCAATGAAGATTGCGTTCAGCCTATTCGTAGCGATCTTCGGGGCCGCTACGCGCCATATGTGTGCGTTATAGCCATCCGCATTTCCAGGAGACGCAGAGAAGAAAGAGGAGGGAGAGGAGGAGGGAGAGGAAGAGGCGAGTTTGTCTGGTTCGACGTCCCCGAAGAATAGGAATTCACGTTTAGTTGCTGTGTGGCGGAGGAAGAAAGCAGAGGAGAGCGTTTCGGGTCCGTGTGAGAGCGGGTACATGCTAACAGACAGGTCGTCGGTCAACGACGTGTATACACCTACTTCGTCAGGTAGCCTTGAAGCCATACAGAGCACATTCAACAACTCAGGTCATGAAATAATAGGGCAAGAAAACTGCGGTACGGTACTTACGGATCATATAGATAAAGTTCCTCCAAGTCCCTCTGTTTCCACGACGCAAGGTTCGGCCAAACACGACCTGGCTTGAAGAGCGTTTCTAGCCCTTGGAGACACTGTCGAGAACCACGAATACCTTTTCGTGGTCCTTCCGTCCCTCCGGCGAGCAAAACAAGACTCAAAACATGATCCAAGTGAGAGTGCGTTATAAGATAAGATCTATAAATATCCCATTTATCTTTCAGATGATGACGCTCTTTTGGAAGAGCGAAGAAGAATTAATACTTGAGATTCGTGTAGATTTGAACGGCATCGGGTGGTAGCGACTTTCTATCAGGTTCCGAAAGCAAATCGGGGTTTCCCTGCAGGATTCGTTTCAAGGCTCCCAATCCACTTCCTACAACAAAATGGCTCATGAGCGTTCGAGGAACAAAGTAGGAGGAAAAAAATATTATCGTGTGCACCTGCTTCGATACCAATGACACCGTCAGACCAACTCCGGTCATGAGCCTTCAATAAGTACCTGCCATCATCAACCAAACAACACAAACACAACAGTTATAGTAAGTAATGTAAGCATCGAATGAGCGTGAACATCCCGAAATAATGCTGTACAGACCCGGACAGGTTATTTTCGTTCGGGCCGCCACCAGCACCAACGACAAGTAAGTCGAAGCTCGGCGTCGGCGTCGGCATTCAAAGTCAAGAAATCAAGAGAATGAAAGAAAGAAAGAGAGTCAGTTAGTTTCGTCGCTGCTGTCGTCGTCGTCACGGTCAAGGTTTGAACGTCGCGTCGGTGTTGTTGTCAGAGTCCGCGACTACGTTCTGTAGCCTGCTTGTCTGAAGACGGAAGATGCGTCCTCAACTAGCACTCACTCCCTTCACTTTATAGAAGGGCTCCGGATTCTGTGATCAATTTGTGGCGTGGCTCAGAGGCTCGTTGACTCGGCTTATCACTCGAGTCATCAGTGCGTCGGATAGCTTTGCCTTGTAATGGGTGTCTAGTTGAAATGCATGGATTGACTGGTAGCAGTAATATTGTTCATATTACGAGCTCCCCTGAGTAGACGGATCTGGCTCCGACTGAACACTTCCCTTGAAGAACAATAGTTGATGACGAGGACGTACCTGGTTCTGTGATCTTGGTGTGCGGTCCGACCTCAGCAATCCTGACCTGATAACTTTGTCAAAAAAAAACAAGGAACGGATGGATATGTATCGGGCTTTGTATTCTTCTCCAATTATCGCCGGTCAAATCCAGTCCGTTGTACTATATAAAGGAGCCCATGCATATATAAATGACTAAGAGAGTTGAAAAAAGGAAGGTAAAGCGACATAGATGAGGATAAACGTTGAAGGAGCGTGGTATAGGATACCTGCGGTTCCATAGAGTAAAGGAAAAGGAAATCAACACGAGGAAGGGTGGTTTGCAGTCAATAGCCAGCAGGCGTGACGTCGGTCGGAGTGATGGTGTTCCAAAGCCAAAGCTGAAAATATATAGAAGCAATGACTAAAAAAATGACTGAAAAATGCCGAAGGAAATCGCAGTAACGTGTCGATGCCGAAGAAATTCCCTTCATCTCATGCAGTGCCAAGCAGGCTATTAAGCGCTCGTTGGACGTCATACGAATGTTTCTCCAGCGCTTCTATCGCTTGTGTCCGACTGAAGCCCATACTGCATAGCTGCTTCACCGGTTCAACGTCGTCCTCAACTGCAGGCGTGCCTGATGTCTGTGGTTCAGCAACTGGTGATAAGAACTGCGGCCGTACAGGCATCGGCGGAGGTTCGTTCTTAGATTTCTTCTTATCCTTCCGCCCGAACGGTAATCGTATCTGCCATCACGCCAACGATAAGAATTGAATTGACCTTGAATCGGAAATAACTTACACTCAGCTTAGAATGTCTTTGCTGGGGTGGAGGCTTCACATGCAACGACCCATCAGTTAACGAACCCGTCGATCTCCGCGGAGGAGGGCTTGTCGAGCGAACAGTAGACGGAGATGCAGCTATGGCCGTTGCCTGTGGCGACCTCGGCGGCGAGTGAACCTGGCTAGATGCTGACTCTGCTTCGGGTTTTCCTACTTGTGTCGGGCCCGTTGTCGCGGGCCCCGCCGTGGCATTGAAGTCAAGGGCCAAAGCCTTCTCACCAGTACCGCCAAAGGCATCCTCAAAGGAGATACCAAGATCACCAGCTGGTGGTGGCACAGGCGGCTGTGCTGACTGAGAGGCGACTTGAGATGGAGGGACTGAGCCAAATGCGTCGTCAAAAGAGACAGACTGATTGACTACCTCCTGCGGCTTCGGTGCGCTGCCTTGTCTTGGGACTGCCGGAATAAAAGCCGAACTTAAGTCTGAAGAAGTCGCTTGTGGGGCCCCGTTCACAGTTGGACTGGTCGTGCTGGCAGGCACGGGGGGAGCAGGTTCAAACTCTTTCGCTGCGTTGAAGTCAAAATTGTCGTCGAAAGCAGAGTCCAATTGGAATTGTGGCACCGCTTGGCCGTTGCCAGGAGATGAAATCTTGCCCATGGCCTCATCGAACGCACTAACTCCAGAAGCAGCTACGAGGAAAACAATGACATTGTTACCTCAAATGTGAAGTCGGAATAAAGCACTCACCGGAAGGTAAATTATCGAACGGCGAGTTCTTTTCGGGAACCTTTCCATTGGCCGCCGGTGTCTCGATTGGTTGTGGTTCTGAGAAGAACAAGTCTGCCATAGGGTCCTGGCTTGCTGGAAGGCCGCTGACAGACGTGTCAAGGTTTATTTCGCTCTCCTTCAATCCAAACGCATCCTCAAACGCATTTGTGCTTGGAGCAGGTGTGGGTTCAATCTTATTAGCGGCAGGTCCAGTAAAAGTTTCCTTCGCTGGTTCAACTCCAGCACTACCAATTGAAATCCGTCCTTCCTTTGCATCATGGAAGTCACCATCATTGTCACTGTCGCTATCGCTCTCTTCTGTTTCCCTTTCGACAAGTTTGGAGTCAAGGTCTGTATGCCCGGTATTTTCGTGAGGCTCTCCAGCAGCAACCAAATCGACGGGAGGGAATTGCTTCGCAGCTGCATCTACTGTATCAATCGAGGGAAGGCTTTGGGGAGTTTTCAAAGCGACATTTGGTTCTGGTGCTGGCGTTGTAGCCCTGCCTTCTTCGACAGTGCCAGAGGCCTCGGCTGCAAGCGAAGTCGACTTCTCAGTGCTTTCCACAATCGAAGTTGCGCTGCTACCATTATCCCCGCTCGTCAGACCGAACGGGTCGTCAAAGGAGGAAGATGGTGCTGTAGTGGATGTTGATGGCTCAGCAGCGACGGCGTGAGCAGTCTCAGGCCTTTCTGCAATTGTCTCGACCGGCACGAATGGAATAAACGGAGAAGGCTGAGTTGTCTCCGCCTGAGGCTGATTCTGCGGCACAGGAAGAGCAAAAATGTCGGTTGGCGCCGGGAACGGAGATGCAGGACGGGAACCAGTTGATTGCAACCTGAGCCGTTCAAATGGGTTATTCGCTTTCACACTGGTAGGAGAGCCGATGGAGGGTGGCGGGCTGGCCGGCAGGGGAAGCTGCGCTGCGATGGACGGGGTGTCCAACCTTGACGGCTCAGAAGTGACCGGTATCGGTGACGCAATGCCGTTTGTCTGAACAGACTCCGGCTCTTTCGCAAGCTCAGCCTCCGTCTTTTGCAATTCTTCAACGGTCTCGTTGTTTTCACGTTCGGCATCCTCAAGTTCCTTCGCCAGCTTCGCTCTTTCCGCTTCTCGGGTTGCGAGCTGCTTTTTCGCAATTGCGAGGAGACCCTTCTGGTGTTTCGTCTCCTTCTTTGCCTTCTCAATGGCAGCCTTTGTGCGCTCTCCTTCTTCACCTATCTCCTTCATTCGACGTTGCAGTTCGCGTACCTCTTCCTTGTCACGTAGCACGGCTCCTTCGATTTCTGCCTTCTCAACACGGATAGCACTGAGGTCACTCTCGGCGCGAATAAGTTCCTCCCTAGTCTGAGAGATATCCTTGTTCTGTGTAGCAAACCGTTCGCGCAATGTCTCGAGAAGTCTCGTCTCCGTTTCGTACGCAGCTTTTGCGGATGACAGCTGTGTTTGTAGCGCAGAAAGTTGACTCGCCTGCGAAGCGAGACTCGTTTCTGTACTCTGCCTCTCTGCCTTCGTGCTCTCCAAAGAACGGTTGGTAGAGTTGAGTTGATTCTGGACGTTACCAATCTCCGCAGAGTTGTCCGGAACGGCCGAAGTAGGTGTGCCATCATCATCACTCAACAGGTCACGGTTGGCTATTATAAACCGAGTCGTTCAATGCTTAACTCCCCGCGAGAAAAGAAATGCAACAACTTACAAGGAGGGCTGAACGCAGATGCTCCGAAAGGATCCACAGCACGACGGGGCGCAGGTGGAGCGGCGTGAGAACCTTGATATGTCTGTTGCTGAGAAGCCTGTCCAGTCGTCTGAGGTTTCAGTACTGGTGTTGCGTGAGAAACAGGAGGTGAGCCTAAGGATGAAGCTGGATGATGTGGAGAAGTGGCCGATGCTGGTGGAGAATCGTCCCAGAGAAGATCACGGATAGGCTCCGGTGCAGGTGCCGATACAGGTGCTTGACCTGCAACGCCTAAGCCCGTAGCCCGCATAGACGGTGGAACGAGAGACAACGGAAGAACTGCAGGGATGTCTTTTCCAGCCAACTTTCCCTGTATGAGATGCATAGCTACCGCAAAGCCCTCGCGCGTTAGTCGGCCATCGTTGTTGAGGTCAGCAAGATCCCTAAAACGTTATCGCATGCATTTACTTGAGTTGGGACAAGAATATCAAGTGATACTCACCATACTTGAGCTAGGACGTCCTCGGAAAGCTTTGATTGTAACATAAAAGGCACAGCGACGTCACCCTCAATATAGCCCCGTTTCTGCGAATCTAAGTTATCGAAGAATTGATCGAAACGGGTCTTTTCCTCGGGAGTCACATCCCAAGACTGTGACTTCGTCCCAAAGGCGCTCGCTCCAAGCGCAGTTACAGGGTTTGCCCCGAAGTGCAAGGATGGTTGAGTCTGCATAGCCATGCTGATTCTGCTATAATCTTGACCTGTGGTTTGCGGCTGCAACCGTCGTACACCAGAACCCGTGGTCTGGGAAGCTATTGGTACTGGTGCTGTGGCAGCAGGTGTGAATGTTCCGGTCAGAGACGGGCTCAGTGAAGACATGCTATTCCCAGTAGCATGTGAAACGATGCCTGCCGGTGCGCGACCACCAGCTTGTTCGTACAGAACTGGTGGAAGGGTAGCTGGTAGAGTTTTTAGTTGACCCGACATCGTAGCCTGAATAAAATACATGGCAATCGTAAAGTCAGTTTGATCCAACGACCCGCGATCTTGTGTATCAGCCAGCGACCTAGCGATGTATATATATTTCAGCTGCAGGCCCAGCTGGAAAGGAACGACAGCAGAACATACCATATCTGGGACAATGTCTCGAAAGGCAGTTTGGACTTTACGAAGACATCTCTCGCCTTGTCACCTGGAGATGATTCAGAATGCAAGAAATAATCGGATTAGTTCGAGTGCACTTACCACTTAACAGACCATTGACGGGTCCACAGCCGAGGAAAAGACGTAGAAACTTGGTCTTGTCCTCTGGGGTCAGGGGCGGATGCAGTGATGCAGCCGACGGTGGCGATTTTGGCGGACTCGAAGGCAAAGAGGATGGCTTGGGAGAGAATCCGTCAATAAGTGCGAGTGGACCGGCTGCGAAGCTACTTTTAGACTGGCTGGACATGCAAGGATGGAAAAGGACGCACGTCTATCAATAAGAGTCTCTTTGACGGATTCTCCGCTTTGAGCATGGCCGATAAGTCTCAGGGCAATAGCGACGCCTTTTCTTGTTAAGAATCCATTGTTGTCCTTGTCGGCTATAGCCCATATTTCGCCAAGAACGGATGGAGGGAGATTAGCACCCTTGAACGTCTCGACTGCTTTGTCACCTGTGACTATGCCGAGCTTCTGTGGGTCAGCGACGGCAAATATACTATTTACTAGAGCAAGTTCTGCAGGAGAAGGAGAAAATGAGGACATGACGGGAGGAGCGCGAGGATGGACGCGCGTTGAATATATAGACACAGGCTAAGAGGGGATGGGAGGTGACATCAAGCGGAGGACGCGCAGTCCGACCGATGTTCAGGTGAGCCTGATGTGCTAAGTTCACTCACTTATTTACTTGACCACTTTCGCAATGAAAATTAACAGCTCTTTATATTTCTGCCGTTGGCTCGGCACAAAGCTATTTACTTATCTTCTTCTTTCACATCGTGTCTGTTAGTACTTTTTCATGAAATGCGTAATATTCACACACCCGTACTCCAGGCATTATGTAATTGGTCCCAGACAGGAAATTGATGGTCAGCCACCGGCACGTGCCATCAACACGGGGTCAACTCAACCTCGACGCGCTCAGTCTTCAACTTGTGCATCTCTCCCGTCATATCTTTGTTTTCTTGCCAATCCAGTCGGCGCGCACATTTGCACTCTAAACACTCTTCATGGAGCAGATCACCTCGCCTCTTGCACCTCCCCGCACCTCCACAAAATCCACAGCCAACTCATCTTCAACCGAAACTACCGTTAGCGTCACGAAAAGGCATGCTTTGTCCTTCATCGGGTTTCTTCACCAACTGACATCGGTACAGACTTGGCAATGAACTCATGACTCTAATGGTATGTATCCAGTCTTGTCTTACATGTACTTTGTGATGCTCATGCTCATATCACGCGACTTATAGATGTCTTCGTCTCCGGGGATCGTATGTATTTGAACCTAGTATTTGCAAGGTCCAGCTCACAAGAATCTACTTAGTCCGCCTTTCCAAAAAGCGACGCGAACCTGTACGAGTGGATTGGGACAATAGAAGGTGCTTCTGGTACAGTGAGTTTCTAATCTGCCATTGTTCCTTTCGTCGCGTCGACGTGCCACATCACGTGCTCACATGTTGTGTTCAAGGTCTATGCTGGACTGGCATTCAAGATTTCTATTTCCTTTCCACCAAACTATCCTTATGTTGCTCCGACAATTCGTTTTGACACTCCGTGCTACCATCCGAACGTAGATCTCAACGGAAACATTTGTCTTGATATCCTCCAGGTCTGTCAAGCACAGTTGCCTTGGTGGTTGATTTAGGATGCTCACTTGCCATTATCTCAGGATAAATGGTCTGCGGTATATAGTGTACATACGATTTTGCTGTCTTTACAGTCTCTCCTCGGCGGTAAGGTTGACCACTCTTCTGGGATTAGATGACGTCTCATTCCACTTCAGAACCCAATAATGCATCACCACTGAACACAGAAGCAGCGAATCTTTGGAGCAACCAAGCCGGTAAGAAGCCAGCTTTCAATTAAATCCGACTTATAGTTCATCCGTTCCGTTAGAGTTCAAGGTGCAGGTCCTGAAGCATTACCGGCCAGTCGATGGCGAATCAGCATGATTTGACTTTGTAAAGTTAGCCTTGCATCATTTCCCTCCCCATAGGAAAACATCCCACTTGCTAGGGAGTCATGTATTTCATGCATCACGAGTAGTACTTAGTGCACGACGAAACGTTTATGGCGGCATTTTTTTCTCTTGTTATCGTCCGCTATCCACTAGCATAGAATATAATATGCTTTACCGCGATTACTTGGTCTTCGAACGAGGCTCAACTCATGAACGAATGACGTTAACTTTTACGATGAATATTAATGTTCATCGTAAAGAAAACTCTGCGAGAAAGATAACTTCTGTGAATGACGAGACAGATCACGTGGCTTGTCTAGCATAAACTTCCTCGTGACCTGACCTTCAACTTCGTCGACCACCTCTCTCTTATTTCTATTTCGCATGTCAGCACCAACGACGCAGTCAGAGAAACACGATGCCTTTGTGCATGAACTTGCGATCAAGCTTTCTCGCGCGTTGAACACTATCAATCCCAACGATCTTTTGGCACGTCGGGTTATTGACATCGCAAAGAATAACTCAACGGATGGCTTCATTCAAGGTACGAGGTCGTATGTTTATTATTGACCCTCTTACACTAATCCATACTATGAGCAGCCGCAAAAGGTTTTGGAAAGTTTCAGGATTCGTTTCTAGCAGAATTGCATGACGAAATCCTATCACATCTAAAGCAGGAGGCCAATGGACACGTTCCCGCGCCCGTTAACGGCATTACTGTCATTGATAGCGATGTCCTCGAACCCGAGCCTGTACGTCAGGGTGGACTTGTGCGCAAGGATGCGGTGGGTGATTATATCGCTGCTTATCCTGCCTTTTTCTAACAGTGCTGGGAGTAGCTACACACATTTCGTGCACCAGCCAAGCCTGTTGAACCGCCAACGCCCCGCATGTCCATCTTTGGACTGGATAAACTTGCGAAGGAGAAGCGGGCGGCAGCGGCCGCCCAGGAAAACGATATCCGGAAGCGTCAAAAAGGTGACTCCGGCGAGGCAGTGTTCAAGGTCCCAGCTCTTCCCGCGAAGAGATTAGGGCACATGCGCCAGAGAGTCGAAGACACGCCTTCTCACCCGGGTGGTTTGTCAGAGACTGCCCGACAACGCTTGGAAGAATACAAACGGAATCGTGATAGGCAACGAGGTGGGTTAACATTCTTTTCCAATGATTTCCCCGCTGAATTGGGATTGGTGTCTGAAGAGGGATTCAACGTCCGGGAAGAATCTCGTAAAGATGCACCTAAAGGTCTTGGCGATTTCCAGCGTAGATCCAATCGTGACAGAGGATGGAGGGGACGAGATGGGTTTAGAGACAGGGAAGATAACCGTGATTCAAGGAATGGCTGGACACCTCGAAATGATCGAGGTTCAGGGAGAGATGATGGGCCAAGTGTCCGCATTCCAAATGCCAGATGGGAAACAACTCCCCGGGTTGGCCGTGGTGAGGATTCTGGTGGTTGGGGAAGCGCCCGGTCAAGAGGCTGGGATGCGCCAACGCCTCGGATTGCTAGAGGAGAAAGCCCCGAGGGAGACGGCGGACTTAGAATCGACGTTCATGAGTGGGAGGAAGAGGAAATACGACTTGATCGAGACTGGTACACAGGAGCAGAGGAAGGTGGTGTTGCGGGTGATGAAGAGCACAATCCTCTTGCCGCATACGATGATCTGGAGCAGATTAAGCAGCTAGAGATTGCCAACAAGCAGGTAAAGAAGAAAATATCGGCAAAACAAGCCCAATACGTGCGTGCACTTTATAATTCAGCGTGCGACCATATCTGACGGCGGTTGGTTAGAATGCGGACAACGATCTGTGGGAGACAAATCGAATGGTCACATCCGGTGTTGCGACTCGCAAGGCTCTCGACCTCGACTTCGAGGATGACTCAGAATCGGCGGTGCATGTTATGGTTCACGATCTCAAACCACCTTTCCTCGATGGACGTACTGTCTTCACCAAACAGCTCGAGCCTATAAATCCTATCCGTGATCCGACTTCAGATCTTGCTGTCTTTGCAAAGAAAGGTAGTGCTCTTGTCAAAGAGAAGCGGGAGCAGGCGGAACGAGCAAAAGCAGCTGCAAAGATCGCGAACCTCGGTGGAACCAGTCTCGGAAATATCATGGGTGTTCGAGATGAGGAAGCGGATGCTGAAGGTACGTTTACTTCTCTATCCTCACGCCAGTCGGCGTCGCACTGGTTTGGACATTCACAAAGTTCTTTTTTTCACGGGATTACAGCTGCAGCGGAGGCTGATGCGAAAGAAAGGGAGAAGAGAGGTGAGAAAGAAGATTACAAGGGTGATTCAAAGTTTGCGAGCCATTTGAAAATGGGGACGGCCTCCTCGTCTTTCGCAAGGTCCCGGACGCTCAAGGAGCAAAGAGAGTATCTTCCGGCTTTCGCGGTTCGAGAAGAGCTGCTTCGAGTGATCCGTGACAACCAAGGTAATTCAGGTTGTTCTCCACAAACCACTGATATGCCTAACGACCTTGAATTACAGTTGTTGTCGTTGTCGGTGAAACTGGGTCCGGAAAGACAACCCAGTTAACCCAGTTCCTTTACGAAGATGGATACTGTCAATCTGGCATCATTGGTTGCACGCAACCTCGACGAGTGGCCGCCATGTCTGTTGCGAAACGTGTGAGCGAAGAAATGGAGGTCAGTTGATCCGATCTATATATGTCAGTAGGCCGAGTCTAACAATTCCTTTCAGTGTAAACTTGGAGGAAAGGTTGGTTATGCCATTCGTTTCGAGGACTGCACTTCTAGCGAAACGGCCATCAAATGTGAGTGACTTACTAGTATTCGATGACAAGTCGGCTCATAGTACTGTTTGCAGACATGACGGACGGTGTTTTGTTACGTGAATCCCTGAACGAGGGTGATCTTGATCGTTATAGTGTCATCATTCTTGATGAGGCCCACGAGAGATCCCTCAGTACAGACGTGCTTATGGGCCTTCTGCGAAAAAGTGCGTTTCACGCAATTCTTTGACATTCCTGCACACTCATTTTTTGTCTCTGGTATCTAGTCCTGTCGCGAAGAAGAGACCTAAAGTTGATCGTCACATCTGCTACAATGAACTCCGAGAAGGTAAGTCTGATACTCACTTGCCTCTATAGCGCAACTAATGAGAAATATACGTACGCAGTTCTCCGCTTTCTACGGCAATGCACCATGCTACACAATCCCCGGTAGAACCTTCCCCGTAGAAACATTCCACTCCAAATCTCCTTGCGAGGACTACGTGGATAGTGCTGTCAAGCAGGTCCTACAGATCCACCTCTCGTTACCTCCGGGAGATATCCTCGTGTTTATGACCGGGCAAGAAGACATCGAGATCACTTGTCAAGTAGTGCAAGAGCGACTTGATCAGCTCGATGACCCACCGCCGCTTGCTGTCTTACCCATCTACTCGCAGATGCCTGCTGATCTTCAGGCCAAGATTTTTGATGCCACGGAGGATGGCCGGCGGAAAGTCATCGTTGCTACAAACATTGCAGAGACGTCCTTAACTGTGGATGGCATTTTGTATGTTGTCGATGCTGGCTACTGCAAACTGAAAGTGTACAACTCCAAGGTCGGAATGGACGCCCTTCAAATCACTCCCATCAGTCAAGCGAACGCAAATCAGCGGACTGGACGTGCAGGTCGTACCGGCAGCGGATTCTGTTATCGTCTGTACACTGAGATGGCTTACCGAAACGAGATGTTCGCGAATACAATACCCGAAATCCAGCGGACAAACTTGGCGAATACGGTCTTGTTGCTCAAGTCGCTGGGCGTGAAGAACCTGCTCGAGTTCGACTTCATGGACCCACCTCCGCAAGCAAACATTCTCAACTCGATGTATCAGCTCTGGGTACTCGGTGCTTTGGATAATGCGGGCGACCTGACACCTGTCGGGCGAAAAATGAGCGAGTTCCCGATGGAGCCAAGTATGGCTAAGATGTTAATTGCGAGTGTGGAGTATGGGTGTTCGGCGGAGGTTCTGACGATTGTGAGTATGTTGAGTGTGCCGAGTGTCTTCTATAGGCCAAAGGAGCGAATGGAGGAGGCAGATGCCGCGAGGGAAAAATTTGCAGTGCCGGAAAGCGATCATTTGACTTTGCTTAACGTTTATAACCAATGGAAGAGCCATGGGTACATATATTCTCTCAGTCGAGTAGGAGTTACATTTTCTGACGAGGTTTCTTAGGTATCGAGATGATTGGGCTATGCGCCATTTCTTACATCCAAAGCTCCTCCGCAAGGCACGCGAAGTTCGGGCACAGCTGGAAGATATAATGAAGATGCAGAAGATGGATATCGTCTCCGCCGGAACAGACTTTGACATCATGAGGAAGGCTATCACTGCCGGATATTTCCACCAGGCCGCTCGGGTGAAGGGTATCGGCGAGTTTGTCAATATCCGAACAGGTGTTCCGACCCATCTACATCCAACCAGTGCTCTTTATGGACTTGGATGTGAGTAAGTTATTCGACACGACGGAGCATTATTAACAGAATTTGAACAGATACACCGACATATGTTATTTACCACGAGCTTATACTCACTTCGAAGGAGTATATGACAACAGTTAGTGCAGTCGATGCGTACTGGCTAGCGGAACTCGGATCGGTGTTCTACTCTGTGAAAGAGAAGAACTTTGACGACAGCGGAACGCGGCGAAAAGCGGTCAAAGAATTCTCGAAGCGAGCGGAACTGGAGATGGAAATGGCGAAACAGCGGGAAGAGGCGAAACGGAAAGAGCAAGAGGAAGCGATTGCTGCGAAGACTGCGAAGCGTTCTGCCGCGAATATCGTCGTTCCTGGTACGCCAAGGACTGGGGGTTCTGGTGCACGAGCTGCAATGACGCCTAGAAGACGAGTTGGACTGTAATTTATTTATTCATCATAGTAGACGGTAGATGATTGCATTGTATCATTGTATTATCATTGTTTTGATGGATGATGCCGGTGCTGACTTGCTTGGTTACGGTACTAGTTGTGTGCTACTATCACGAAATTTCTGTCCACAGCCGACCATTCAAGTCACTCTTGTTCATCACCACCACCCATCTCTTCACCTCCGCGTTCTTTCTTGAAGGGTCGACCGTCCACCACTTGCTTGAGAAAATTTTGGCTGGTTCCAACAAATCGTCGTCTTTCATTAATAGTAGGAATAGGGACCATCAAGGCCAAGAAAGTGGCAATAACCCCCTGTTGCTTAAATTCCTCACCGTGTAGGCGGGCAGCCCACCAAATACCTCAACTCACCCTCGTCCATCATGGCAGCAATGAGCGCACATCCCAGGCTCTACAATCACAATCCCGGTCCGCCCTGGGGTGGCCCGAGCCAGGCATCCACGCGCAATCCCTCTTCTAGCCGAAATGCTTATCCGATGTACAATCACCCCTATGCTTCTCAGAGTGCGTATGAGGAAGAGGAGGATACCTACAGACGGGAATCTGTGTCGGCTCCGGATGTTCGTGTTACTGCTCCCTCCAGGGCTGGGGAGGAACGAAGGCCCGATTCGATGTGGGACGACGATAAGAGCGTATACAGTGAACGGATGTCGACCACCGTCACTGCGCCGCAGACCTACTACTCCTCTCTCTTTCAATCCGGTACACCCTCATCGCACCACCTTTCCGCAATTTCATCTGTGTCAGAGTTAAGCAGGGATTCATGGCAGGGCAGTGCCCGCCCCGATAGTAATGTGGATCCGTTTTCGTTCATGAAGTACGAGTCACCTCGACAACAGCTTCCAAAGGTTGTTGTATCCTCTCCCTCAGAGAATTCATTCCGTATGCGGTCTCATTATGAAGAAAATGAGGCCAATGCCGAAGAATATGGGGATCCCATTATCCCGCAGCCAATTACACCGCCTCCGTTCCAGCCACCTCAAGGGCGAGTACCGAGTGCTGTTCAAGGGACTCGCAATTTCTCTCGGCCGAATAGAGCTGCTATTTCCACACCAGACCTTTCATCGACAACGTTCGAGTCGTACCCTCGTCCTCCCGTTCCAAGTTCTGAAGAGCAGAAAAGGGAGGTGCTAGAGCGTAATCAGCAACGATCGAGAATCACGCAAGGGTCATCACCGCTCTCACCGGCTTCACCGAGCGCATCCTTTTATTCATCGCATTTACCGCAGTCAGGTGCATCTCATTCTCGTGATGAAGCCAGTTTCAACCCTTACACTGCAAGCGAGTACATGACTGTACCGGGTACAAGATCACGATCGCCTTCTCCTTCCCGTTCACCACGACAAGAATCTGAGCCTCCTCTTTCACAATCCTCTTCCGCTTCTTCTTCAGGGTCTAGTAACTTCTCACCTGCGACACCACAAGGGAAGGGTGGTTTAGTCGTGTTGCCTTCAAGCCCACCTGGTGTACGCGTGTCTGCCGCGGAGAGCGTATACTCAACGTATTCATATTATAATCTGGATAATTCTCCAGGATCATCACCTTCTACCACCACTCACTTTGACCAGTCCAAATTAGCGACAGAGGGTAGCAACAGCGTCATGCCGAGTGCTAGTAGTCCAGCCTTGACTAGTCCATTAAGTCCCGGAAAGAAGAACAAGTCCCATAAGAATGATGATATACCCGCCGACCCGAAGACACCAGACGACTTTCTCGCGCTTGGTATTGCGCATCACGAAGCAGACCGACTAAAGGAGTCTGCAGACTGTTTTGAGAAGTCCGCAACTCTGAATGGTGGATGCGCAGTAGGGATGTTGATGTGGGGTTTGTCGTTACGACATGGATGGGGTGTTCAGAAGGACGAAACGCGCGCTTTTAAGTGGCTGAAGAATGCGGCGGAACATGCTGTTGTTGATTTGCGGGAGGGCAAGGACAGGAGAGATGCAGTGAAGGTTTGTCGGGGATCTATATTTGGGACTTATCCCCGATACTGAAATCTTGCCTATTGTACAGAAAGAGCTAGTTCTTGCTGTCTACGAAGTCGGACAATGCTTTTTCCAAGGGTGGGGTGTACCAAAGGACAAAGTTATGGGAGTTGTAAGTTCTTTAGTCACTTCTTATTTTTTAATCTTTATTTAATCGAATTCCCTCTGAACTTATGTCAGAGTTACTTCCAAACTGCTGCTCAGCTTGGAGACCCAGATGCCCAGCAAGATTTGGCGTTCTGTCTTGCGAATGGTAAAGGGTGCAAGAAGGATAGGAAAGCAGCGGCGAAATGGTATCGTGCAGCGGTAAGTATGCCTCACTTTACCTCTTGATTGATGAGAGCATAATTGACGGTCCCCTGTGCTTTAGGCCGAGCAAGGAGCGAGTACAGTGGGATTAGCTTGGATCTACAAGCCCAAATACCTTGATTAGCTCGAGGACCGTTATTGATTTTCCCCCTATTTCCCCTCGTCAAATTGATGGTTAAGATGGTTAATTTATCAGTGGATATTTTGCGATACCCTTCTTTCTCTTATTTTACTTTCATGCGTCTATTTCTGTGGACTTCAGACCGTTTGTATTAGGTACAACCATGCTTGATTAATCTGGACTGGGAGAAAATTATCCCTTGTTTACATGTGAGCGGGAGAATAGTGGTGTCACCGAGTTACTGCACTACATAGTTTACGAGATACTTGGGGGTTAATATCGAACCTAATGCTTGAGGTAATCAGCCGGCGGTTTCGGATCAAATTCTATCAGTAGCAAAGCAAGACGGATCAAATGCAGACTAAAAACTAAGATACAACGCACGCTCGGGCCATCCAACTCACAGAATCAATCACGTTCCATCCCCCTTTCACAACAGCTCATTATCCCTTCTAACCACCACCACCACCATCACTATCGCCTCACCTCACCTCTCTGTTCCCGATAAACAACATTAAGTGCGACAGCAAAAGTCGCAAGGGCGATAGCAAAGACGTAGAATACGCGTCCTTCGCGTAATGGGTCTCCCCATGCGAGGAAGTTGCGGAGGGGAAGGAAGATTAGGCCGACGGTGAAGTTTGCGATCCCTTAAGAGGTTAATTAGGTTACATTACGTTGAAGAGGGGGGAGAGAGAGTTTGTTTAGCGATACGATGCGATAGGAGAGAACGTACAGTTTAAGGAAAGTGCAGCGGAGGATAGAGCTCCGACAGCCTTTCATATCCGACAAACCGAACAAACGAGCGAACGGAAAGGAAAAAGCAAAACATTAGTTAGCTCAATTTCGTTAGCCATATTTCCCGGAGGGAGACATACGTACATGATACGGAGCAATGTCCGAAATGATCACAAACGGCACGGGACCCAATCCGCACGCGAAAGACGCGACGAAAGTGATGATAGCGACGCTTGCAAGTGCCTTCTGGTTCGTGTCGAGTCCGTAGCCGACGGCCAGGAGGGAGACGAAGGACCCGAGAATGGAGGTATTAAGCAGTGATTTACGGCCCATGCGCTATTGCCGATTATGCCAGCGTTCCAAAACACACGCAAGGAAGGAGGACAAGAGCCATTTAGCTCCTTCCTCTGTATGAAATCGGAACTTGCCTATGAACATACCTCGATAAGAATAATAGCAGGGAAGGTCATCCCAGCATTGACAACCGTCACCGCAAGCGAGACGTACGGTCCCAGCGAAGGGAGCGTCTTTGCTAATATCTTATTACTATAATACAATACTGCGTTGATACCGGCGAATTGTTGTGCGACCATTGCGAAGACTACTACGAGGACTGGGATGCGGAGGTCTGGAGAGCGGAGAAGGGCGCTGAGGGAGAGGGTTTTGTTGGTTGATGCGTGGACTGTGAAGACGCGTGCGTCTGGATCTGGGACTGAAGGTGCAGGATCTTCAGTATCTTGGTCGTCGCTGTCTGGGGCTAATGGAGTAGATTCGCAGTTAATATTTCATAAACGAATTTTAACAGCAGGAGATTGAAACGTACCTTCCGGATCGTGACTAACACTCTTATAATCTACTCCTCTAACCCACAACCTCTCGCGAACCCGTTCCGCTTCCTGAGATCGTCCATTCCCAGCCAGCCACGCATGACTCTCCGGTACAAATTTTGCAATCGCAAGTTGCACAAGCGCAAGAACCGCAGAGACAAAGGGAACAAAACGCCATATCCACGACGAAGCCAGCGCCAGACCGATCCCCTGAGTTGTTAAAACGCCAAAGACGATTGCGACCTGGAATAGTACTCCAGTTGCACCTTTTATGGCCGGAGGAGCTAGCTCGCCTAGGAATACAGGTCCGACGGAGACGCCTATTCCAGCTCCGAGACCAACAAATACTCGCCCGAGTGTGAGTGTGAACATCCCCGGTGCAAGCGTCAACGCCAGCCCACCAACTAGTGTAAGAAGCGCATCAAGTATTAGAGCACCACGCCTTCCTTTACGCTCTGTAAGTCCGCCAGCGAATAAGCTTCCTATTAGACCTCCGATGGTAAACGCCGCTGTGACGACTGAGAATTCTGCGTCTGTCATGGGTACGCACGAGGGGAGTTTGAGCTTGTAAGATATTAATTTTGAGGACCCAGGTGGATCCCGACATGTTAGCACGTCGCTGATTTGGTTGAGAGCGGAGATGTGGTAACCATACTAAATTGTATAGTTAGGTGGAGACAGACTTGTGATGGATAGGAGAGTGCATACTTGAAAAGCAGAAACGAGTAGCCAAACGAGACAGAATCCTCCGTAGAATGTAAACGACGATGCTTGAGCTGCGGACATGGTGATGATACGACGACTCGGGGCAGCTCTGCAAGCCTCTGGTCACGGCGGGCTGCGCAATGATGTATTATTGATCGACGCGACGTGTTCGCATCACGTGCTTTCTTTGCACTGTGATTTACTTACGTAATTCACACTCATTGCTATAACCTACAAGATGTCGTACATGCTGTCAAAACGTACGCTCAACGATGTCGAAGGCGTGAATTCCTTTTCAGAGAAAGGGAAAGGGATAAAGCCACTATTTTCGGGTGCCGACGTAACCCTAAGGACAACTCTACTGCCTCATCAAGTGAAAGTGCTGGCTAGATCTATTCATGTCTATGTACTTGGGTTGGGCCGAATTGACCGGGTTAGGTTAGTTACCGCAGAGCTTGATTATAACATCTAGATCTCTTCTGCCTGAGGAAGAGCCTCGGGATGATGATGGCGTCTAACATTCGCCGCGACAAATCTCTTCTCGCCTGCGTCTATCTGGCATATGACAACTCGCCTCTGTAGCTGGCGGTTGATATTTCCTGTTCCCTCGAAGGTGACATCGACCGTGTCTGTGAGAACCATCGGTGTTTGCTACGTAAGGCAATTTGCGTTGGTATGTTCCATCATCCATGTTCCGGACTTGACTTGATTTTATCCCTGATCGTCTTTCCCCAATCAGTGATCGAAGAATGTGTTTTTCTTACCGTAAAAGGAGCGAAGCAACTTGGTTCTTTGATCCGAAAGTGCGGGGACGGCTGGACTGGCTTTATTGGCACCTTTCTCGGCAGGGATGATCTTTAAAGGGAAAATTGGACGGCCCGACGCGCGCTTCTGTTACCGAACAGAAGGACAAATTATTGATCGTCTCCAACTGATGACCACCACAAAGACCAGGAAGAATACGGCTCAGCTGATCTTTTCAGGAAGGATCAGACCAGACTAGTACTAGCCCGGACTTTTTTGCTGATGTTAGCCTCTGACCGCATGATCTTCCCCTCCCTTCCCGGACGCTACCACTTCTCCCTTCCTTCCTTGCATCTATTTCCCAGCTCCTCTTTCGTTGGCGTGGCGAACGTCTGACACGTTCCCTCCCAAATACCCTACGTCTCCCGACGTCTAGTCACTCTTTTGCAGCGTTCAGCCCTCGTTATACCCAACGATGCTCCCCTTGCCACTCTCTTTAACTCTCATTTTCTTATTCAACTCAATCCCCCTCCTGAAGGCTGCTGACGCCGATGATTGGCGCACACGGTCAATATACCAGTTCGTTCGCCATACTTTCGTGCCACATGGGAAAAAGGGCTGACTGCTGACGGGCGTTGTATAATGCAGGATAATTGTCGATCGTTTCGCTCTACCCGATGGCGCCGACCTAAATGCTTGCGATCCAGGTCAGCAGACCTGGTGCGGTGGGACATGGAATACAATCCGAGAGAACCTCGACTACGTTCAAAATGCGGGGTTCACCGCCAGTGAGTTCTCCAACAAAATTTGCCTCACAAAGTTCTTGGATTGAAACCTTTCTTCTTGGCGTCAGTTTGGATCAGCCCTGTATCAAAGAATTACGAGGGCGAACGCACACCGTACGGCGACCCGTACCACGGCTACTGGATTTCTGATGCGTCCCAGCTCAACGATAAATTCGGTACGGCTGACGATCTCAAGGCATTGGCGGACGATTTGCATGCAAGGGGAATGTGGGTCATGCGCGTCGATCCCCCACATTGATTAGCATTTACAGCCAGCGCTTTATCTTATCCAGGTACCTCATGGTCGATGTGGTAGTAAACAACGTCATGTCACTCAGTGACACCGATCTGGACTTTGATTCATTCCTGTTCAAAGACCCCGTAAGTCATCATGCCTTGGATTGGATGTCGAGGTAGTAAAATATCTCCTGTGAACTAGCAATACTACCATCCGTATTGTCCAGTGGACTTCAGCAACACTACGAGCGAACAGATCTGCTGGCTCGGGGACACGAACGTCTACCTTCCAGACGTCAGGACGGAGGATCCATTCGTTGTATCGACATACAACGACTGGATCAAGGACCTGGTACAGGAATTCAAGATCGATGGTCTCCGTATTGATGGTGTGTGTTGAATCATATTACTGCAGTACACTGGCTTATCACGTCTGTGTAGCTGCTAAGTAAGAAAGAACTTGTGGGAAGTAGACGGATCAAGTTAATGATTACCCTGCTAGGCACGTCAATATTGACTTCTGGCCAGGATTCTGCGAAAGTGCAGGAGTGTTCTGCATCGGAGAAGTTTTCGATTCGGATCCTTCTAGTGTTGCTAGATTCCAGGGACCTGACTCGCTTCACTCCGTTTTGCACTATCCAATGTACAACGCTCTCGCGGAAGCGTTCACGATACCTGGTCCGCAGAACATGAGCGCGATGACCGACATGATTTCGCAAAGCAGACAACTTTTCACGGACCCGACTGTACTAGGCAATTTCATTGAGAACCAAGACATACCGCGTTGGACAAATTTAAGTGTCGACCCGCAGAGCATGTAGTAAGTCAAAGTTCTTTACTCTAGAAACATGTCCTGATGCTCAATGTCATATCTGTAGTAATGCTGTGGCTTTCAATTTCATGTCTGATGGTATCCCGGTCGTCTACTATGGTCAGGAGCAAGGTTTCCAAGGCTCCGGCGATCCTGTATGTAGTTTGATTACCACTTCGGACATAAACACTGACTTCTCGTCATTAGTTCAATCGTGAGCCTCTTTGGCCTTCTGGTTACGCCAATACGACGACCTATACGCTGATGTCCACTCTGAATCAAGTAAGTCTGCTCCAGAGCGAGTGGCCATATTCATTTCCTGATCCGCCGAATAGTTCCGGAACCACCTTGTTAGCACTTCTGACTGGGCAACTCAACCGATGGAGGTACTAGCATCGAATGACGTCGCTCTTGCAATCAAGAAGGGTGATGTTGTCACAGCTGTCACAAACGTCGGCTCTCCTGTACGCTTGTATCTCATCATTTCAAACTGAGCGGCTTGCTAACGGTAAGCTTTGACAGCCGATGAATGCTAGTCTTCCTGTTTATACCGGTTACGCAACGTCAACCCCGCTCACTGAGTACGTCGGGTTCATATACTCAAGAATACATGACTTTCTGACGTTTGTGAATGACAGAATCCTGACATGTCAGCAACGTGTAGTTGGAAGCTCCGGCTCCATACTGGTCGAGTATTCAACGGGCGGCAAGCCGTATATCTTCACTCCCTCGGCCCTGATGGATGGCACAGGACTCTGCGGGTATCCAGGCGCCAAGGCCACCTTCGCAGGACTCGGAACTTCCTCTGCTTCATCTGTCACGCCGCTGCCTGAATGGGTACCATTAGCAGCAAGCCTGCTATTCGGAGGTTTGGTGCGGCTGTTCCTTTGAGCGTACACAGGATTTACCCTTATTCCTGTACGGAAAATAATGACCTCCCCCCTCCCGCCCCTCCAAAGGATTTTCTCAGCTTGGCTAACGGTTTGCTTGGTGCTTGTAGTGTAGGGACGAAATTTTTTTTCGAGATAAGGGATAATGGATTTGTAGTATTAGTTGTTTTGGGTAACTTACCGCTCAGTCTTGCTTGCGAGCAGCATGGAATCACTTCCCGTGTGAGCTGTGACTTCTTTTGAGTCGTCGAGTGCACAAGCATTCTCTTGATGTGACATGCATGCAGGTCGATGATGAGTAAGATGAGGCTAAGCACTCGGGGATGCACTATTTTCTCGCGACTCGTGCACCCTCGGCAGATGTGAGCCGGTACTGAGGCTGAGTACTCCGGTCAAGTCAAATTCAAACTTGGTTCATTTGACCACATGACACGTGACTTGCAAAATTGAGTATCCCTGCTAACCATATTTAGAAAGAGTAATGGTGAAGAGCTAAGTTAGCCAGGTCCATGGTCAACTCCAAAGCTACGTTGATACTTCGGGGTTTATTTGAGCAGATAATCAGCAAATTAATCGGCAGTAGTCAAGTAGACACCTTACAATATAGACGGTTCCTATCACTATATCTTGCCCAAGAACGGCAGGATTTTGATGTCTGAATTGAAAAGTGAAGTAAGCTGGTCTGAATGCTGGAACCCGGGCCGTGGAGCATCTGCGTCATTCACCACAATATGGTCCATTCTATAGTCAAAGTTCTCGACTATTTCTTAAAGTCAAGGATTTCCAAACAACATATTATTATTGTGGGCACTAGAACATCAAGACTTTCGCGACGATAAGTCCCTAGGAGCTAGTTACTAGTACAGACTATATATGTCGCTGCATTTGGACATCTCCTGCTGATGGGTTGTGACATGCCCCAAACCTCATGTAAATAACGCCGTTACACGTTCCACAAACAATCACAGCGGGTCTCCACATTACGCATTACGGTTCCCGCTTACATTTTCCTGCAGAAAACGCGATGAGGCGATGGTGTGAGTTGCTTTACAGGTGACAGGTCTTGAGTTCTGCTCGTGTAGATGAGGTTCTGGTTCTGGTTCAGTGAGAGACCGGGCCGTGACCGAGTAAACTGGTCACAGAAGTCGTGACATGTGACCAGCGGGGAAGGCAAACGCGCCCTATCCTTCCTGAACCAGCTCATCATCACCTTCATCGTACTCCCTTCCGCGCAGCCTTGTTCTGCGCATATATCTTCCTTTCCTCATACCCTTCACCGGCCGCAACGTCGTCGCGGCACTATAAAATCATCGAAAACGTCGCGACCGAGCAGTGCCATCGGTGCACCCAGCGGCGGTCGACCTGGGAGCCGCAACGCTGCAAGAACCAGGATGGATGCTGGTACACCTACCAATAGCAATGCAGCTACAAACACGAATGTGCATGCTATCGTTAGAGCTCAAATCGTCTTTCTCCTCTCGACTCTCACAGAGGAGAATTTTGAGCAGAACCAGCTGCAGATCCGGACGGTGAGTGTTTTCTGATTTGTTATTTTGAACCTAGTTTAGTCGTCTCTCCGTACTACTTTACTTCTGCTTACCCTCTTGTCCATTAATTTACTTTCTATCTGCTTCATGATGTTTGGCTATGTTTCATGAACCTTGATTTACTGATACGTTTTTCCCGCCTATTTCTCTTCATGGTACTTTCGTTATTTTTGCGATCACTGTTCTAGCTTTCGGAGCAACATGGCCTCAACACATACCTCCACTTTATCCGCCGTCTAATAGTGCACTCGCAAGCTCGACTAACGAGCACCGCAGCTCCTAGTGCATTCGATACGTCCACGTCACTCACTTTCCGCCTCCTCGTTCAGGAGACTCAGCGACTTGCGCGTGATCCATTCCTGGCAGACCGGTTCCGTGAAGGGGTGGACCGGGGTGATGGGGAGATTTTTCGTTCATTTGACCTCGTGCGTTTCGCCGATCGTGTTGGTCTTCGTCCGCTTGAACGGCTCATCCTTGCTTCGTCCATCGCTGCTGCCGGGGTGAGCAATACGGCCCAAGGAGCACAGTCTGGAACCGGGGTAAGAAAAGCGCTGGCTGATCAAGCGGCTTCGATCATTCGGATCGATTTCGAGAACGCGGTGCTTGCCCTATGTCAACACCCTTGCTTCGATCATGCCGATTTGTCGCTTGCACAGTCTGGGAAGCTCTTGCAGAATCTGCTTAGTGATCCACCTAGAGATGCACCACTTCTTGATTCGACACAGCGGCAGGCACTTGTTGCTGCTGCTCAGTCAAAATTTGGGACAGAGGTGGTTGCACCGATTCTAGGTCAATTGTTCCAAACTTTGAGGTGCGTTCTGCCTTTGCGAATGTCGTAAGCAATGGACCAGTACTAATATAATTTATCCAGTCTTCCTCCGCAGACTACCCTAGTGCAGGCTTTGAACCAGTTTGGTCCGGAAATTACGAGCGATGTAGAGGCCGTAAGAGGATTGCTTGCGAGATTCGGAATAACGGAACAAAATCCTCCGACGACTGAACAGGTGGTTGAGATTTTTTCGACACTCAGTCGCCTCACTGTCGAAGGCGCCCAATTGTGTGATGTTGGTGTGCTTGTTCGAGCACTGAGCGGCTTGGTGAGTTTCTTGTCTGTCGTCTGTTTTGCAACGTCTCCTTACTATCCCTATTTAGAGGACGAATCTTGACTGGAGTAAAGTTATTGAAGCGTTTGATTGGCCCGATCGACAGGGGGTTGACACAAATACTCTGAAGCTACTCATTGCTATCCTTGTCAATTCTCCGCGTGACGCCGATAAACCTGCTGTTGCCGGCTTCTGGTCTCAGTGGAATAATCCTCTGTATCAGCTCCGTCTCCTAGACGCTTTGCTCTCGTTACCTAGCGATACATTCAATTTCGTTAGCTTGCCTGGGCGTCGTGTGGTCACCGTTGATGATGTTGCTAGTGCAAGCCCCACTATCAAGACTTTGGCTGCTAACGTCCAAAGTCACACCTGGAATTCTTTGGATTTGTTCGAGGTGCTAGTGAGGTTAGGAGACTCGGACAATGAAAGCGTCAGGAACTGCGTACGGGAGATGTTGGACAAGGCTGTTCGGATAAGTGCAGACATTGTGCATATGGGATTGCTTCAGGTTCCTGTAAGTGATAATAATGTAACTGCTGGTGCGACTTTTCGTAATCTTTCATTTTTGCAGAAACCATGGAATGCATTACAGACCGAGTATTCACGGCAGCTACTCGGGATGTTCCTTGGAGGCCACCCGAATCACCAACTCGTCTTTATGCGTATCTGGCAGATTGAACCGACGTACCTCTTGACTGCCCTCCGAGAGTTTTACGACGAAAATCCGATGAACATCACGCGTATTTTGGATGTTGCACAGGACCTGAAAATCCTTGACTCGCTGCTTGAAGTGAGACCCTTCGTCTTTTCGCTCGATGTTGCGTCTCTGGCATCTCGACGTGAATACCTCAACCTTGACAAGTGGTTATCGGATAACGTAGCTGCTCACGGATCGGATTTCTTGCATGGGATCATCTTGTTTTTGGAGCTGAAAATGCAAAACGAGAAGATTGCTCGCACCGTTGATCCGCAGGCTGAAAATAGGACGATGGCCCTCAGCCCGACAACTATTGCCATCTTCTTACGAGCACTTCGCACATAGTACGTAACTTTCACTGCTTTAGGGTACATTTTCCTGATGTCATTATACAACAGCTCGAATCTTATGGACGAGCGAGACGCGGAATATTGCGTGGAAGTGCGAAATGCCTGTCTACAAATTCACCCTCGGTTGATGGTGCTTAACCCTAGTGCTGAAAATCAAGAGCCTGGGTTCAGTGTTGTCAGCTACTCTGCCGACATTGAGGCCGAGGTCGACGGTATATTCAAGCAGATGTACGATGAGCAAATAACCATCGACCAGGTCATCGTCATGCTGCGCCGTACCAAAGAATCCACAAACAAGCGCGACCACGAGATCTTCTCTTGCATGCTGCATTTCCTCTTTGACGAGTACAAATTTTTCCAAACCTTCTACCCGCCCCGCGAACTCGCAATGACTGGTTACTTATTCGGGTCAATCATACAGCAGCAGCTAGTAGACTACATTCCACTCGGTATCGCCATTCGCTACGTCATCGACGCCCTTCAATGCCCTCCCGAGACCAACCTCTTCAAGTTCGGTGTCCAAGCGTTGATGCGATTCGAGTCTCGTTTACCGGAATGGAAGCTCTTGTGCGAAGCCCTACTCAATATTCCACACCTTGCCGAACAGCGTCCAGACCTCATTGAGACGGTACGCCGTGCCCTTGCAGCACCCGTAGAAAGTTCCGGCGCAGGCGGAGGGGTGACGCAACTTCAGGGATTCTCCTCAGTCCTAAATACGGTGGACATTCAGCCAGCCTTCACATCCATCAAGCCGGACGCCTTAGAAGAGGATTTCCAGACGCCTCCTGAAGAGGTCTCGGACAAAATTTTGTTCATTATCAATAACCTTGCGCCGAGTAATTTCGATTCGAAGCTCGCCGACATGAAGGAGCGTTTTGATGAGAAGTATGCGCGATGGTTAGCGGACTATCTGGTGGGCCAGCGAATTAGTACCGAACCTAACAATCATCAACTTTATCTGCGATTTCTCGACGCACTGGATAGCAAAGCGCTTGCGAAGTATGTTCTACATGAGACATTCGTCAAGTCTGCGACTATGCTCAACTCCGATAAAACGAAGAGTTCGACTTCCGAGCGGACGATCTTGAAGAGCCTTGGCTCGTGGTTGGGTCAGATAACCCTGGCTCGCGACAAACCGATCAAGCACAAGAACCTTGCATTCAAGGAGTTTCTAATTGAAGGAGCAGAAAGTGACCGTCTGGTGGTTGCAATCCCGTATGTGTGCAAGGTCCTTGAAGGAGCCGCGAAGTCGAAGGCCTTCCGTCCGCCGAATCCATGGCTTATGGCAGTCATCGGCCTCCTTGCAGAGTTGTACCATTTTGCCGAACTCAAGCTAAATTTGAAGTTCGAAATCGAAGTCCTGTGCAAGGCTCTGTCCGTTGACCTGGATACTGTTGAGGTCGCAAATATCCTTCGCAATCGACCAGCGGTGGATGCAATGGGTGGTCCCGGCTTGCCCGAAACGATACCGGACATTGACGCGCTGCAGATGGATACTAGTTACACACACGCAGACGACGGGCAGGTCATTCCTCTCGGTACGACAGGCACGCCGGATGCCGATAGAGCTGTTGGTGCATACATCGAGGAACTCTTAGCGAACCTAGCGAGTTCTATCATCATCAGCTCCCAGTTAGCTCCTTTGCACGCAAATCAGGCTTTCAAGCAAGCAGTTCAGGAAGGAGTCGATAGAGCTGTTCGTGAGGTAAATTTGCATAAGATGGGATGGGAAACGAAAACCTTCAGATTATCTGACATTTTTCTCCGTAGATCATTCTCCCGGTAGTAGAGCGGTCTGTAACGATTGCCAGCATTACCTCGCGCGAGCTGTGCATTAAGGACTTTGCTTCGGAGCCAAACGAAGAGAAGCTGCGTGAGGCGGGACATATGACATGTCGGAAACTGGCCGGCAGCCTTGCCCTTGTAACTTGCAAAGATCCTTTGCGGACAAATATGTCGGCTCACATTCGGTCGTACCTTTTGGACCATGGATTTACAGAGCAAATGGTATCCGACCAGATAATAATGCTTATCGTCCAGGACAATATCGATGTAGCCGCCGAGGCCATCGAAAAGGCCGCTATGGAACGGGCGACCAGAGAGATTGACAATGCACTTACCCAGTCCTACACCACTCGTAGGCGTCATCGGGAAATTCGTCCTGGTCAAGCCTTTTGGGACCCGCTTGCTGTCCAGAGCGCCTTTATCGCCAGCCTGCCCGATCCTTTGCGTATAAAGCTGAATGGACTCCAGCTTCAGCAGCAGCGTGTTTACGAAGAATTTGGTGAGTTCATAGTATTGATTCATTCCTAGACTCCTGCCTGACAAATGGGCATGAAGGTCTTGATAACAAACGCCGTGCACCTCCTCAGCCCCCTTCCAGAATGCAGTACGCTCGTGGAGATGCATTCCATCAGCCTGGATACCCTTCCGCTTCAATACCCGATCATCGAGTGGTTGCCACCAACTCACCATTGGCACAGGAGCAATTTTCTGTTCGTACATCCTTGTCATGAATTTTGACAGGCTCGCTAATAACTCAAGCAGCTTCTTATCCAAAAATTGGAGGCAATTCTCTTAGAGGTCCCTTACGCTATTCTTGCTCTCGTTCCTCCAAATCATGAAATCCGAACCATTGTTCACCGCATACTCGCGTTGGCGATTGAGGGTGGTGACCCACTAAAGACGCCACTATTGATGTCTCAGAAAATTGTTCAGCATCTGTACAAGACATCTTCACCTCTCGGCCGAGAAATTTACGTTGCACTACTGGACCAGCTCTGCCAAACCTTCGAGGAGGTTGCAAAGGAAGCCATTAACTGGCTAATCTCAGCGGAGGACGAGGTTAGTTTTGTCCGTCCCTTTTCTACCTAGGCGGGAGAGTTGACTTTATTTGGTTTGAAGCGTAAATTCAACGTCCCAGCTACAGTCACATTGCTACGAAGTCATCTAATCACCCCGGCGGATGAGGATTTACAGCTTGCCAAGTGGCTATACTCTAGCGCCACTACTCGTCCAAACTTACAAGACTTTGCCGCAGGCCTCATTCGAGAATGCCTCACCAGCGAACCGCCCGTCGCGACACAGCACCAATTCCAATACACGCTCGATGCTTTGGCACAAGTAATGCGGGCTAACAAGGCCACAGAATCGTACGTTCTCTTATAGCGTTCCAGAAAGGTTATGTATACTCACATGTATCTATAGTGTCGTTAGACTGCTCAACGACTTGGCAGGCCAGCCGGCTCAGGCTCCAGCTGCTGAAATTTCTTCTCCCATCGGCCCTCCGGACAAGCAAGAAACAGAACAACTTCAGACGGTTCTGCTGAAACGTTTCCAGCAATGGGTTGGGATTTTCCAAGGATCGTCAAATCCAGAGAAAATGTTCGTGCAGTATGTCACCGCTCTTTCGAAGCAGGGGATCCTCAAGGTGGAAGATATGTCTTCGTTTTTCTTCCGTGTCTGCGCGGAGTCCAGCATCTCTCACTACGTAAAGAGTCTCTCCATCGGTGACACTCAGAATTCTTTCCTCGCTTTGGACGCGATGTCGCGACTGATAGTCTACATCATAAAGTATCATGGCGATGCTTCTGGCGCTAACAACTTGCAAGCGAAAGTCCACTACTTCACAAAGATACTTTCGATTATCGTGCTTGTCGTTGCAAACAGGCACGAGGAGCAGGGTCCCGCGTTCCAGCAGAAGCCGTTCTTCAGGTTCTTTTCGAGTCTGTTGAGCGACCTTCACAGTTTGGAACCGCAACTCGGCAGCGTGTATTTCCACCTACTGACTGCTCTCAGCGACACATTCAGCTCCTTGCAGCCAGTGTACTTCCCAGGATTCGCGTTTTCCTGGATGACACTCATTTCGCATCGCCTCTTCATGCCCAAATTACTCCTTTCCGAAAATCGTGAGGGATGGTCGGCATTCCACAAGCTCCTCCTCTCTCTATTCAAATTCTTGGCTCCTTTCTTAGGCTCAGCTAGAATGACTCCCGCGTCACGCAACCTCTACCGCGGTGCTCTGCGCCTCCTTCTCGTCCTCCTTCACGACTTCCCCGACTTCCTTAGTGAATACTACTTTTCTCTTTGTGACACCATCCCACCACGCTGTGTTCAGCTGAGGAATGTCATTCTCAGCGCATTCCCCGCCTCAATTACACTACCCGACCCCCACCTACGCAACATCAAGTTCGAGTCCATTCCTGACATGGGTCCGATTCCCCCGGTACTATCCGACTTCTCCCTCCTCCTCAAAAATGGTGACATAAAGGGCTACCTTGACCAGTGCCTGACGAATCGCGTTTCTCAGGCCACCTTGCTGGCGCTAAAAGAACGCTTGCGCCTGCCACACGGAACGGGCGATGAAACGTACAACGTTTCTCTCATGAATGCCATTGTCATGTACATCGGCGTCGCTACTGTCGTTCAAGCAAAAGCACGGAGCGGCACGCCAATCTTTGTTCCAGCTGACCCGGGTGTGGTTACCCTCACCTACCTAGCATATAATCTTGATGCAGAAGGTATGTGTAAATTCACAATTTATTTGAACGTCCGGACAATGGCACTAACATCACATAGGCCAGCACCACTTGATTGGCTCGATGGTACTCCACCTTCGCTACCCAAATGCACATACGCATTGGTTCTCCTGTTTGTTGTTGTACCTCTTCGAGCACGCGAAGGACGACCGCTTCAGGGAGATTGTGACTCGGGTGCTGCTGGAGCGCTTCATCGTACACCGTCCGCATCCGTGGGGTGCTCTCCTCACCTTCATCGAGCTCCTAAGGAATCCGAAGTACGATTTTTGGAACAAGGATTTTGTACACATCGCACCGGAGGTCGAGGCGATGCTGACCAACGTACGTCATAGCTTACTCATCGCCCTCGGCGCGTAGCTGGCTCGGAGGATCCCCACTGCAAATAAACTGTTGCGTACTTATACGCTAGTCATAGAAGTAATATTGTTCATAAGCTGTGATATTATTCTTGACATCGCTTTCATTGGTTTTTTTTCTTCTTTTTCTTTTTTTATCGGTACTTTCAGGCTTTCTCTGCTCCCATACACTGCACATTGTATTGTATCAAGTATCGTATCGTATCTTTTTCCAGAATGAATGATGATTGGTGATGTATATGTTTCTCGGCCTCGGCTGTGAATTTCGCAAACGCGAAAAGTCAAGACGCGTCGATCGTCGATCGGCTACAACCACTGAAATAATATGAGGGTGTGGTTACCAGCCGTACAGACGCCGTGATTTACTGTGAACCGCGTCCAAGGACTACGATTGATTGTGACAGCCTCGCCAGGAATACGCAGTTTCTGCCATGGCAGAAGACCAGAAGGAACAGGATGCCTTCCTTGCCCTCTTCTCAACGTTTGACCTGGATACGCAGGTGGTATCTGTCTCCGACCTTAGCGACGGAGCACCTCTGCTAGCCGTTCTTCAGGTCGTGTACGTCCCATTCTTCAGATCATTGTACTAATTCACTAAAGTAACGTCTACGCAGAGATCCAGAATACTTCCGCTCCTCGCACCCGTCCACGCAAGGTTCCGACAACTGGGTCCTGCGCTTCTCTTCACTCAAGCGTCTCTATCGTCTCATGACTCAATACTACGCCGATGTCCTCCATCAACCAACGAGTGGGATAGACGTTCCGGATTTGCAGGCTATGGCGAAAGACCACGATGCAGCAGCCACATTAGCGATGTGTAGGCTGACAATTGCCATTGCTGTACAGAGCGCGCGCAACCGAGAAATTATAGACAAAATTCAAGGTCTTAGCCAGGAGGACCAACATTATCTTATGAAGGCAATAGAACAGGTGCGTGTCCATCATTAGCAAGTGCAACAAATCATATAATTCGGCGTCTTGAAGTCCATGTCGAGGTTGAAGAGTGGTGACATTAGCCCTTTAGTTGGACCGGGAAACATGAATGAGTCAGTTCTGGGCATCAAGTTCCTTCTCTACATTGCACTAACGTCAGACAGTGATGACCATTACTATCAGATCCAGACGGAACGAAGCCGCATACTGACGGAGAAGGAGACGTTAGAAGGCGTTTACAGGGCTTTATTAGAAGAACATCGAACACTTCAGACTAACTACGACGACGCTATCGCCGAAAAGGAAGAGATCATATCACGATTGCAAGATCTCAGTCGCGAGAGGGAGGAGCGGAGGAACGAGAAGTCGGATAACATCATGCGCGGCGAAATAGACAGACTAAGGACTGAACTGTAAGGGATTCCGATTACAGACAAGCTCGAAGCTAATCTTGGGGTCAGTCAGAAGAGCGAGGATAACTTAAGCATAGCTGAAACGGAGCTGGAGAGACACCGCCGCCTTGTAGAAGACTTGCACCACAAGGTAGATGAGCTTCAACTCCAGGCTGACGAGGCCGTGAAACTGAAGGACCAAGTCGATGAGTGAGTATGGGTACTCTGGTTTATCCCATCCTACCTTCTGATCCGATTTTCCGATGAAAGATTTCGACATGCTGCGGAAAAACTGCAGAAAACTGAGAATGTTATGGAGAAATACAAGAAGAAACTTGAAGAAAGCGCCGATCTGAGAAGACGGATCAAGGCAAGTTACTATGTACTCACATCAAATCACGAGATGACTAATAGGGATCCGTCATAGGCACTTGAAGAGCAGAATGCATCGCTGGTCGACAAGAATGCTTCCCTAGAGGAAGAATATCGGAAAGTCTCCGCTTTCAAACCTCTTCTCGAATCCTACAAGTATCAGATCACGGATCTAGAAACCAAGGGAGCCGCGAAGAACAAGGAAATTGACAGCTTGAAGTTCGAACTTGAGCAAGCGCGAACGCTCCTGAAAATTTCTGCTGAGGAGCGGCAGAAAGACAGCGAGGCATTGGAGTTGTATCAGGAGCGTGTCAAGGAGCTCGAACTAATGTCTGTGCGACCTATAAGCAAACCCGTACCACGATCTGGCAACGCGGACTCTACCGATGAGCTAGGGGAGCCCCTCGCGTCGCCCAGTCAAGATGATGACGCTACGAGTCATGGTCTCGGCGGTGAACTTGATGATGCCCTATCTGGTCGGACGACTACAGACCTCAAGCTTGAGATCCGACGACTCAAACGCGAACTTGAAGCGGCTCGATCGAACCAGGCAGACTCTAGTCGGATACTGGTACTCGAGAATCTGCTTGACGACGCGAATCGTATGAAAGCACGATACGAAGCCGATTATCTTGCTGCTCACCGCGAGAAGCTGGTATTACAGAAAGATCTCGAAGAAATCAGGAGCGGCAAGTCGTTGGGCGATGGGTACGATCTACTTGTTTGTTGAACGCCACCGATTGCTAATTTTAAGTGGTCTATAGTGCCGAAGCAGCCATTGCCTTGAGACAACGGTTGAACGAGACCGTCGAGCAGCTTGATACACTGAGAAAGGGCAATGCGGAACTTGAGGTCAACTTCCAGAACCAGTCAAAGGAACTGACCATTGCTAAATCGGACCGTGAGTAATCTGGGAGATCTGCCCTGGTGGTGATATTGACACGCTTTGCCTTAGTAAATCTCGTGAACAAGGATCAGCTCGAGATCTTGAGTTCTCTTCGCGAGTCTGTTAACGAGGACAAGGCAGCTCTTGAGGCTGAAGTCGAAAAGCTTCAGAATCAAATCAAGGAACTTTCGGACAAGAACAAGATGCAGCTCGAACAGATCAACGGGCTTCTGCTGGAGAAGATCTCGCTTCAATCAGAGGGCATAGGTCAACGAGAAAAGATGCTAGAGAGAGAGCGCAATTTCAAGTGAGTGACGAAATAACTGACCCATGCACGATCTTATCGGTCTAACGTGTCACAGCGATTTACGAGTCTCGATCAATGGCAAAGATGTGCCCGAAGATGTGAAGGCTCGTCTACTCAAGCTACACGAGGAGAACATCACGCTCAAGGAGCAGCTGTCAACAACTCAAAGTAAGCTGACGAAGGCCAAGGCTGTAAGCATGTTTCCTCCCTTAGCGAGGCATCAATTCCTGAAATTTTCTCCTTTCCAGTTCATCAAACAACAGGACAAGCTGTTCCGAGCGGAAAATTCACGCTCAAATGCCGGATCACCTGTAAGCCCCGATTTATTATTTTGTGCGACATGTCCTTGAGTATTGCTTAGGGCATGTCGGACGACCTTGAGACGATTTCTAGACCTCAGGTAAAGATATACGAAGACGAAATAGATCGTTACAAGGCGAGTTTGGTCGCCCTTCTCGTCATATACATACTGATCCAGTATATATTTTCTTGTAGAAAACGATTCAAGATATGCAGAATCGTTACGATAGAGAGCAACGATATATGCTGAGTGTCGTTCAACGATTTGGCGAGCAACGAGCAATGGAGCACCTCGCCTTGCAAGGTCAACAACAGAAGTTTGGTCCTACGAGCTGGCTAGCACAACAGCGCAAGAATGTAAGGCCATTCATCTTCGCTTCACGATTCCTCTTGATTTTGTTAATCCGGCGATTGAAGATGGGCCAGTTACTGCCTGGACGATAATGACATAACATACGACAGTCATGATTTTTTTTGCATCATTAGTGGATCTTACTGGATATACCCTATGCATCCTTCGTTTTTTTGGTGTAATGTTTCGTATGTTCAAGCTCGTAGACTGGAGCAACATAATTCAAATAGGATATGTCAAGGAATAATTTCTGGCCTAAAGGTTTTGACAAATAAAATGCGATGAAATCGGTGTAAACTGGGCAACTAACTATGGATGGAAATTCGCTGAGTCGGATGCACTTACGTACACGAATCTGAGCACGTGCTGAGGCGCCGTGCCGCTGCACTCATCATCGCCCTCGCTACGCTCTACAAACAGTACACGCACAACTCTTACCGTCACAGTAGCCCATCTTTCGCCTCTCTTGCTCTGACGAAGCTCACCATGGGTCTCTTCAACCGAAGGGGGAACAACGGGAATGACTCTGATGACTCTAGTTCGGAGCAGCAGCCAAAGAAGAAGGCCGGCTGGCGCAGACCCGCAAGTTCGTACTTTAGCAAGGCTCATCTGTTTGCTGTAGTTGACAGGAATTATCTGTTGTAGATACTGCATTCAAACAGCAGCGACTAAAGGCCTGGCAGCCTATCCTCACGCCCAAGACAGTCCTACCGACTCTCTTTATCATCGGCATTCTGTTCGGACCAATCGGTGGTCTCCTCCTCTGGGGCAGTAGTCTCGTCAGTGAAATCACACTTGAATACACTGACTGCGACGAACTTTCTCTTCCTCCGCCTCTGACCCTCAATTCACCGACATGCGCGCATTCAACTACCGTCTTCGCTCACGCGACTCTGGTCTCAGCTTCAGCAGGCCGCAATATGCGTTTGTGAACGAAACAGGGGAGCACACCTGCATTCTGCAGTTCGAGATCCCTGCGGACTTGCCACCGACGGTGTTTCTGTATTATAAGCTTACGAACTTTTATCAGAACCACCGTCGGTATGTGAAGAGTCTGAATACGAACCAGCTTAAGGGCGATGAGGTGTCGGCTAGTTCACTGGACAGTAGTGATTGTTCGCCGCTTGCTCTTAATAGCGAAAGAAAAGTCATCTGGCCTTGCGGGCTCATCGCCAATTCGATTTTTAATGGTGTGTCAATAGTTGTTCTTGGCATTCCTGGTGACTGATGGCTATTTATTTGTTAATGTCAGACACTATATCCAACTTGACAACAACAGAGGGGGACGCCTCTGACTACGACTTCTCCTACAAAGGCATTGCATGGCCGGGTGAAGCGAAGAAGTACTCCGAGAGACCTGGATATCCCCTCGACCAGATCGTCCCACCACCGAATTGGGCTCTACGTTTCCCTGATAATTATACCGAAGACAACGTACCCAACCTCAAGGAAGACGAGCATTTCCATAATTGGATGCGTACGGCGGGTTTACCGACTTTCACGAAGTTGTATGGGCGAAATGATGATGACACGCTTAGGGCGGGCAGGTATCGCTTGAATGTTACTATGGGTGAGTTTGGATGGCTTTGCTGCTGGTTGCTAGTAGAGTGATGAATGGTATTTGCAGACTTCCCTGTGAAGTCATTTAGCGGTACCAAGTCTATCGTTATCACGACAGTGTCATGGATGGGTGGCAAGAATCCTTTCCTCGGGTGGGCATACGTTGCTGCTGCCGGTACTTTTGTCCTACTTGGAGTTGCCGGACTCGTTAGGCATCTTGTAAAACCAAGGTACGCACTACCATACTCCTTTTGAGCTCTCTATACGTAGCTCACACTATCCCCTTTCCTACAGGCGCATTGGTGACATGTCTCTACTCTCGTGGAGTCGATGATCGTTTCAGTTCGATCGTTCCTCTCTGTCTATGCTATGACGATCCTTTTATGTGTTTACTTTCTCTGTCGTATCTCTGCGTTCTTTCGTTCTCGTATTTATTAGCTTCTGACTTGCGTTGATTAAAGGGGGTTAGGACATTGTTCATTAATCGATTGATAATCAAACTATACATATCTATCTTGAATCTAGGAATAGTCGCATGCGTGAATTTGACAGGAGATACTACAATCGCCCTTCGAGACCGATACCCTCACATATTATCAAGGACTGTTCAGTCCCGTCGATATTCTCCTTGACTTCGAACTTCGCACCCGTTAGATGTTCCGCAACCCAGATTGCCGTCCTGCAACATGACGACATAAGCTTACTGACAATCGCGATGAACATAAACGAACTAACCTCGTATGTAGCGTAATCCTCCCAGTCCTAACAACCGATCTTCCCTTCGCAAGAGCAAGAAAAATAATCATCTGATCCTGCATCCAGCTATCGACGCACCCTCCTTCTTCTATGTGTCTAACGAGTTCCTGAGCGGCTTGTTGACCTGTCTGAGAGGCGCGTGTGCCCTTTGAGCCAAGCGCCGAACCGGCGAGGATGCAACCTGTTGAAGTGTATGCGAGGAGGATGATAGATGACCCTGCTCGACCTGATGGGTTGCTTTCGATGGTGATCGTTATCTGGTCGTGCGTCAGGGGACGGGGAGAGGAGGAGGAGGAGGAGGAGGAGGAGAGGGAGGCGAAGAGTTCGAGGAGGGCCGCGTCGCGCATTTCGAACGCGACGCGTTTTCCGATGACGCCGCTTACTGCGATGGTTCCTCTTACATGCGTTACGTGTCCTTGATCTGTGAGTTCTACTGAGCGTAGAGTCTGACTGCGCGAGAGGGAGGGGATGGACGCGCGGAGGAGGCCTCCGCCGCGTGGGTAGAAACCACGTTGTTTGATGTCTAGTTGGAGGTGAGATGAGGATGAAGGAGGGAGGATGTGTGTGGTGAGGAAGGGGAAGAGGACGTGTTGGGCGTAGTCTGCTTGAGGGGCGTTCAGGGCATTTGTCCCACCTCGGAGGGTAAGAGTCGAAATTGCCAGCGCTGGATTATCGTCTTCCGATATTTCTTCTCCTTGATCGACCTCCGGTGGTTGTTGAGCGAAAAGTAAACAAGGCAAGGAGACCTGTAATAGCAAAGTTGTCGACCCCGCTGTTCCAGGGTCCGCTTCATACTTCCCTGCTCGAATATAGCTCTCCTCCCGTGTAGGGTCAAACGAAACGCATTGAGAGCCCTTTTCGATTCCTTCGGCGTTTGCGTTGCTGATTTGAGCTACGAGTGCGAGTCCTGTGCTTGGGGAATGCGCGTTAGAGTAATTACGGAGAACTCGGGAAGCATGAGAATGGACGGCCGACGCGGTGAGTGGTAGAGATACCAGCGCGTCTGGACCGCGGTGTTGTGTTTGGATGACGCGGGGTTCCTTACAGGACGCGACCACGTCCCCGGCGGCGACGGAGCCAAATGACCATACGGGCCATACCATTACAATACTTCGATGACGAATGGGCACCACAACACTTTGCTCTCGGAAATGAACTCCAACCTCGACTGCGCTCAATTTTCCACCATTCACGCGTTCATCTCTCTGATCTTTATTCAAAGAAAGTTATTCACTGTTGAAGCTACTCACCGGCAGCATGTTGAGCTTTGAGACCCGGTTGGTCCCTATTCTGACGCACGTTCGGAATTCGAACGGGTGTACGTGTGAGTGCCGAGAGTGCTACTGCGTTGCGCAGCAGTTGGCCCCCACCTTCGAGAGTGGTGCCATCCAGTTCGATCATGGGATTTGTTGTTGTTAGTGTTGACGAGGACATTAGTTTCGCTGTGAAGGATCTTTTGAGAGACGACGTGGATAGATGATAGACTCTGAGCATTACTTATACGCAGTTACTTTGGAGAGTCAAGACGAGTCATGTCGGTGCGCGCTTTCTCCCTGTACTCACAATCGCGTCTCGCTTCCGACTGTCATCACCGCCCTCATCGCACCGTCTTCTCACTGCTGTGAAATGTTGCTGCCCATTATGTTTTTTTGCCTATTTATTTATTATATATTTTCCTTTTAATTATTTCCGCGGATGTGTCCATATATGACGAAAATAGCATCCGCGATCTCTATTTTTACATCGACAGTCGTCATTTTGCGCATATAGTCACTACCCATAAATAAGCCTCACTCGACCCCTTCCACTCTCTCCTTCCTCAACCACCCATCATCCCTACCCCTCTCCGCCCATGGCTCTTGCAAGACACGTAAACCCCGACAGGCTCCTCCAGGAAGCTAGAGACAAAAAGGCTAAGAATCATGCTCACCATCTCACAAAGACAGACCCTACCAGTTCCGCATCTGCCTATGGTGGAAGGTACGGTACATACCCTATTCCAAAATATAAAATACCTACAAAAGCACGTAACTTTCCTGGTCTTGATGCTGATCGATCTGACCTGTGTCTATAGGGCATCGATGCAGATTCTGCCTATCAGCTCATTCACGACGAACTGTCTCTTGATGGTTCGCCACTGCTCAACCTTGCGTCTTTCGTTCATACATGGATGCCCAACCCTGGGGAACGGCTCATGCAAGAGAATATGTCCAAGAACCTCATAGACCAGGATGAGTATCCCATGACCCGTGAGTTGTCAACCATCTCAGAGCAAGCGCCCACATCTGAATCTTGAATCTTGATAGAAATGATCCACGAGCGCTGTAAGCTATAAATTTAGCTACCAGACGTCGTGCCTAACAGTTGCGCAGGTGTCTCTATGCTTGCGGATCTATGGAATGTTCCGAATGGCAAGCAAGCCATTGGAACGGCCACCACGGGTTCCTCGGAAGCCATTATGCTTGGAGGTCTTGCCATGAAGCGCATCTGGCAGGAAAAGCGCAAGGCTGCTGGTAAGAGCATCCATGAGCCCGGCCCTAACATTGTCATGGGTGCGAACGCGCAAGTTGCACTCGAGAAGTTCGCTCGCTACTTTGAAGTCGAGGCCCGATTAGTCCCTGTCTCTGTGGAAAGCAAGTACCGCCTTGATCCAAAGAAGGCAATGGAATATGTAGATGAGAACACAATTGGCGTATTTGTTATCTTGGGCAGTAAGTGCGCATATATTTACTGAAAGGTTCAGGGTTTCTCAATCCCTTTTCTTAGGCACGTACACCGGTCACTACGAGCCAGTGAAAGAGATGTCCGACCTTCTCGATGAATATGAAGAGCGCACAGGCCACCATGTGCCCATTCATGTCGACGGTGCATCTGGTGCTTTCATCGCCCCATTCGCCTCCGTGAGTAAACCGTCCGTCGCAACAAGAGTCTGACAATGAGTTCTGCCTTCTAGCCCAAACTCGCGTGGGACTTCCGTCTCCCTCGTGTTGTCTCAATCAACGCTTCCGGACACAAATACGGACTTTCCTACGTCGGTGTCGGGTGGATCGTCTGGCGCGACAAGAAGCACCTTCCCAAGGACCTCATCTTCGAGCTGCACTATCTTGGCTCCATCGAGTACAGCTTCTCACTCAACTTCTCGCGGCCCGCGGCACCAATTATTGGACAATACTTCAACCTTGTACACCTCGGATTTGAAGGGTACCGGCGTGTTGCGCTTGCGGATTTGCGTAATGCTCGAGTCTTTGCACGAGCACTTGAGAAGAGTGGGTATTTCTACGTCTTGAGCGATGTCCACCGTTTCGTAGAGGGTGGGTCGAGCGTAATTGAGGGTGCCAAGCACGCTGCGGGTGTCGCAAATGAAGAGAATGTCGAAGTTAGTGCATCCTTCTGCCTCTGTTCGATTCTTGCTGACGGTACACTATCAGAACTATGTTCCGTCTCTGCCTGTAGTTTCCTTCCGATTCTCAGACCAGTTCCAAGAGAAGTTCCCGGACATCCAGCAGAAGTGGATTCAAACACTTCTGCGCTCGAAGGGGTGGTAAGACCGCACAGCTAGGATTCTCTTCCTTCTAAACATGGGCTGAGCTTGTCATTATAAGGATCGTACCCAACTACGAGCTCGCTCCAAACTTGCAAAACACTCAGATCCTGCGCGTCGTTGTAAAAGAGAATATGTCTGAAGTGGTGTGTGCTTCTTTATCTTTTTCTTGTCTAGACGCTCACCGATGATCTTCAGCTTGTCGACCGCTTGGTGACTGATATCATCGAGCTCACGGAGAGTCTCATGAAAGATAGTTCCCCGGCACACTCACTGAGCACATTGGGATTGCATAGTGCTGCTCGCCGCGGGAATGGCAGACTTGAAGAAGGGTCGGGTTCTGAGCCCTCTGGCACGTACGCGAAACAGTGCTGAAGGATCTGGCGTGCGAGTGGTGCGGAGGTCGACTGTAACCAACTAACTGAGCAGAAGAAAGAATTGTAAGATTATTCCAAAAGATGTTGTACCGTATACAAGGAGGGTACGTCTGTATTTGACACGACTTCACAGAACAAGGAGGCATCATGTATGTACAGCGAGTTTACGAGTGAAAATAAGGCGAATGATGCGGTTTACATCTGAGCAGGTAGGAAGTGAAGAGATATGTACCGTTGTGTATGGACATGAGCATTCGTCTCGTCACGTTTGGTCTGTAAACCTGGATGTCGAGTATCTCATTCTCCCATTCTCTCAGACTTTGAACGCCTGTTCGATGTTGGCATTCGCCTGTTTAATGAGAGCAGCAGCTTCCCTCGAGCGCGGTGTGATCGAGCACTTGAACGGGAGCGGTTGTCTGTCGGAGAGACGCAGTACCAGTCACACAACAACGTAGTCGTAACATTATTCGAAAGGAGATGTTTTAGTCAGTTGCATAAAGCGTAATTCGAAACATGGATATGATGGGAAGCACGTACGAGACTGCTCCTGTCGTCTGCCGATGTTTGACCGGAATAGGAGCACCCCGCTCGTTCGTCGCAAGACCGATGGTGAACGTAGCGAGTATGCGAGCTATGATGAGGTGGAATGCACTCTCGACGTAGAGAATCCCAGGGCAAACTCTGTTACACCATCCCAATCGAGCATCGAGAGCGAACAATCGAGGTGAATGGAGGACGCCCAGAAAGGATTCAGTATTCACGAATATAATCAACGATGAATGTAAAGAAAAAAGAGAAGCTGCACGCGGGAAGTTTCAGTCCGGCGTTAGTACTCACCGTCTTCCGTATCCAAAAGCAAACTTTGCTGGGTCGTTAGCTGAGAAGTCAAGACGTCCCTCCGCGTCGAAGTATCGCTCGGGCCTGAACTCCATAGGGTCTGGGTATACCTCTGGGTCATGTAAGATTCCCCTATTGTTTTTCTGTCAGAGATTCTTGATATTATTAAGACATGATGAGAGTAGGGACATACCACGAGTTCCCCAGGACGATCGCACCCTTTGGCATATAATACCCTTCGTACTCGTCATCCTCCTTAAGCATATGCGGAAGACCTAAGAAAAAAAAAAACAAGAATTGACATCGTCAGTTCAGTTCAGCCGTTATCGTTATCTCTCTCCGAGATAGCCAAGATAGACAACAAGAAATAAGAAAACGTACTCTGAGGAGCAGCAGTATGCCAACGGAAGAGCTCCTTCATTACCGCCGTCACGTAAGGGAGGTCTTTCCTATCTTCGTGTGTAGGAAGACGCGAGGTGCCGACGACCGCGTCGATTTCTGCTTGTGCTTTCTTTTGCACCTCGGGATACATAGTCATGGCAAGGAAGAAAGCCTTCAGCTGTCCGACGGACTGATAGAAATAGAATTATTTATCTGCTTAATCGTCTGCAAAGAAATTATTGGATGAGAGTACTGTACTTACGGTACCGGAACCAGCTAATAACGTTTTTTTTTTGGTCAATCTTGCGAATCTTGCGATAAGATGTGTTTTGGGTTGGACTCACCTCCATACGCCGTCGTCGAACAATCCCGAATTGCATCCTCAATATCCGCAATAGATTCTCCATTCTTCTCCTGGTCGTATTTATCAAGGAGCTCAGAGACGAAGCACGGCATAGGCAAAGTCCCGTTCGCCTACACACGTAGATATCGATATTAGCAAGGACGTCCGCTTCGATTCTCGCAAAAAGAAAAAAAAAGGGGGAGGGAGGGGAAAGGAAGTGGACCTTTTTCTCCTTCGACGCGAGGAACGGCACGTCGCGCATACCCTGTACATCACTCTGCAGCTGCTCGCACATTTTCTGCGTGAAGGCTCCAGGCACCCACGATGGGACTTTCTTAACTAAAGATAAACTTCTTCTCAGCATTCGCATCCCAGGATCGCTAGATCAAAAACGAAAGGATGAATCCCGTGCGTACAGATGGGAAATGCGTCAGCAAGGAAAGCGCCCGGTCGTGCGAGTTCCGAGATCGTCGCAAGGGCCCGCTCGGCAAGTACTACGTAAATGTCGTCGCGTTTCTTCGGGACAATCCCGTACAAAGACATCATAAGTTGTTGTGCGATGTACCTATAGTACAGTATCAGGTTTTTCCCTCGTTAGTCTTCTCGTTCTGGGGTCAATGTCAATACGAATAGCATGAACACTCACACTCGGACGTGATCTTCAAAGTCAATTGGTCTATCCAGAAGGAAATCGAGCATCCTCGTCGAAGCGTAATCCTGAGCTGGTTGGAACATCTGCACCGTACTTGGACCGAACTTGCTGGTAAACAGTCGGCGATGTAGCCTCCAGAGGTCTCCATAATGCATCAACGCAAATACCCAGTCCAATCCCGTCCTAGAAACCGGATGAAAATTATCATTACACTGAACAAAGTTTCAACGTGCGGGAGAAGGTGATGGAATCCACTCACAATTCACCTAGAAGAGGAAGCCGAGGGCGATCCGAGTAGATAGAAGATCTCTTCTCGAACAATTCATTCGCGACTCTCGCGGAATTGAGGATGATTATAGACTGGTTAAATACAGATACGTGTACAACCTCGCCTTCTGGATCATCAGCCTCCAAAGGTGATGAGAGCTGAGGGGGGGACAACATACCGTGTTCTCGCCCCCACTTCGTGAACGTATCCCAAGGATCTCGCAATGGCATATGAAAGGCATTTCCGACGAGCGGCAAAGCTTTCGGGCCTGGTGGAAGAGGGAGATCCTGTCCCTTCGTCCTCAGGTTCGACTTGGCCTCGGAACGTCTCAAGGACTTGAGAGCGAAGAGACATCCAGCTACGATAGCTCCGGAGAAGAGGAAAATCTTGCTATTCGAGAGAACTGCGTCGAATACGACGTCGGAGGCCATGATGAGCGTGCACAGCCTATTGTGAGGCGGGGAAATGTCAAGAGACAAGGAAGGATTTGTCGGTTCTCTATGAATAAATCATCGAAAAAATTAGACTGATAAATGAGAATGGTGGTTAGCGAGCGGGACAACGTGTCCATGAACGAAGCAAGGACAACAATATAATTTCGGCTGTCCGGTCCATCAAAATACGGCAAGTATTCGGCACAGCCACTCGATTATTTCTCTTTCCTCCACTCTCTTTTCGTCTCTAACCAGCTCTAACCTGAGCCAATCTAAATATGGCAATAATCACCTGTAAAAACGAGGCAATAATTCTCCACGTGCACGGATCGATCTTGAAAACCAGTTGTTTCCAATGGAACGATAGCTCACCTACACGCTGGTGCTAAAGCTCATCCTTGCCAGAAAGAAATCCTTACCTCACCTCGTGTACCCATTCATCTTCTCAGGACAGGTGAATTGAACGAGTCAATCAAACCTTCAAGGCACTTGGGCGCCGCGTGAGCTAATAACACGACTCGGACACGTTTGCCCTGAAGGGAACTACCGCGACTATCCAACTCCAACTTAAGACCAATCGGGTTGAAAGAGAAGTTTAGTTCGCCAATGGGATAAGAATTACGTCTACATTGTATCGAGATTTTGCGAGACGAGGAAGTGGACACATATTATACTCAATAGGTTGGCCCATGCCACATACAGTACCTGCATCTGGATTGCATGTGGCAATTACGGTTTGTCGTCTTCATACGAGAGTCGCCCTTATCACCAATCATAACTCACGCATAGCCATGACCTCCAAGACCACATAGTAGTGTTGATCGTGTGTTCCCGACAGTACGTACGAACTGCACCTTCCCCAGCGACGGAACGAACTTCACCGTCTAAAAGGTCTGTCGTTCCCACAGGACCGTTGTTATTATGTCATCATGAGATAGTCAGCAAGAATACCCCAGACCGAGTGAAATACTGCGTAAATCATAGAACAACATGATCCTGAAGGAAAACTTGGAAACTCTACAACAATTCGACTTACAAACGACACTTGAGAACGATTAGGCGGGAAATAGCGACAGCAGAGAACAACAACGGGAGAAAATGGCGACCCAAGAGCGTAAAACGCGAGTATCAAGTACCGGAAAGCTTTATACGTTCGCCCTGCAGGTCGAAGAAGTCTGTGCCGCTCGCTCACTTTGGAAGGAGGACTTGGAGTCAGCGGCAGCCTGGGTAATCAGCTCGGATATGAGCTCGGACCGCGGCGTGAAAGTACACTGGAACGGTTCCGGATGGCTATGCAGGAAATTATTTAGGACTGGACGTATGCATCAAAATATGGATCAAAACGTACGACACCACTCCCGACGTGGGATCCAGCCTAACCGGGATGATATTTCCAGCGCTATCCTTCGCATGCGATATGTTGTAGCACTGTAGGATGCAAGCCATAGTTATGAACAGTGTGTTTTCCGCGTAATGATAGCCAGCACACAGCCTAAAGGACCAGGGAGTCAGGACGCCTGTGCTATCCTCGGAAAAGCACATATTTATTTACCTTCTTCCGAACCCGAACGAGCATTTTACAGGGTCGATAGCGGCATAATCCAGCTTACCGTCGGAATTGAAGTAGCGTTCTGGCTTGAAGCTAAAAGGATCAGGATAGACTTCCGGATCATGCGCCATCCTCCTACGACCAGTCGGTATACTCGGGTACGTGTGCAATCCGCAGAGGAGCTTACCAGGAATTTCCGATGATTATAGATCCTTTCGGTAAGAAATAGCCATTGTACACATCATGTTCCCTCAACTCGTGCGGCAACGCTGCAAGAAAAACAAGCGGGTTGAAGCATTTTGGTCGTGAATGAATTGAGTCGGGCCTACCTTGAGGAGCGACAGTATGCCATCGGAGTGCTTCCTTCATAATAGCTGTTATGTAAGGAAGATGTTCGCGATCTGCGAACGCAGGGAGCCTAGAAGATCCGATGACCCTGGAAAGCTCTTCCTGGCCTTTCTTCTGAACTTCAGGGAAAAGAACCATGGCGAGGACAAAGCTTGTCAACGTAGAAACTGACTGAATGGTTCGTTCAGTGACCCTAATGTTACTGCAATCGAAACACGAGATGCAACGCACCGTATCAGAGCCCGCTGCCAATAAAGCGTGACGTTAGAAGAAAGATAGTACATGGGATTTGCCAGCCTACCTCCATATCCCAGTGCGGCGCAGTCTTGAATCATAATTTCAGTTTCTTTACTATCGTGCCCGCATTCCTGCAGCATATCGGCAACGAAAGACGCGAACGGAGGCGGCCCGTAATCGACCTACAGAACACTGGCGTTAGTTGGCAGGCCCCTTAAGAAACGACACGTCCTCCACCAGTCTAGTCCTACTGTCTTGAAAAGGTACAAGTCTGAGCTTCCGTACATCCTCTGCCCAATGCGCCGCATTTCGCTGATAAGATGCACCGGGTACCCATGCAGGTAATTTCTTCACTATAAGTATATCAAACGAAGCTCGATTACAGATAGCTGTGGATTATGCTCACGAATAGGGAGGTAATCAACGAGCCACGCGCCAGGACGAGCAGCTATTGAGACCGCATTCATGACTGTTTCGGCGGTTACGATATATGGATGCTGTCGTGATTCGACGAAGATGCCGTAAACCGACAGCATTATCAGTTGACCAGCATGTCTATCAGGGGCAAGATATTAGCTCGGTGAATATGGTCTCCTCCGACAATCTTACAGTCGCATATGGTCAATGAAGTTCTCCGGGGTGTGCAAAAGTCGCTCAAGAAGCAAAGCCGTAACCCGTTCTTGAATAGGGTTAAAGATGTGCACCGAGGACTTGCCGAATCTACTGACAAAAGCGCGTCTGTACTTTCGCCATGTATCACCGTAACGGATAAGGCCGAAGTTCCAATCAAGATCCATGCTGAACAACGCACATCAGTCAGAGCTTATTCCTGCGTACTTTACTTACAGATCGTTGAGTAGGGGGAGGCGAGGCTTATCTGAATATAGCGACCCTCGCTTCTCGAATAGGTCATTCGCAGCCTTGGCACTATTTACGTAGATGATATGCCGACCAAGCACATTAACATGCACTAGATCACCTTGAAAGTCTCATATGAGTTGTGCATCTACGTAAGATTGAACAACGCACCATATTCTTCCGCCCACTTTGACAGAGTTTCCCATTCTCGCTGCATAGGCATATCGAGGGCATTTCCGATGATAGGCAGGGGCTTAGGTCCAGGAGGCAGGCGATGGCCGTATCCATTACTTCGCTTGCTGACACATGTGTAGTACAGAAGATAGACACCTAGTCCTAATGTCGAGAGAAACACAGCAGCCGCAGATACAGAAGACTGGAAGGTATGAAGAGGAGTCCATCCATGTATGCTCTCTACTAGAGAGTGTGGCATGTCGTCAGGTCAGGAACTATGCCAATATGCCCACGAAATAGACGAGGGGTGAGGATAGGATGGCGGCAGGACCGAGAGACGCAAGACTTGAATCGAAAGACGCATGGTATTTACCTGGGTGAGTACAGCAGGACCGGTGGAGCACCTCGTTCCACGCATTTGGTGAAACTTTACGCTTGTTATTCGGTAAACATTATGTCAAATCGCTGCTACTAGCATAGTCCCCGTCAACGCCGACCTCCGTTTAAAACGCAAAAGGCTTCCGAGCCGTTCAGTCGGCGGAATATCATGGGCTAGAGCGTGCGGTTAAACTACAGATAGGGCTCCAAGAGCGTTTTCGAAGAAGACGGACATAGGAGCGCTGAAGAAAACTTCCAAGATTTCGGCTCAGGAGTTACCCGAGAGAAGACAGTGCACGAGAATAAACAACTTTGATCCCATCAAGAACGCGCTGAGCTGGAATTTTTCTCGCTAGACGTAAGTGGGTTTACTTCTCTTATAAAATAAGACGAGCGATACGAGAGTTTATGGTCGAAAGGGAAGGACACTTGAAGAGGTGATTGCCAAAGGTGGCAAGTACTCATATGTACCATTATTTGTGTCTGTGACAAAGCCGGAGAACGCCGGCTTGTTGAATTGAATTGAATTGGATCCCCCGCTTCTGTCTGTACGGAGCTAACGCGCAGTACTCAAACATCTCAACAGAGACAACGAAAATTACAGCCGATCGTCCGAGGGGTTCATTTTTCATTTTTGGGCATGTCCGACCAAAAAGGAAAACTTCGTCCGAATCTGGTCGAATGCATCCCAGATCCAGATGGTAACGAGATCAGCACCTGAGGTATCATGCTAGTTTCTGATGCACCTTCCGAAAACCTGATAGGCAGTTGACCACATTTTGCCAATTGAGGACTGATGTGGCCGGATTAGGACGGATTTCCTTTTTTTGTCGGACACGCGAAAAGAAGAGAAAAACAACCCCCTTTGATTATTCAGCGAGACCTCCAAGCAGCCAAGTATTGGACGAGTTTCGAACTCCTTGTGTCCGTCTCCAAGAAGAGCCCGTGCGGGATCCCATGATACATACATAGCCAAGGGCTATCAAAAACCAAGTTGGCCCATTCTTCCATTTCGTCGTTTATTCATCCCGCAATGGAACCAATGCTTATCATTGACTTCATCCCGAAGTGAACAGAACAGCAAAGCAGAGGTCCAGGCCAGCAATCCAAGCTCAAAATCGACTTACCCGGAACGTGAGGGCCTTCTTTTGCTTTCAAATTGTGCTCCACCTGCATTTAACGTTGGTCGGTATCTGAAGCCTACTGGTCGGACTCGGACTTGTGCGATCAATATTATTCGCGAAGATAAGAGGAAGAGCAACAATCACTGTCGACGATGCCTGAAGAATATAATCTACGACGCGGCAGCCGTCTCTGTAGACTGATTAGTGTCGGTATTGAAGACGTTTCCCTCAAGCTGGCGGGTCATATATTGTACATCCGTGACATATCCTCATCCGCCTTCCGGACAAGTACCGTAACTTCCTGAGACCGAGGCGTGATCGCGCATCTGAAAGGACCTGGGTGCCTAACTCGCAAAATCAACATTGCACTCTCATCAATCGAACAAAGTACGAAAGTCGCACAACACGTACGAGATGAGACCAGTTGATGGCCGATATTCCGGAAGGATCGGAACTCCTCGCTCATCTTTCGCAGGAGAGATATCGAATGCTGCTAATATGCGAGACATAGCCAGAAACAAAGCGTTCTCTGCGAAGTGAACCCCAGGACAGGCACTATGATTGGGAACGTATCCGCGATTTGAGACTGTACTCGACCAAAGATGTAAAGTGGGACGTACCGACGACCATATCCGAAGGCAAACTTGGCGGGATCGTTTTTCGAAAGATCGAGGGATCCCTCTGCGTTCAAATACCGTTCTGGTTTGAATTCCGTTGGCTCGGGATACAACTCTGGATCATGCAATATTCCCCTGAATAAGAAACAATACAGTGGGCTCAGCAAAAAAACCCATACATACGACATGCCTCGGCGTACCATGAGTTACCAACAATGATCGATCCTTTCGGGAGAAAATAGCTGTTGTATTCATCGTCTTCTTTGAGCATATGCGGTAAGCCTGGCACAAGAAGCGCATCAACAAAACCATTGTATCAAAGGATCGTACAAGTGATCCGGGGTGAACATACCATGAGGAAAGACGACATGCCATCGCAGCACTTCCTTCAACACCGCCATCACGTAAGGGAGGTTCTTTCTGTCTTCGAGGGCAGGGAGCCTTGAGGTCCCGATGACTTTGGTTATTTCAGCCTGCGCTATCTTTTGGACAGCCGGGTTTAAAGCCATTACGAGCACGAAAGCAGTCAACGCTGCGACAGCCTAAGGGTATGATGAGCGGTGTACAAAGGTGGCAAACTTGGGACGGTACAGAATCAGAGGCGCCTGAAGTGGTGTAAGTCATGGGTAACTGCTCATGAATGATCAAACAGGTATCTGGACCCACCTCCATATGCCTGCGTTGCGCATTCGCCAATAATACGTAACATTTCTGGGTCAGATTTCTCGTCCTTGTTCTTCTCCCACTCTTCCAGGAGATCTGAGACGAAACATCTCATCGGTAAGGTTCCCGATGACTACACACAAGGCATTCAAAGTCATCCTTTGTAAAGAGTCATGTAAATATAGACGACAGGACCAACCATCATCTCTTTTGACGCCATGTACGGGAGGTTTCTCATGTTTTCGGCGTCGTTAGCTAGTTGGCCGGCCAGTCTCAGGCTTGAGGTTCCAGGTACCCATGAAGGGACATTCTTCACTATCTTACAGAAGTAGTAAAGGCATAGCATCAGTAGTCGGACTCGCGTCTCAAGCAACGTCATCAAGTGAAAACGTACGGAATGGAAGTGCATCCGCTAGAAGCACTGGTGGTTGAAAGAGCGCTAAGGCAGCTGAGGCGGTCCGTTCCGCAAGAACAACATAACGATTATTGCGCGTCTTCGGGATTATACCATAAGTGCACATCATTATATTTTGCACAAGGTATCTATTCAGGGTTAGCGTCAGAGGTAACAGTCACGGAGTTCGGCGAAACTGAACACTACATACAAACGAATATGGTCAAGAAACGCATCTGGTTGGTCCAAAAGACGGCCGAGTAATTTGATGCTGGCAAAATCATGCGCGGGATTAAACATTTGTATCGTGGCCGAGCCAAATCTGCTTCCAAAAACACGTCTGTGTTTCCTCAATGTATCATTATACGGCATGGAACTAAAGCTCCAATCCAAAAAGCGAGACCTGAACGAAAGACCACAACCACTAAGACCGTAGGCCTTACCGATAGTATCAAGACATGACTCACATCTCTGATGCGAAAGGAGGACGAGGTCGTTCAGAATAAATAAGAGATCTTTTATCCAGCAAGTCATTGATGACTTTTGGGTAGTTGAGGATAACGATAGGCTGGCCAACTACTGAAACATATACTAATTCGCCTTTACGACAGTGATAAGCCGGTATAGCTAGTGGGGAAGGGGGGACATTTCGCTCACCGTACTCCTTCTTCCATTTCATAAACAACTTCCAAGGCTCCTGTTTCGACATAACTATCGCATTACCAATAAACGGTAGTCCCTTTGGTCCAGGAGGAAGACGAAGAGATCTAGAGTCCCTCTTCGTTCTCCTGACAAACAAGGAAGCCTTGAAAACAACATAGACAAGGGCGGCAACCAAGAAAATGTCGTATAAATTTGAGGCTTTGCAGTTCTCTGAGAGCGTTAGAATACCCATTCCGCAGCAACGTAAGGGAGAACGTCTTAGACGGAGGACAAATGAGAGGCTTGCTCGGAAGTTCGAGTCGCATCAATATATATGTGAATATGCCCCACGTGGACAAGAGAAATACCGGCCTTGCCTCCCGCCATCGATCGGTGCGCAATAAATCTAGTCCGTGAGTCGACACCGCACCGCACCTGGACGTATTATTGATCGGAGGGAGGGTGATCTCAGTCTATAGAGAACGCTCTATTTGATGAATGCACGTGATAGCTCCGTTTTTTATGATCCCCATCCCGAGATCGGGACAATAAAGGAAGGACAATAATGAGACAGCCAGTGTATCGATCTTATGTCTTGTGAAGTGTATGCTAAGTATTAGTAAGAGAAATTCTTCTTGTTTTCAAGCACAGCGACAACAGTATCCTCCTACATCGTGGAACAAAAAGCTGCATTCCGGCCTCTCATGAAACCGCACACAGCTCAGTCAACAGCAGACAGCGTTACAAAAGCTATTGGCGGGATTGTTGTAACCAGGAACGAATCGAGCAATGAAAGTTGCGCAACTACATCTGTTAAAAGCATTTCGCATTTCCATTCCTTACGGCTATTACTAATAGTGGGGTGTGGCAATCCCCCTTGAGTAGGTGAGACTTCTCACGGTCCATGCCGTGCCATGCCGGCGCTCGCTTAAGCATAAGCGATGACCGGTTTTTGACATTCAATGAAAAATTCATTCGACTTCATATCCTCACGTCCACAACGCAGAAACTACTAGAATAAAGACCTGGTACCATGTTTTCGATGCCAAGGAATATGAATCTGCAAAAAAAAATAGAATTTCATTGCGATATGGCCTATAACATGACCATAGCTGACGAACTAAGCGACTTCTTAAGAATTTTTTCTTAACAGATTGAAGACATGCATGAAAAAATATGATTTGTGCATTTATACGGAAATCGTTAAGAAATTCGTGGAGTTCTGAAGACTTGAAGTAGTGGGGGCGGTTCTAATGAAATAACCTTATAAGGAAAGAAAACATCACGTGATCGGTAGAACTGTGGAGATCGGTCAGTATGTATGCATGCAAAAGAAAGAGACAAAATGATTGAACAGTGCCTGTGAGATAAGATACTTTTGAAGATGGTGGCAGACTTAATGTCAATGAGAATTGAATTTTTGCCTGAAGTGTTCACTGTGTTCGCATAACCATGACTAAGTCTGAGCACACCATTCTCAAGATTCTCGTGGGTTCATACCAATATATGCATGTTATTTTCACTCTATACACTAAAATATGTCTATTTATTAAATTTACAGAGTTAAAATGCAAGAAATCGCTAATAGACTTTCTTCAAAGGATGTAGACATGTTCAAACCGAGGCGGTAAATACGGATTGCCTTGGTATACCATATATAGCAGTTTTTCGAACTCCGCTCGAAAAAAGTTGTCTCGCGCGACTAACAGGGATTGCCACACCCCAGTAATACTATTACACTCAAAGAGATCTGAACACGTGAGATAAATTCTCACTCGCTTGTCGGATAAGCACGACGGCCTCGTCGGAGCGTGGCGTAATTGCGCATTCAAATGCACTCGGGTGCCTACGTTATAAATGATAGAGTATACAGTCTGAGTGATTCTAAAGAAGTAGGTACGTACGAGATCATACCGGATATTGGTAGATGCACAGCAGGTATCGACTTGCCGTTTTTATTCTTCGCTAACGAGACATCGAATACCGCTAAGATTCGTGAAATGGTAAGATGGAGAGCATTCTCCGCGAAGTAAAACCCGGGGCAGAATCTGAAGTTACCGACACCCCACGCAGATGAATGTAGGATGAGATGCATTAATCCATAGGATGAGATGAATACATACCGTCGGCCATATCCAAAGGCGAACTTCGATGGATCGTTGCTCGAGAAGTCAAGCTGTCCCTCGGCGTTAAAGTATCGTTCCGGCATGAATTTCATAGGCTCTGGGTACAACTCTGGATCATGCAAGATGCCCCTGATCGACAAGAAATCGGCCGGAGTAGTGGAACAAACAATTTCTAGCAAATACATACCACGAGTTTCCAACAACAATCGAGCCTTTTGGAATAAGATGACCGTTATAGGAATCGTCCTCCTTGAGCATATGCGGCAAAGCTATGTATTCACATCGCATCAATCCCTCAGGTCCAAGTCTTATCATCTGAGAATAGCGATCAACGTACCTTGCGGGACAACAACGTGCCAGCGTAATACTTCCTTCATAATAGCTGTCACATATGGCAGATTCTTCTTATCCTCAAGCGTAGGTAATCTCGTAGTTCCAATGACTGCATCGAGTTCGGCTTGCGCTTTCTTCTGGACTTCGGGGTGTAAGGTCATCGCGAGGATGAAGGCCGTTATCGCCGAAACGCACTGATAGAATACGTTAGAGGCCTCAGTTATAAGCTAGACCAAGTAATGCCTCACGGTATCAGAACCACCTAGATATGCGTTCGATTCACTTGTATTATAGCTCATTTGCACTACACAAGGAAGAACGACGACTCACCGCCATATGCCTCATTTCCACAGGCACTAACGACGGCCTCCAATTCTGATTCAGTCATTTCGTCCTTGCCTTTGGCCCTGCTTTCCAAGAGGTCCGAGACAAAACATGGTATCGGTAGAGTGCCGGAAGACTACAAAGTCAGAATGTAACATCTAATCATCCGCGGGTTTCTCTCGAAGATTAGGCGACGCCAGAAACAAACCATCATTTTCTTCGTTTCAAGGAACGGCACATCTTTCATCAACGTGGTATCCCTTGCCATGTCCTCCGCCATCTTCAAACTAAAAGCACCAGGTACCCAAGAGGGCACTTTCTTCACTGAGAAATAGGGAATCGTTAGCTGTTTCATGTCATTTTGAAAACAAGACATACAAATAGGGAATGCATCCACTAGGAACACTCCCGGACGCATGAGTTCTGAAAAAGCCGAGATAGTGCGTTCGGCAAGGAGAACGAACTTATCCTCCCGCGTCTTCGGAATAATGCCATACGTAGATAACAAAATGTCCTGCGCCATGAATCTGATAATTAACGTCAGTACTGGATACTATTGGCGCAGATGGTTAAAATAAGAACGCGCACAGTCGAATGTGTTCTAGGAACTCCTCGGGCTTGTCCAAGAGGCGCTTGAGCAGACCGACGGTGGCAAAATCCTGTGCCGGATTGAACATTTTAACCGTCCCAGGACCGAACTTGCTCGCGAAAACACGTCGATGTTTCTTGAAAGTGTCGGTATAAGGCATTAAAGTGACATTCCAATCAAGTCCGGTACTGCAGGACCAATCAACTATTTACGAGACATTCTGTGCCTTCCTCAACAACCACTTACAGTTCGGCGACAAGTGGCAAGCGGGGACGCTCTGAGTAAATAGCCGATCTTCTCTCGAGCAACTCATAGGTAGCTTTCGGCGAATTCAGAATGATTATCGACTGATTGAACACTGAAACATGAACAATTTCGCCTTGTTCAACGGCAATCAGCAGGTTAACACTAAACGGACAGAGATATGACGGCTCACCGAATTCCTCGGTCCACTTTGCGAACGTCTCCCAAGGCTTATTAATGGGGATGTTAAAGGCATTCCCAAAGAACGGTAGTGGCTTTGGTCCGGGAGGAAGAGGGAGTCTACTCCCCTTCCTCGCGGAAGGTCGGAATACCTTCAGACCAAGAAGAACAAGGCCGCAACCAACTAAAAAAGCACCGGAAAGGAAGACGCCTACACTACTTGTAGGTAATATCTGGGAAGCAATCGTAACCTTCATGGTTATGAATGACGAAGTAAGACTGTGACGTGATGCCTGTTGAATCTGCAGCACAGAAAAACATGTCGCCCGGACCTCTTATATAGACGTCGCCTTACATTCTCTGAGCGAGAAATGCAGGGATAATATCAGTTCAAGCTCCATCGTCAACCTTGTCTTGCCTTAGGATGACTATAGGGGCAAGCGGAGCATATGAACAAGCCACGGAGCCCACGAGATAGGAATTTGTGCGGGCAATGAAGAGCGCCGCAAGCATGAACGGATCCAGGATGTAACATAATCCCGATGCTAGGGTGGGAATTCCTTTGCTAGACGAGGATAGTTCGGCCATATTCCAATGCTCCTAACCAGAGTGATCTTCAAGCCAACTCCTGCAATGAAAAATGGAGGTGATAATAATAAGAAACAAGCTCAGAGTTGTCGTCCTCCCCAGTACTGACGACTTCAGCGGACAGAAGACGCTATTGTCTTGAAGCAATAGGTCCTGAAGACATTTCCAATAAAGGAACTTCACCAGACTATTAACTCTCGGCGGAAGAAAAATGAAATCAGGAACAAGAGCAGCCACATCAATGAAAAGTACTTACAGTCCGGCCAAGACACCGGATGCATCCGCCATCGATTTGATTCCTCATGTTTAGCTATGACGTTCCCCAACGTGTTCTTCCGGAGTGCTGTAGTTAGTACGCGCGAGACTTCATGGAGCAGCTGTTGGAGTCGCAATAGCATTCCCTCCAACGCGCTAATGGCATAAGACCATATGCCCAGACCAAAAAGTCAGGAGCGAACATCATTTTCTTCGTGAAAGGATTGGTTGCGACATCTTGTTCAATCTCAGTTCAGTTTGCCTCAGTAATACAACATCATGTAGGAGTGGCTGGGGGAAGCGGATAAGTGAATTAAGTTAGCAATTCGTCAAGTAGAAGGCAAGATACAATAATTGTCCGACTAAGCCGCTCTCCAGGGTTGGCTGAGGAGGCGCTGTACGGAAATCAGCGACCTGTATCGTACATCTGCGTTCTCGTGCGTCATCAGTTGCATCACCCTCGTCTTCGCACCGAGCTCCGCAACAGCCCTGAAAGCCCCCGCATGAACAACTCATCAGTTATCATGCGAATTTCTTTCAAAGAGGTACGCACTTCTTTGCCCGATCGCAATACTTTACAAACTGTCCAAGGTCGTGAGTGGCGACTGCCAATACCGTCGGGTCCGAGGACTCGTTCAGTAGTTTAACAAGGAGCCTGAAATTAGGAAGCGAGATCATGAACAGCCAGCGAAGCCAAAAACTCCAGAATAACCCACTTGAGTTGAGCAAAGTCTTGATCGCAGAGCTTCCCTGCATTCTCTTGCCAGAACAATTCTGACTCGTGCACCGGGGACCAGTGTAAGTGTCCGGATTGTAGCTCTGCAATGTACTCTTCCCAGGTTCTGCATGAATATCGTCAGAATGTGCGCTTGTCATATCTCGTCAGCAGTATACTGACGTTAAGCTATCAAATCGAGCCTTCAGCTCGTCTCGAAGGAATTGCACATCTTCAACGATATCTTCATCCGTCCATTTTCTTCCGCACAAGCTCTTCGCGAATGGAAGGAGCTCGGCAACAAGCATTGATGGCAGATTTTGCGACGGCGCTTTCGAAACGAGGTTCTAGGCGATGATTCAGACCTGTGTACGTGGATACTCATACAAAAAGGCCTCTTACTCGGAATGTAGCCACGATGACTCGGATGACCTTCTCCTTCACTGCAGCTTGAGCCACGTCTGTTAGGAGAGGGATGATGTCATATTTTCTTTATACTGCCCGTCAGATACGACGACGACGACGGACGTGACAATTATCATACTTGTTGATATTCTCTGCGATCTCCTGTTCAAACGACAAGAGCCAAAAGCAGAAGCAGATCTGATAGCTCATTTGTGCACTTGGCTTGTTCTGCAAGATATTTCGAAGGCTATAATAAATGAAGATGAGCAGATACATCCAGGACGGCATATTGAGCACAAACCCAATTATTATCTTTGAATGTGTCCAGACCGCTTTGCGGACCTCTGTTCTAGGGAGCAAGGCTTCAAGGCACTGTACAGCTGTATCACGCTTGTTAGACGAATTAGATTGCAACAAGCTTGATAAGACTTCAGGAACGGCTGCAGGTACTGGTTCTGAATGGGTGCGGATTCGCAGCTGGAGAAAATCGTAAGTCGACTATGATCGAAGATAAGTCGATGAATCAATACCTTAAGAGTATAGTGAGTATTTGAGCTGACTTGAGCTGAAGGAACTCGTCTTGACTTTCTAACGACCTGAAGAACAGGGTGAGCAGGACAGGAGGTATTACTGTAGTGTGGCGTACCGCAGTAATGGGCCATAAGGCAGCTCAGGATCCTTCTCAGAAGCTCTAGCAAACCATTTCGTACGCTCCTCGTGATCTAAACAAATGAGTCAGTGATGGGCGTGTGCATTGACTGCATACATACCAGCAAGCGCATCCGTGATGAGCACCAGAATCCATTGCATGGTGTCCACCCGGTTAAGTTTCTTCAGAAGACGAAGATACAGATGCGTATACGCTTGGCCATCCGATTGTAGTAACGATTCCGTCTTTGATCTCGGTTGCCTATCCACTTTCTTGATGAGCGCGAGCTCTTCCGAGGTTACAAGCCCAGCGCGTTGGTATGCCTTGTTGAATACGCGAAATCAACGACAACTCTACTTCACTTTGAGCATATTCGCTTTTACCTCCCATGGTACAGGCTTGCTCCTTATCTTCGCAGAGGTTTCTTCTATGTATGCATTTGAGACGAGAGATAGAGACATTATGGGGAGTCAGCAAGTGAGTGAGATGAGATGGTTGAGCTAAGCAGACGATCCCGAACAGGGACTCCTCGCCGCGCTAATCCCAAGGCGCGTCTCAACTTCTTCCACCTACTGGCATGTCGCCCTCTGCGCTCTTTACACAATGTCAACGGCAGCTGCATCATAGCATAGGCTCGAAAACTGGTGTGTGTAACTTTAGCTAATCACCCATTAATTCACCCATCATCATTTAATTACAGGTTTCGTAAAGCGCGGACTCGCAACAGTCGTCGATGCACCGAAAAATCACCGTCTCGCTGTCGGAGTCATCCTAAACCGCGCCCCAATCCTAACACGCACTCCAACCAAGTTCGAGCGCGAGTTTTACAAATACCAACAACGCATCCAACGTGCCTTGCATAATCCATTTCCCTATGATTTCTACTTCAAACAAGGGTCGTTACTCGAGGCTCAATTTAATCAGGAAGAGATCCGACGTGAGCGAAAGGCATTTGGAAAGAACGCGGTGAAGAATATGGAGGATAAGTCGTCGTTGCTTATGAGTATTGATTCGACGACGGGCGAGGAGGAAGAAAAGCCTGTGCCACGACGGTCGACTGCTGACGATACGCGGGACGTGAAAAGTCTGGACAGACACGGGACGCGAAACTTGTATCTTTTAGTAAAAGGCCTCCCCGGGGACAGATATCAGTGGAGGTTCCCGAAAGGAAGCATAGAGACAGGCGAGTTTCTGCATGAGGTACGTGCTGGCCATTTCGAATTCTGTATCCCGGATTGAACATCTCCACAGGCAGCGAAGAGAGACTTGCACGCCGAATGTGGGCCTCACATGAACACATGGGTTGTCGGGCGAAGACCAATAGGTCTTTTTGAATACAATTACGAGTCCACATCGGATCCTCGATACTCAGGAGAGAAAGTCCGTCCCTTAATACTTCGTCCTTCTTCCTTCCCTTAACAGAGTCTCTTGGTGGAATTCAGGTCTTCTTCTACAAAGCACATATATTTGCTGGTCAAGCTCGACCGGTCGAAAAGATGATCACCGACTTTGCTTGGCTTACGAAGCAGGAGATCGAGCCTTATGTAGATAAGGAGTATTGGTTAGGCACGAAAGATATGTTATCTGATTTCTAATAGATTGCTTTGCAATTCGAGGCGTCCAATAGCTCATTCTCCCGTTAGTGAGTTAATGATCTAGGTTGGAACTTGCATAGTCTCTTAGATTCTTATTCTCACTGAGTATTGGCTAAAGTCGTGTCACACCTACTTCTCGTACATTGCAAGCGATGGCCAGAATCTGCTGAGCTGAATCTGTGTGGCCACTGTCTATCCAGCGCAACATAAGAGTGCACCATTCCCTAACCCAGCGCCTTGGAATGGTTCCTCCGGCCGATGCACAATCCAATATCCTAATTTCTCAGCCACGGCTGTGGGAAAGGATAATTCGAGTTGGGCCGGTGCAGGAAGATACCCTACTGGTCTAGAAAAGTGAGCAGGTACCAGGGATTGACCCTGTCGAACTTGGCATATCTGGCATGGAGCACACGATCTCCACAGGGAAAAGCAGCAGCATCGCGCACAGCCTTCTCATAAAATGAACCATCCACATTTAAGCTCAACTATCGCACCCAAAGCTCCGCAACAACATCCCATTCCCTCAGGATCTGCGCCTCACCGGGCTGGACTTCCCCTTGTGTATGCAACGTCATTTCCTCCTCACTTCCGTCAGGTAAACTGCCGGCATTCTCCTCCTTCTCCTGGTCACGGATGAGTAAGACTCTCAGTCCACCAACACGGGCAAACCCACGCGTTCGTGGGATGTACGAAAGAGTAAACTCCACACACGCTTCTCCCCTTTCCACTCGATTCGTTCCAGGCGATCGAGCAACTGGTGCTGTTACTGGTGTAGGCGCTTGTATCTCATCCATCGTTGATACCGGCGGTGAGGTTGGAGTACTCAACGTTACAGGGGGCAGAAGCACAACAGAAGTGCCGGAAAACTGTACCCGTCCACTCCCTCTTCCACCAGCAGACACCTCCTCCGTTTTTGCTCTCAAAGAACTCGAATACGGGGACGGAAGCCTCACGTCCACTGCCCCGTTAATTGTCGCCTCATCTCCATCTCCAAACACTTCAGAACTACTATTTTCCGACCCTCTAAGGCCCAGAGCCTCACTTAATGCAACCCTCCTTAGCCGCTCAGTCAGACCCCCTACGGTTACAGCACCCGCTGCTCGTGCAGCCATAGCAGTAGGAGACGCAATCACACTTTCCCCTCCCCCTGAAACGGGTACAGATGCGCTCGCGCTAGCCGAAACCGGGGGAGGCGAAACAACTCTTCTCGGAGTCAATACATCAATCGACCCTGCATGACTTGCCGGAGAGTGTATCCCGGAACCAGTAGTCTCGAACGATAAAGTTGTACTCGTGCGTTTCCTAAGTGTTCGAGTTGTTGGCTGTGCTTGTATTTCAACGGGCGTCTGCTCTGGTGGGGGTGGTGGAGCAGGAAGAGTATGCTGCACGGCGAGCGTGAGGAGGCGGGATTTCCGAGGTGATGCATCACTAAGTAGACCAGGTACGTTGGACGGTTGAAAGCCAGATAAGGCCAACGAGAACTTCAAGAAAAAAGATTTCTCCACAAATACAGTGGCGTCGTCCGGTTTCTCAAGAAGAACAAGGTCAGCCTGAATATCTGTTTGAGTCTGCGCTTGCGCGAGAAGTGGAGGAACAAGCGGTGCATTTGTGACAGGTGATTGTGGTCTGGCAGGTGCACCGGGTGTGGTTGATCGCTTCAAGGGCGAAGCAGGACGCTGGGGAGGCGGTGTTGCTGTCCGATGTTGAGCTTGCTGTTGGAGAGAAGGGGAGCGAGGTCGAGGTATACTGGGCAGGGTTGTTTTCTGAAGATAGGGAGGAAGTGCAGACGCTGGTGCAGCGCCGGACGAAGGAGGAGCAGGTAGCGGAATTCGGCGCGAAAGAACCTGTCACAGTCTCCGTGAGAAGATGGCTCGAAGTAGGGATGAAAAGACATACAGAAGTTAAGAGTCTGCCAGGTTCTCCCATCGGAGAACGCCACGAAATGTCCAAGCGACCAAGTGGTATAACCGTACCAGGTACGGGAGGAATAGTCACATTCGTGCTCCTAGAAACGGCCTTCGGCGTTAAGATGTAGATATACTGTCGCATATCCTGCGGAGGCATGAGCGCCGTAGTCGCAGAAAATATGCTCTTTTCTGTGCTACCATCACCATCATCAATTTCGGGCTGAACAGGATGCCATGACAAGTTGTTTGCATCGATTACATTCCAGCCTTCCACAGGCTCCAAGCGAATCTTGTCAAACCAGAGAGGACCCTGAGTGAGGTTCTGTATGTGAACTTCCAGAAAGACTTTATCTCGTTCGGATCGCGATAGGAGAGCCGTAGGACTCTTCGGTACATGCACTTTCGACTTGACCGAAAGCGGGTTCGTCACCTACGTATAGATTTAAGACCTAAATCAGCCGGATCATAAACTCAAATACTCACCATGAACTTGTAGAATTTACGGAACGTCTGAATGAACGGATCTGCCGAGTAACCACCACCACTAGTCGCAGGTCTCATACCAGGTGGAGTACGATACGTTACAGAACAGCCAAGAACATGTTGTCCAAGCTCCTTAATTTCAGTTGACACGGCCAGTTCCAAAGAATCTCCCGCAAGTAACGTTCCCCGCTCATCCTCGTTTCCGTCTTCACTGCCCTCGACTTCAGCACCGGCAACGGCACTCCCTGCAACAACGTCCGCAAGTACCATCTTACTTGTAGAAGTCTGCATCTCCACCGTCGCTCTCACAGAATCAACCGGCACATCCACCTCATTATTCACACTCAACACACACGAGAACGTCTCCCCCAGTTGAATTGCTCCAAACGCAGTCGGCAATGTCAGAAGAGTACTCGCATGAGTCAAATCTCGTAGAGTTTTCGGATGCCCAGGAAGAGGTTCGGAGCCTTGCAGCGAGAGAGGATTTGCGGTTGAGTGTGCGGAGAAGGAGGAGGAGCTGGAGAAGAATGGCTCCCAGTTCGAGGCGAGTGACGGGCGCGAAACGCGCATTACTTTGAGTGAAAGGGGTGTTGACCAACGCTATCCATCCCCGCCATTTTTCATTGACAAAGTGTATGTGACAGTAGAGAGTATATAGTGTGGTCAGGGATACAGATCACAACACGCGCGTGTACTAGCAAAGCAGACGATCGACGCGTTCGACACGCGTCTGAGTTCAGACTCCGAACAAATTCTTACTTTTCAGCTGGACTTTATACAGTACTCTACTCGTCCAGAGCACGCAACTTGGGGCAAGAAATTAGATCGTATAGCCAGATATCAAGAAAGATTTCCATTATCTAATCCCAAGACAAGAGGGGAAGCAGTTTCACTTTGGCGCAGCAATTGCTTTAAGATTCTGCCCCTTTATCTGTTTCTGCGCATCATCAAATCTACGCACAGTCACATCACATTTCGTCGTCTTGCAAATATACTTCGACGACTTCTTGATCTCCTCCGAGAAGAGAGTGAGGCCAGCAGCGCGCTCAACGGCATCAACTTCACAGAAAGTACATCAGATCAGGTCTTAGAGGAGAATATGCCGCAAGCGTACCAGGGACAGAGAAGCTTTCAAATGGCGTTGTGTCGTGGATGGCAGCATTAGGAAGTACAAACGCTCCCGTTGAGATTTCTGATACGTCTGGGGTAGATGGAGAAGATGGCCTGGATGCCAGTACGACCTTTGCAAAATGCGTCGGGACACCAATATTGGGCGGGTTCCCAATCACTTCATATGTCTGAGGACAAAAATTCAAATCATCTCTTTATAAGTGTGCGTCCGGAAGCTTACCACGCGCCATTTCCCATCAGGATCCCGTTTCGGCAAGTAGAGGGGAACAGTAAACACGTAGACGTCTTGGAATGTGGACGTTAGGCGCCGGCACCACTCTTCGACATACGCCCAATAATGACGGTTGAAATCTACGCCCACTTGCGGCGCGATGTTCGTTAACAGGAATGTCTCGTCCATTGCGTCCTACTCGGCGGCTTGTAAATAAAGTTGTTTTGAGAATGAGATGATCGCACATACTTGGGACATCTTCGCATCAGCTGCGGGTACCCTTTCAGAGCATGGTCAATCACTCAAGTCCATCCGAAGAAACAGGAACAGAACAACGCACATGTGTCCACGATCGTACCCGCTCCTAAAATAATCCTGCAACCGCGCACGGAACGGTAATGGTACAGCAGTATCCTCCGTAAACACAGACCGACTCCTATCTCCCTTCTCATCACCCGACGATACCTGTGCTTCAAGTATGGACTTTCCTAAGGACGACAACGTCAAATGCTCTGCAGTCTACCAAACAGCATTCGGACACGTCAGAATAGCAGTCTATAAACGATGGTGATGGACAGACGTACCCAAGCAGGATGTCGCAACCGCCTATCATACGCAGTCACGTACGCCTTTCGTACCAACAAATCCGATATTGGTCCTATTGACGCCAAATGTTTTAGATAGACTTCGCACTCCTCACGCCAATCTAGTCTTTGGCTAAACGTACCAGGATTCCCATACTTGAGAATAGTCCCAGGCAGCTTCTCCGCCGTTTTTGTCAAATCGCTCAGTCCCTTTGATTCAACTTGAACCAGAGGAGAGGGAGGAGGACCAGGTGCAACGACCGCCGTTGTGCTTCCAGGTTTCGATGGAACGGGGACTTGTCGCTGTCGTGACAGGCTGACCGCAGCGACGGTACCACCGCCTATTATAGCCCCAACAACGAAACACGCTGCATGAATGACAGTTGCGCCAGGCATTCTCTTTTAGAGTACTGCTCCTCCTGGGAATACTATAACTTTGAGGCCTTGATGAACCAGCAGCCGGAATTCATGAAGCACGTGGTCGTGACATTGTTTGGCACTATTGATATGTTAGAGACTGAGCATTATGTACATATTATTTGACAAGAAATGTGCAGAACAGACACTATAGAGAAGGAAAAGAGACAGAAGGTAACGTGAAGTAAAACAGTAAGCTCGGTCAACTACGGTATTAAAAAGGACGGCCATAAAGTCACAAAAATCATAACTGCTTTTCTTGCATGCAGGCTCTCGAGAACTTGTGCAATCTGTCTCCTAATGAGAAAAGGGAGGAAAGAAACGCGGAACACGTATAAGTGATATGATGGAGATGTGTGCTAACAACGAGCATTCAAGATTATCCTGCGTCAAGTCATGTCGGTGATGCAAATTTATGAATGGAATCCAGTCATCCAGTGACCACTTCCATTTATCTTTTCCGCGTCAGAATCCTGTTATCACGAGAATAAAACTATTAGGCCATATACCTTTGGACTTGATACCAATGTCTAAATTTCAAGCGGTTCATGTGAACGTGCTTCCAAGCCGTGCGAGGCACTCTCACTCGCTGAGACACGCTCACGGCGTGTAGCGAAGCCGCTCCCAGCAGAAGGACCACGTGGTTGGCGGACGACGTTGCTCGCCACCTCACCCTCACGTATCGCCCCATTCCCGTTCAGATTCAAAGGCGTAGACAGTGAGCTAGGTAGGCTCGGAACCGGAGGGACACCCGAGCCCGAGAACGCGTTGCTCCCGAAGAGCGAACCAAAACCTCCAGGCGAGCGCCGAGACGGAGATGCGATCGTTGCGAAGCCCTCACGAATATTGCCATTTGACGCCCGCGGAGTGAGTCGGGGAGCTTGAGTGTGCAGCGTCTTCATATCTGGCATAGACTTCTTGGCGCGCAACGAACTAGCAGACATCTGAGGTGCCGACATGTTGTAAGTGGACGGGGCACGAGAAAGGGTCTGCATCGTAAAATTAGACATTATCCAACTAAGAGGGAGGACCAACATACTCGGCGCGGCTCAGCCTGCATAGAATGGTTGACCCTTTCTGGATCAATCCTAGTGACAACAGCATAGCGTTCTTCGCCTTCTCCAACAGAGTAATGATATACACCAAGCTTCTGCGCGACAAGATGAACAATTCGGCGTTGTTTCGGACTTAGAGTCCTTGAGAACGCCAGCTCATCACGCATTGGGTCGTCCTTAAAGAGGAGAATACGAGAATAGATCTCAAGCGTAGCAGGGTCATTAAGATCCAATTCGGTCGACGAGCCTCTCGTCGACGGTGTTGTAGAAGGCGGCGGGGCAATGGGCGATCCACCCCCGACACCGTACTGCTGCGGAACCGGCATGGGGATCTGCGGAGAACTGTCCTGTTGTTGGTAAGGGTTCCCGTATGGAGTGGAGACCGAACGCGGCGTGCCGTACATTGCTCCGCTGAGCGAGCCGAAATCGTCAAGCGACGTCTGATGCTGTTGCAAAGCGTGTTGCTCCTTCTCGAGTTGCATAGAGCGCATGCGGCGCAGAGCCTTTTCACGCTCAATTCGTTCTTTCTCACCTTGCTGGAGGACCTTCTTGTACTCGACACGAAGCTTGCGTCCTTGAACGTCAAATCCATTTAGAGCAGCTACGACCGCATCAGCATCCGATGCTTGTCGGAAGTTGGCGAAGGCAAGACCACGGAAAGCGCCCTGCGCGTCAAGGTGGTAATTGAATGCATATGGTGTCGGAATGTTGAGCGAAGCCTGAAACACGGCATCAGCACGGACGCATACATTATAATGGTGAAAAAAGAAACACACAATAATATCCAGCAAGGTTTCTTTCTTCACATTGAACGGTATGTTTTTGATGACGATGGCAGTCGGTATGATCTCGTCGTCGGGGTTGCCAGTAGGCTGTGCCTGGGCTTGCGTTTGCATGGGAACCGGCATCTGGTGCAACGGCGGGGAACCACCTGAAGATATGTCCGAGTTTGAGGGCGGGGACATCGAGCGAGAGTCATTCAAGATTTGACTATCGATCCATTGCTAATTATGCAGTCACCTATAAGTCAGAGGTGGTACACTAAAGCCAAGACACGTACAGCGGGTAAGCCTGCCCTAACAGGCGGTTTGTTTTTGAGCGGCGATTGGCCCAGACCGAGGGGATTATAAGGCATCTGACCGGGGACAGCAGGACTCGTAGAGAAATGAAATGGCTGCTGCCTCTGGTTCTGAGCAGACTGGAGAGGATCGAAGTCATAAGGACTGTCGATAGTACGAGGTTGTTGCGGGGAGATGGAAAGATTTGAAATGTCTGGGAGCGTCGGGGACGTGCTGGTCATGACTCGTAACGACGTGCTCGTAAAAGAAAGAAAATAAGAAGAAAAAGGAGACGGGGTAGTACAGAGGACTAAAGGTGACAGTAGAGAATCAAAGAGAGAGTCAAGTTCTCTCATCAACGACGATACGGATACAGTAACGGCCGTTACTGCACACGAGGCACGTCACACATGTCACAATAGTACAATTAGTATTCAGAATATCTCACTTTTTTTGGAATGTTCAATGAATCCATCAACTAGAACAACGAGCAAGTACTGTACATTGGTACTAGAATACGACCAAGTCATGAAGTGTGATCATCGGTACTAGTCTCACTTAGTATCGCCGTTCAATACCCGCTTGTCTACTGCGTTCTACCAGAAAGCGCGATTCTTCACACCAAAACATGATCAATTACATTCGGTCAATTTACGGGGAGAATTCCCTGATACATGTGCATTTAGACCTCCACTACCCCAAAGGCCTCTTTCTCGGCAAGAAACAGGTGTTATCCTCATATACACCCTGCAAAGGATCCGTTCACAAAATAGTAACAGTCAAACAGCACCATTTCGAATGGATTATAAAAACGAACTTGTCAGACTGTGTGAAAGCTTCAGAACGCCCAAAGTCTCCTGCCAAAGGTTTCACGGACTGATGGCCACCGGCTTCGGCAGTGCCAGCACTGAACCGACGTCAATGGGGAGTGATACGGCACGCGAATGATCCCACGGGCCACGCATGGGCGCTCGAGGTGAAGGTGAAGAGCCAGGTGATGGCGTCGTTGAAGGAGGCGTCGGCATATTAGGGGCATATCCAGCCACTCCTGATGCGTTTGGAAGAGCGGGGAGTGCAAGTCCAGAGATGTCCAACCCGCGTTCTACTGAGCGCCGATGAGGCTGTCGATAAGCCACACTGGAGGACAAGTCTTCTGAGGAGTATGCGTGTGTACGCGAATAAGCCGAGGTTGAGTACGGTGATGCGACAACTACTCGTGGCTCGGGTGCCGCCCGACTAACGATGCGCGAAACGTCATGGGGAACATGAACAGGGCGAGGGACAGACGGGAGGGTATGTTTGGCTTGTCCGCGACCTGGGAGTGGTCCCTTGACGAGACGAAGAGAGGATGGAGGTGGTCGACGAGGCATAACTTATGTTCTTCTGCTGACCCGTCTCGTTACAGCGTCTTGCTATGGGTATGACTGCAATGTACGACTCGAGGTACTCAACCAGGCCTGCCTGCAAGTCACAACCAAGGTCAATCAGTGAGCTATTCACCCTTATCGACCTACTCACCAAGCTTTGATATGAGAATAGATATAAAACGAGATACGATCAGTTCCAAATGTTCAGCAAACGAACTCGGCACAGAAAAGACAGTTATAGGATAACCCGTCAAGGGGGAATTCAGTTAGTAGATAGTAAAGAGTGCAAGTTGGTAAGAAGTAGCGTTGCTCCTGGCTATGGTTGTTGAGGTGGTGAAATAGGTGCAGGTAGATAACACCACTGTGGACTGTGTGGGTCGTCAACGGCATCCGGTCGTGATGCGAGCAAATATTGCACAGAACATTTAGCGATCACGGGACTTTGTCGCGTCCGTCTGCATGATTTGGATCGGAGTCTGAATTTTGAACCGAGATTTTCTTTGCGAAGTTCTAGTTTTAGATACGCGGAACTCCAAATAGCAATATTCTACACGTTTGGTATGCCTTTACGAAGATGTGCCGATGGAGACCATGCGACGGAAAGGCTACTTGTAGTCAAGCAACCAAACTACTTCGCTTATAAGGGTTAATCCGATTGCGGTTGTGTTCCACGGTATCTTGCTTTGGTAAGAATCCACGCTACTAAACTTTTGCATTATGCTATCTTAATGGTATAACGGAGTTCCTAACTCAACAGGAATTACGTTATCTGCCGTAGAATAGACAAGTACACATGACATATCGTTCATTCGATTCGATAGCAATGAGTAGCCATCATATCACTCAGTAGTCTTCCCGATACCTGAGTGACGGCAATGAGATGTAACGATACGCATATAAACGTAACACCTCTTCGGGACAAAATTAGTGTTTGCTAAAGCCAAAGAAACGAAGGGTCTCGTCTTGCCCTCCACTATCGATTCTTGGACAGCTGCTTCTTAAATTCCACATTTGTTGCTTCAAGCTTCTCGATCATCACTTCTGCTGCATGCATCTTTTTCAGCAGGTAGTTCGCCCTGACTGTCGAAGGGTTCCGTCTTCCGAACCATCCTGAGCGCACTGGTACAGGATCTTTGAATGAGGATAACCTGCTAAGCTCTTCCTCGCAAGAACGAATGGTAGATTCTGCACTTGCGATACGCGCTGCATTCGAAGATATCTCTTGCATTGCAAAGAATACAGGGTCTGTAGGAATCATTGAACAAATGAGACATCCGAAAACTTTGGTGCACTGACCTGCGACAAGTCGTTGGAAGACAGAGCGATACACCGGCCTGCCAGCCTTGATTGTCGAAGGTCGGCCTACAGAGCACGACTTAACTACCAATAAATGGATAATTCGATAAGACGTACCATCGTTAGTCACGATGGTTATAAGATCCGAATGTTCCATACTGCGTAGCGCCGCTTCGTCACGTCACCTTGAAGGGAAAGTCGAGAAGGACATCATGATAAGATATCTATCATCCGAGTTCAATAAGTGAAAGATAACCCTCTCGACTGGATACCGCACTAACCTCTTCTTTCTTCGCAAGCTGCTTAAGCACAGCCCAGGCCTGTTCTCGGCTACAAGGAAGACCGTTCACGTCTTCGGCATCCTCGCCGAAGGCTGTCTTACGTATCTCGTATACTCCTCGAGTAATTATGTCCTCTACTGCGTCCTCCACACGCTGACCTCCGCGTGCTTTCTGGATTAACTAAAACGCACGTGAGGTAAACAACAGGCATTACAAAGGCACGAGCTTACCGTCTGAAGGTCACTGGCTCGCCCTCCGAGACGTTCGATGACTTTCCTTTGATCGACAGTCAAGTTGCTTTCGATGCCAGTCTCTCGGAGTCTCTGCTCCACGAAGCTAAGAGCGCTCGATGTGTCCGCATCAGCCAGTACAACCGTGTGGAGAGGCTTCGAAGGAAGTGCTAACAAAGATGATTATTAATTCGACCCCGTATGAACTTAGCGTGCTACATATAGCTCACCTCGTCCAAGTTCCTTTGCGTTCTCTCGATTATCACTGAGCACTAACACATGCGCGACCCCGCTTTCTACAAGTGTCGCCGCCCATTTAGCAAGAACACCAAGAACGTCGTCTCTCCCGTGTGCTGTATCAAAGTTTTTTATGACGATAATCGGCTTCGTCTTCAACTCTTGCACTTCTAGAGGTGGTTTCCGGTTTCGCACCACCCCACCAGGTATCGATCCAGACTTCTCAGAGCTTGTCGGTATCGTACTGGGATTCTCAAAGGTTTCATCGAAGTCTTCCGGTCGCATTAGTTCATCTCCAAGACCGACTTCCGATATAAGACCAACACCTGCGACGCAGTCGAGACGTGGATCGTGCCATGTACCGCGAAGAAGAGCTGTCCTGCGTCTCACCTCTTCTTGGTGCCGCCGCTCGGCTGCTTCTGCGGAGCTCAACCTGTTCTGCGAATTCTGCAATGCCTGCGAGCTTGCCTTTCTGATCCCCGTGCCGACGACTTCGAGCATCTGCTGGACTTGCGTTTCGAGCGAGGAACTCAAACCCGCTATGAACCATTGGTAAACTATGCGGGAGCAAACCTGAAAAGAGTCGCAAAAAAGTACCTTTCTGTCCAATGATTCCCACGCTTGCAATGTCAATTAAATTGTTCATGGAATTGATAAATGGGAAAAAAGGCCAGTAGCCCGTCTGTCGCGCGAGCGAAGATAACAATTCTGGATCGGAACGTGCTTTGTACAGCTCAGCGCAATCGATAACTAGCGTAGGCCTAAGCATCTACGTTAGATTCGGAATACCGTTACTCTGCATTAGCCTCACCTTTCATGGTCCTTTAATACGGTCGAAACCATGCTAGACTTCCCACTACCCTGGGGACCATGCACAAATGCGACGGTATCTTGGACGAAGGTGCATATCAGCATACCATTCCAGATACTCCGAGAGGGCACATACGTGGAAAATCGCTAAGATAGCTGCGAACACTTTCCTCCGCCATTCGCCGCTCCTTCCAACTATGCAGGTCACTCTCTCTCACCTCGCTTTCACGGGAGACCAAAGCAAATGAAAGCCGATCAATAGTGTTCGCTTTCAGCCATTGATAAAGACTCGATTCTAGAAAAACGGTGTAATAAATAGAATGACCTGGTAAAGCATAATGCTGCTCACTTTGATAGTCAAACCAGTCTAGCAGTGTCCCCTCGACTACGAATACTCTTATTGGGTCAAAGATCTGGGACAGCATGGATCAGCTTAGTAACGACCAAAGAGAATCAGTAATTACCGTATAAGTAACGGCTCCGATGAGGAAGAACAAAATCGGCGCAACGAGCTTCGGATGTCCAGTAATCCAGTCTCGGATAGCGTGGGCTTTGAGTGGCCGCTCATATTGAGCGCTAAGGCGTGTTGATGTGTTCGCGTTTGGAACATTCAATCCATGTATGCAACTTCTAGCAGCTGTAGAAGCACGCGTATGACGGAATGTAACGGTAGATGATCGTAGACCGCCTGCCGGACTGGGCATGGGAGGTGTAATATCGAGTATCCGGCCATAAGGCTCATGGACCACGAGTAAGCAAACGAACAAGCAGAATAGGAGAAGTGATACTCACTCTTAGAATCTCGTATAGCCCCTCTTCGAGAATGTCTGGTCCCTGAAATGCCATCTTCAGCATAGGAGACGGGAACCTATGAAGATCCTAAGAAAATCTTTGAGCCTGCGAATGCTCCTATCGAGGAGCACGTAATCATACTTCACGCCAGGGTTTACCTCTGACAATCCAAGCGTGTCCAGATACCTGTCCAAGCCCAGTCCACGTCGGGAAACCGCCCTTAACGATACGAATGTTGTTAAGAGCGCCGATGATGTCTTCCAATGCGTTTTGGGATCGTTCTTTATAAGAGAACTTGATAAATACACCACCATCCTTGTGCTGTGGTTCAACGGAGAGAACTCGAAAGGAGTGAGTATTGATGGATTTGAGGATGTCTTGAAGACTCTGAAGGAGATGTTCTTCACGGAAAATGCCAATATAATGGCGCAAACTGCTAAAACTTAGCATGTTCCCGCTAGTTAACTTGCAGAACGGCTCACTCCCATGTCCCAAAGCGAATGGGGAAAACAGAGTCGATGAAGAAAAGAGCCTCCTTGTCAGGAGCAGGAGTCGTGGTGGTCGTGGTGTCGTCAGGCGAAGTTTCTGCAGCAGAGACTATACGTCTGAGGTGGAACTGTATCGAAGGACGTGCTAACGGCCTGATCTGTTGGCGATATACTCGAGCTCTTGAACCAATGTACATCCCCTACTTTGAGCACTGGAAATCGGCAAAGCGGAAGACCTCTGAATTCGGATCAGATGGCGGCGTTATGTTATGGCTCAGTCCCGTGCCGTGACTGCAGCTCCGTTACAAGTCACAGGTGTGACTCACGAGTTTTGCCATCTGCTTCCGCACTCACGCCCTTCAACTGACCCTTGTGGCCGACTGCATCATACGATGTTCGCCTCCAAGGCGGAATCGAGAACGTTTGCGAAACGTGAGAAGCCCTACACTCGGAAAACCAGACCCATGACTCGTTCGGGCTCCCTTCTCGATACGATCAAGGACATCGTCGCGGCGCCCCTGTCGTGGTTCGCGTCCAACCAGGAGGACTTCGAGGATTTGGGAAAGCGAAGGAGAGTCGTCACTCAGGAGTTTGAGGACATTGAGGAACAGCGGGATGAAAGGAGAGGCAAGCGCATGCGTGTCGACAGTCCTGAGCTTCCAGTGCATGCTCAACCTCCTGATACTGGAGGCTACCTTGATCCTCCACCGCTCAGCTCGTTTGCCAGTCGGTTGATTGCTCGTCGGAGTCCCGAAAAACGAGTCAAGTCTGATAAGAGGGCATCGTCAGTCGGACCGTCCATACCACCGAGCAGACACGCTATGTCTCTGGAGCCGCAATCCCGGTATGCTACTTTTGGCCGCCGTTCAGCGAGGGTTAGTTTGTCATCCAAGTCGCCTATCGGGTTGAACCCGTATGAATCGACTACCGCAGGCACCGATGCGGAACGTTCACGCATACCTTCCGGCCTGCAGACAGCCTTCCCTCCCCAATCTGATCCCGCGAGTCCTCGTCGCGAATTCTCTGCCCCTCCTTTTCCGAGTCTTCAATCACGTCCAACCTTTGTCAAGCCACCTGCAGAAGAGAAGCAAAATCAAGCTCCAAGTGCGCAGAGGAAAGTCACCTTGGGCACTCTCGCAGACCTCAGCCGTGCTGTACGTGTTCTCCGATTCTGATTCGCTATTACTAACTCGTTCGATTAGTCTCGTGCACCAAGTCGTGACAGGACGTTGAACATTCTTGGGCAAACTTCTGGTGATTCAGACCAGATTGTACCTCTCGTTTCCTCCGATGGTATTTTCATTTCTCCCCGATTTTACTCCCGAGACTTCTTTTCACACGTTCATTTCATCTTCCCTTTTTAAAGCTATTTCTCAACCGTCCAAAAGTCTATCCGCCAAGGCATATCATGAACTTGAGAGGTATAAAACACCTATCCTCCCATCCAGGTATAAGGATGCGAGCGAAGTACCACCGTTCCTCAAACCGAAGCGCTCCCATGTGCCGATACCGATGTCTAGGAAGGGCAGGGGATCTAGGCCGAGTTTGGGTATGTCTGAAGCACATGAGAAACAAAAGACAGACGCGGGCTCGCGCGACGGGGGTAAGCCATATGCCCGTACCGGGGGCACTGGGACATTGATCGCTCGTCGGAAGGCAGAGGAGGAGGAAGAGCGGCAGCGAAACATAGCTGATTCCACTCTCACAAGCGTTGACGAAGATGACGAAATGGAGACTGACGGACCGCCGCCTGTTTCTAAGCGAGACGTTGGAGTCTCTGCTCAGTTGCCATCTGGCTCCGAGGATGAGCGAACGCGCTCCCATATCGTCCCCGTAGAGACTATCGAAACCCCCCCTGTTCCGTCCTTTACTGCAGGTGATCCGTTTTCGCATCCACCTGTCACTACACCCGGAGGGCGTCCTCAACCTTATGGACGTGTCAGTCGTACGCGTACGCGGGAACCCGGACAACGATCGGTAGCGTTACCACGCGGTCGAAACAAGTATTCTGCGAAACCTGCTGATGATGAAATTACCATCATGGAAGATCAAAGCATGTTGGACGTGACTTCGACTGACCGATCACAGGCTGGGGCTGAAACAACGCGTACTCCTGCCTACGAAGCACCGAAAGGTTTTTCTTTCCCGAACGACGTAAGATCATTTGCGATGATGAGGAATCGTGGCCTATTGACATTGTTCTATTTATAGACTGCAAGCATCAATCACGATATGTCGAGGGCAAAGGAGCCCCCTATCCCATCTCTTCCTTTTTCTCTGGGAGGCAAGTCAGGAGTCACGGGTACTTCGGCTTCAAAACCTAAGGAGGCCACGTCGTTCAAGCCGCCAACGACGACTTTGCCAGTATTTCAGGTTCCATCTGAGCGCGGAAAAGAGAAGAGGGATGAATTTCCTCTGTGTGCAACCCCAGTATCTGTTAAACGGGCAGCGTTGGATCAGTCTGCGAATGAAGTTAAGGAGACATCAGCCCTCGCTGCTTCAAATATGTTTACGGCCGCCTCTTCCTCTTCTGGAGTGGAAAGCCCTTCGGCGTCCGGAAAAGCACCGAAGCCTGCAGGAATGCCGAATTTCTTTGCTAACTCTCCATTACTAGCAGGCAATAAAGCGACCGCTCCTAGCGGCAAGGCACCTTCATCAACACCATTTCCTACATCAGCTCCTGGTACGACACCAGTAACACCGGTAAAAGATCCTGAAAACCCGCTTTGGGATGGGAATGTTACGTCGGGTGCACCTCCTAAGCTTTTTGCCGCCTCCACCAAGCCAGCTACATTTGGGGCTGGTGAGAAGTCAGGAGCAGAAAGCGTAACGGCTGCCCTACCCGTTCCTACCCCACCCTCTGGTGAGCAGACAAATCAAGCGACTGCTGGTTCTACTAGCCAACAGCAGTCGAACACCGCAGCTCCAGTATCTTGGGAAAAAGTACCTCCATCCGTAACTACGTCGACCGCTGAACCACCGCAAGTCCAACCAGCGCTTGCCAAGCCACCTGAACCGGATAAGAAGAGTCCATCAGCACTGTTCAGTTTCGGTGGAGGTACGACTTCCAACGTTCCCAAGCCACTTTTCGGCACAGGTTCCGTTGCAAGTTCTGCGTTTCCTGCGCAGCCGGGCCAAAGCGGTCAGGGTGTAGCCAAAGAATCGACACCGAAGCAGATATTCGCTTTTGGTCAGCCGCAGACGCCCGAAACCGGGGGTAAACCTCCCGTAACGCAGTCTCCTCAGCCATCGCAGAGTGGTCCTGCTCCGACGGAACAGAAATCAACATTTACGTTTGGTGCACCACCAATGCCAACTGGGACAGGTGATGCGTCTGTGTCAACAATTCACAATGCCGTAGCAGCCCCGAAGCCTGTGGTCGGTGGTCCAGGTGGAGGCACGACGTTTACGTTTGGACTTCCGACTTCCCCAGCACAGACTACGGAGGCCGTGAAACCTTCAAGTCCTTTCGCCTTTGGGGCACCACCTGCGACTCCGCCAGCTGGCGGAGAGCGCCAAAGTTCACCGTTCCCATTCGGTGCTCCGGGTCCCTCGTCTGGAGCTTCTACAGGGTTTACGTTCGGGACTCCAATCAAAGAAAATGGCTCTACTGCAGGATCAGCCCCGTCGACACCTACGAATACGTCCCCGTTTGTGTTCGGAGCTCATTCTGAGCCTGTTCGTCCTGTGACACCTCCCTCAAAGCCGGATGAAGGGATGAGCATGGAAGAAAGCCCAGTCCAAATGGATACTAACGTCGGGCAGAAGAGACCTGCTGCAAGCATTTCCTTTGGTGCTGGTCCTACGCCTGTGAATCCTTTTGGACAGAGCTCGGGTCCCACATTCACCTTTGGATCACCGGTTGCCTCCAATCCGTTTGCGCAGAAGGATGAGCACCAACCGTCTGATTTTAACTTTAATCGTACCACATCTGCTCCGACTATATCGACGTCTTTCTCGTTTGGTGCGAAGTCGGATCAATCCACACCGCCAGCGACAGCTTTCGGTGCTCCGCCGAATCCCTTTACTTCATCTCAACCCACTGGACAGACCACAACACCATTCACCTTTGGTCAGCAGCAAGCAGCACCGTTAGCTAATCCGTTCGGTGCCTCCACGCAGCCTACTCAGACAACTGGAGCACCGGGTTCTGCACCGGGTAGCCCATTTTCGAGTGCAGCTACATTTAACTTTGGTGCTCCACCAGGTGGTTCGAGCAATCCATTCGCGTTTGGTTCAAACGCACCGTCGTCGCCTGCCGCCGGTGCGAATGGATTACCCCAGACTTCGAGTACTTCGGGAAGTACCCCTTCATTTACGTTTGGGCAGCCAAGTGCTTCCGGCAGCTCTACTGGAGGGACGTTCTTCAATATCGGTGCGCCGCCACCTGCCGCGAATCCCAGTACTCCTGCCCGTGCTATGAAGAAGTTGCCACGGCGCGCGGCGAAGCGGTGAACCTCATCTAGTGGCTCTTATTGTCGAGATGCTTTTTATTTTGCTTATGCCTCATCTCAATCGTGCACGAGCGCATGCTCTTTACTTGTCTTGTCCCTTGTTTTCCTTCTTTCTTATTGAAATGCATAGCGAGGCCTTACTCAACCCGTCTGTTCTACTCTTGTTCACAATTCTGCATTCTCAGTGAGTATACGCTATTATCCATTGCAGGACATCTCTGTTGTTATCATTGCACGTGTTTAGGTAGGTAGGTAGACAGGTATTCATACGTAGGTACATTATTGGAAGAAATACATCGCGATGAACATCTTATCGAACGTGTGAGTTTGTGACGCGTCGCGTCGGGTGTGACCTATTGTGTTATCGCTGGGCGCGCCTCGTTTCTTCCTCGGATTGCAATTCATTCGTCAACATGCCCCGTGAAATAGTGACAGTACAGCTTGGACAATGTGGGAACCAAAGTGAGCGTGTTTTAGCACCACTCAGCAGTAGCCGCATTGCTAAATTTCTTGACTGTAATTTCGTAGTGGGCTCCGTGTATTGGCAACGACTGTGCGCGGAACACGGAATCAACAACGAAGGAATCTTAGAAGAATGGGCCACAGAAGGAGGAGACAGGAAAGACGTGTTCTTTTACCAAGCAGATGACGAACATTATATCCCACGAGCTATCCTCGTTGACTTAGAACCCCGAGTGTGTCCATCTCTTTCACCTTGCCTCAGAACCCTTTGCTGAACGATATTTGCCTGAAAGGTGATCCACAACATACTGTCTTCGCCATATGCGAGCCTATACAATCCTGAGAACATCTTTGTCTCCAAGGATGGTGGTGGTGCGGGTAATATTTGGGCTCAGGGCTATTCTGCTGGAGAACGGATCTATGAGGAAGTTATGGAGATGGTCGACCGTGAGGCCGAGGGGAGCGACTCGCTAGAGGTGCGTGCTTAAGTTTGGAAGATACGCGAAATATTGCGCATTCTGAGGCATTGTTACTTCCCCGTGTTTAGGGATTCATGTTGATGCACTCAATAGCCGGAGGTACAGGCTCAGGTCTGGGGTCATTCATGCTGGAGCGACTAAACGACAAGTTCCCCAAGAAGCTCATCCAAACATACTCAGTATTTCCGAACGCCAATGAGGGAGACGTTGTCGTACAACCATACAACTCTCTGTTGACGCTTAAACGACTTACGAACCATGCTGACTCGGTTGTAGTCTTGGATAATGGTGCACTTGCGAGGTTGTGTGCAGATAGACTACATATCCAAACACCGTCGTTTGATCAGACGAATCAGCTTGTACGTTTCTGTTGATTGAGATGCACGAAGGTGTGATGTTCACTGTGATATCTCAGGCTTCAACTGTCATTGCTGCAAGTACGCAAACGCTACGATATCCCGGGTACATGAACAACGACCTCGTCGGCATTATCGCATCGCTTATCCCGACTCCTCGATGTCACTTCCTCATGACTTCATACACGCCTTTTACCAGTGATCAAATTGACAAGGTATTTGTTTGTTTTGTGGCTTGCGTTTGAGTCGCGACCGTTGACGACTTATCCTTTGAACACTTGGGACACATGTAGGCCAAGCCGATTCGACGAACAACCGTACTGGATGTGATGCGCCGGCTCTTGCAACCTAAGAACCGCATGGTCTCAACGACACCAAGCAAAACAGCGTGCTACATATCGATTCTGAACATCATCCAGGGTGAAGTTGACCCAACAGATGTACGTCTCCCACATCGCCCATTTATTCCATGCATATACTAACACTGTGATATATACTTCAGGTCCACCAATCTCTTCTACGTATCCGAGAACGTCAACTCGCGACTTTCATCCCATGGGGACCAGCTTCTATCCAAGTAGCTCTGACTCGCAGGTCGCCATATGTCACCACGAGCCATCGAGTAAGCGGCTTGATGCTCGCCAACCACACTAGTATCGCTTCCGTACGTCCCCCTTCTTTATATTTATATACATGTTTCCTTCTTTCCTGGGTTTCTATTATTCGGATTGAGCTAACGTTCGATTCCCCCGCATGTAGCTGTTCAAACGCATGCTTGACCAGTATGATCGCCTCCGAAAACGTAATGCCTTTTTGGATCAATACAAGAAAGAATCGATGTTCCATAACGATCTGACCGAGTTTGATGAATCGCGGTATGTCCATTCACTTCATGATGCTCAATTTAAACAACTTAATGAATGGCTCTCAGAGCAACCGTTGATGAGCTATTGAAGGAGTACAAAGCTTGCGAAAGCCCAGATTATATCTCATACGTACGTGATGCACCTCAGTGAAATACATAAAACTAATCCATTGCTTTTAGGGAACAACACTTGATGCTCATGCTGCTTGATTTGTGCTGATTTCCTATCATCTCTTGTATTAACCCTTGTCTATCACTCACTTGTCGTACTACTGTATCATGTTGTCTTCCGTACCTTTCAATGACTTGAGCGACTCACAATGTAGGCCTGTTCGATTCAAAACAACAATGCACGTTCCTTGGGTTAAAACAATGACAACGACATCTAAATAAGCGTTACAGTGTTGCAGAGGGGGGTGACATTCAGAAAAGCGGTGGCACATTGGTGGAGGGGACGAAAGAAATAGCTAATCTCAAGCTTTCTTAGGCCCCTCCAGTTTCTTCCCAATCTCGTTGCCTATACGCCAAGCTGCCAGTCAGAAACGTGCTTCACATGCTATCCGCTTATGTCGACTTACCCCTAAGCTTAACCTTGAGTGCACGCTCGAGCTTACCGAGGACTTGAGGATTAGGGATCGCCTTCCCAGCCTCGTAATCCTGGATCACAGAGGGCTTCTCGTTAATCTTCTGTGCCAGATCTTTCTGGGAAAGTTTGAGTTCTGCGCGCGCAGTTTGGATAGCCTAAACAACAACAATCAGGGGAAAAAAATGAAATGTCGTTAATCAGCGATTGGGATGCGAAGATAGAGAACACGTCACCGGTGTGATGGATCAAGGAAAGAAACGTACCTTGCCTACTGTTGGCGGGATTTTTGGAGGTGGCGCGACTTCGTTCTCGCGGTCGAGCTTCGCAATACGTTGGTGGTCAGGGCCTGGAAGAAAGCTGAGCATTGATTTGATTCAAGATGACTCCATTACATACCGGAGTGCGCCTTGTTAGTTCCAGCAGTGACCTTCTTGTCTGTCGCAAGGACTGCGCCCGTGCGCCTCGCCTAACAATCCATCCACGTCAGCTTCACGATACGAGAACCTGTGCCACAGTTTGAATGGTACTAACCGCTGTAACACAAGGTGAAGAATCAGTCTCGTGCACTCATCACTCAAAAACAATGACAACTTCGCTTACCATTCAGATCAGACTGCTTCTTGACAGTAGAAGGGCGGATAGCCTTGCTACCAATGACGACTTTGCTATCCCAATCGACGTTGCTCATTTTCGTCTTGTCGAGCGAGGAGTCTTAACGTGGGTGCAGGAGAAAGATGAGGCGAAGAGTAATGTAGTATGGAGGTGAGTTAGAGTAAGTAAGGCGGTGCCATACTTATAAAGATTAGTCCACACGTGACACGCATTTACTTTGCCCCCGTGAAGCTCGGCACCGCTTTTCCGAGTCAAAACCACTCAAACGATCCAAAATTATACACTGTATTTGTCACTTCTTCTGTATGTACAACGAATAACGATCCGCGTCTATGCGCGACCAACATCTTTCAATCTCCCATCTGCAAGCGGCGCGATAACAGGTAGATCTGCATCCCCTTCCTCGGTCCTCTGTTGTCTTTCTCCTACCCTCACGCGATCTCCATCAAAACAATCCGTACTTCTCATGTGTTCCCAATGAGATATTCTCAAAGGACCCCGGTAGTGCGCGGGCGAGTGCAAAATAGCACGGACATGGTAAAGAGCTTGCGACCAGTGATTTCGAGCTCGATTTGCAGCTTCTCTCGAGTGTCGTAGTATCCCCTCTGTCTCCGCATGCAATAGCTTGGGTCGATTCGCCCTTCCGGACGCCTCCACCGCGCGGTTCATTTTATTGATATATTTTGAGCCTGAAAATGCCAAGCATAGATCAGACACCGGGTATCACTCCAATTGTGATTCTTACCTAGAAGATATTTCCGCACGATCGTGCTCATCATTTGCCCCTGTTCGTCATCGATAAGCATCTTCTGATCTTTCAGACACTCAAAACCATCGTATCCCTGCGCCATATATTCTCGCGTCACGACGACATACTTTCGGCCCCCCTCGCGTGGAACCTCCTCATACTCGAAAAGGAGGTTAGGCGTAGAGTCGCCACTCTTGTTCTCGTCTATTCGTTTGCTGATCTGTACAGCGATGTTTAGTACTCGTTGTCCCGGCGGTTTCCTTGAATCCCATGTTACACGGAATCCTCCAACCACGGGGAATCGTCTGCGCGGAACGTGAATACACCGATTGAATAACGACTTTTCGTCGCTTACCCTTCTTGGGCTGGCCAGGTAGCAAGACCAACCTCAAGCGCCTCCCAGATAGTCTTGCCATCAAGCTCCAGGACGACTATGCTGTCCTCAAACGGGAGAATCTCTAAGATATCGCCGAGTGTAATACTACCTACATAACATGATACGTGAATACGTGAACTCGAGCAGACAACGGATAGAAACGCATACCAGGGCCGTAAATTGTGTCCCCCCGAAGAGCACCGGCGCAGAGGAAAACACCATCTGCGCTCTCAATTCCCATATTGCATAACGCATCGTCATAAGCATGGTGAACCACATCAGCAAACCAGTCCCCAGAAGCAGACTTGTGCGTGAAAGTCAGTAATTGTTCACACCAAGATTATGAACGTAAATCAAACAGACCTCCTGTGTTCGTATGATCTCTGAACGAAGATCTAGTGGTTCCCCGGCGACACACACAGGTTTCTTCATCGTATCGGAGACTGAATCTAAGACTGTTGAAAGAATGTCCTTGAGACGTTGAGATGATGGCGATCCAGGTTTCGTTTCATGGCGTCTTCCTAGACAGTATCAACTCAGCTCCTCATTCCAAATGTCGTGCAAGAAAGACTCCACACCTCTTACGCTTTTGATTATCTTTCGCCTCACGCTCCCCTCTGGAGCATCCTCCAACTCGAGCGCAACCTCGCTTAATTCACGGAAATCCGTTCCGCTCTTAACAACAAGGACATCTTGGTCTTCTTCAGCCCCGAGGACTTCTTGATTCAAATCATAGCCTTCCCATGAAGTAACTCCGCGCGATGCATAGTACACATGATCGTGTCCGCCAAGGATCAGGTCCGTCCCATGTCGTGAAGCAAAATCCGCGGGTTGATGATTTGGAGAAACCGCGCTGATACTCTTTGCGAGATTGACATCCTACGATCATTTTTGCCCGTCGTCATCTTAACCAGAACCAAAACATGAAAAACACGAACATTAGGAATCCTACGCGGAAGATTAGCTTTATAGTGTAGGGGATAGGACTGTATTGCGCACCCACCGAGAATGCGTAAGAGCGATTATCAGATCGCAGCGATACTCTCCCTGTGGATCTCTCAGACGTTTTGATAGATCCAATGCAACCTGGACCATATCTCTATACTTGAAGTTTGTTGGCCACGCGGGGACGGTTGTGATCCATTCACTAGACAGACACCCAGTTGCATTTACCCTTCCCTTTCAATTAAACCACCAACGAAAGCGGGCCTTACCTCTCAACGAGACCAATGAACCCTATCCGCACGCCGCACCGTTCAGTGACATAGACCTCGTGTAAATGCTCTGGGATTTGACCAGTTGTTTCGTCGACTATATTGCTTAGAACCCAGGGCTACACAACATACGGTTTAGCACTTGACTCCACGCAAAAGTACACAGACCCACAAACTTGGTATCGTTCAAGAGATTCGTGAGATGGGGGTAGCCTGAGGCGTTTCGCCACATTAATTGTTAGATGGTCGTGTGCGTGCGCATGTAGTATGCAGGACAGACGAACCAAAGTCGAAATCATGGTTTCCTGTAGATGCACGATAAGCCAAAATATCAGAGCATAATCGTAGAGGAGCACTCACCTGTTACCGCCACGTCTGGAGCGAGTTCGTTAATGACAGGAACCTATCCAACCTCAGTTCAATTAATGAGCTCAGCCCTTGAAGTGTCAACCCTCACCATATGACTACCACGCGTAACCGAACTCTCCACCGACGGGGCGAACAAATCCCCAGAAAACAACACCAACCCATCACGTTTACCATCAACACGCTTAACCCACGTCTCCCTCAACGAGTCCAACATATACGCAAACTGCGTTACATCGATCGTCGCTCCTCCAGTGAGCTTTTGCGGGTTGACTCGGTAAACATCGTTGAAGTGCAAGATTGGCAGCGTTACAGTCATTTTGTACGAGTGGCGTCGAAAGCGTAGGTGGTGAAAAAGATGGGGATCCGAATGACGGAAGGAAATGGGGTATAAGACGTGTACAGTTATTATATTAGTCCAATAGCCGAGGACTACATTGACAAATATGACCGGCCCCGTGGCACTGAGTTGCTCGTCAAGGACAGGCTGAGAATCTTGCTTTAATGGAACTGGTTTGGTTCACGCACGCGAACGAAAGAATGATCAAAGCTATTTGTTGAGTCTATGCTAGAATCTGCAACCCACCATATCCAGTGGATTTACCTCTACTTTGGTGATAATACAAGTTGAAATATACATCAAACAAGCAAAAAGAATATACGGCAATAATGTCGTCTCTTTGGCAATCGGACATGCAAATCAAACAAGAAACCGGAGAATAGTTGTCCTGAAAAATCATAGTGGTAGTCATCGTAATCTCGTTACTCATAGTAACGCCACCCTCGATAATCTGGGCAAGTTCAGAAGTACCGTCAGCTCAGCAATATACAAAAACGAAGAATACACGCCGTACAAGAGGAGGTATCGCGCTTCGTGCTCACGCCCGCGATATGAGCCAAATTGATATATCCGTCCTCGGAACTTCCACCACCCGAACCCTTTCCGCCTGGCGAAGTCCAAGGAGCACGGCAATAAACGCAATCCAAGTCTTGGCTCTTCTTCTTTGCCCCTATACACAAACAGTTAGAATATCAACTCGGCAAGCATGAACGGTTCGCCTACATTGCTGGAAGCACTCCTTGTGCAGGGCGTTTCCGCATGTTTGGCACCACGTAAGAGAGCTATTGTTGCCATCGTCCATGGCCTCGTAACAAACCGGACAATTGTCCTCTGCACTAGGCATGCGCCTATTCGATTGAACGCTCGTACTAGACGACGCTTTCCCGGTGGCTTGGTCATACGCTTCGCGGACTCGTGCATTTGCCATGACGCTTGGAGCAGGAGGTGCATTTCTGAAGACCTCTTCCAGCTCGCTAGTTAAAAGAGCCCTATTGGACAAGTCAAAGTTGTTAGGTGGGGCCATCGAAGATACACTATACTTACTTCTGATACCAGACATGCGAGCTCTCGGGGACATGAAGCACTAGAGCGTCCATGTGTCAGGAACACCCGGATTAATCGTTTCGCAGAATTACCTTTGGTAAAAACGAAAAGCTTCAGGGCGTTGTCGTTAGTCAGGAAATGGAGTGGACACGAAGGGAGACGTACGATATGCTTGCAATGATTCCCCTTCATAGCATCTGGGCCTTCAACGTTCTTTAGTTCAACAAGCAAAAGGAATAAACGAAGACCTTACAAGTGCAAGACGGTCTTTTGTCAATAGTCACAACATACACCTAAAGAGTACCACTCAGTTTACGAGCCACAAAAGGGGGACTAGCCGCCTGCACTCACATTCCCCGTAGAACCAAGCACACTGAACTCTTCTTTCAATTCATCTCCATTGCGACGGCGGTCAACCAAAAAGAATCTATGAATGTCTTCGACCCACATCCCCCGCCAATGTGAATAACGCACACACCTCTGCAATCTTACGCGCTCAGCACGCTCAAGAATATTCTGCGGGCATTTCCTCTTGAATATCGCATCCCTCTTTTCCGACTTCGGAGCATCCGGATTCTTCGCCTTCCTGGACCTTTTCGGCTTCGGAGCGTCAGCCTCTACTTCGTCCGCGCTACCCGCCACTTGCTTCGCACGCTTCTTCCCCCTTGCCTTGGACGAGCTTGTACCTGCAACAACCAGAGAAGACTGGACATCCTCCGCCCTTAGAATACTACTAGAAGAAGCAGAGTAGCTGTTGATTCCGATAGGGAAGGAAGTCACCGACTCTCGGTGATACCCGATAATATCATCATGATTTAGACGCCCACACGAAGTTGCGACTGCGACGTCTTGCTGATGCTGGGCTTTCCTGCGAGGCATCAAGACCGCGTCTTGGTATGTGAGAAACAAGAAACGGAGGCTGCATGTTCAACATGATCTCGGCAACATACCGGCATTTGCCGATCTTATATTGTCTCTATGCCACATTGTTTCATTATTTCCACAGTCGTTGCCAACGTCTTTTTGTGTGTATGTCTGCTCTGCTACTGTGCTACGATATATTTCTCTGGTTCACTGGCATACAGTACGTTAGGAACGGATCTTCGACATACCCCATTTACGCTGATCCCAAATGAACTTGCGTCTTTTCCAAGCAAGCAAGAGTGTACTTCAAAGACTGTAGCACCGGTACGCAAATTGACGGGAAGCAATGATATTCGTGGATGCGACAAACGTACCCATGGCAACTGATCTTATAGAGAATAGGAACGGTTCTGGAATGGGGAAGATACCGCTTTACCTTCTCGCTCAAACTTACAAAGGGAAACTCTGCTTGCTGGGACGTGGCCTGGACCACGAAGAGAACTTCCCGCCCTTTTGTCCTGTGCGCCCGTGCTATTATTCACCTCTGAAATGGTGGTCCAGCAGTCAAAGCGGTCAATCGATCCAACATGCCTAACGGCCTAGGCAAGTATGTTCATTGTTCCACGATCAAGACAATAGAATGCAAGCGTAGCAAAGCAAAGAAATGCTTCATGCCTCGTGGATCGCGAACCACTGATTCTATTCTATGGATGCTTCTTCGGTTTACCATACTTATCTGGATAAAGCTAATAAACAGAATCCACGTTAGTTCTCGTTCCTTCTCGTCCTTGTCCAACGAGTCCGGGGGGATGCCGCACGTACCTTCCCGGGGTTCATAATGTGCTTCGGATCAATTACGTTCTTCACGCGTCTCATGAGTTCGACCGTCTCCGTGCCGAGTTCGTCGTCTAAGTACTCCTTCTTCCCGACGCCTACTCCATGTTCACCAGTGCCTACGGATTAGAGTCATCAGAATGCCAAGAAGCGGGACATAGAATCCGGATGTAACGAAAGAAAACACGAAGGAAACATACACGACCCGTCAAGCGCAAGCGCACGATACACAAGCCGATGTACACATTCGCTAACCTTCTGGAGTTCCTCTTCATTATGGAACAGAATCAACGCGTGGAAGTTGCCTATTGCATCGCATCTCCTGTAAGAAAACAGAACATAATTCCATGGAGAGCAAGAAGCGAACCATCACCAACATGTCCTACGACGCCTGCCTTTAACCCGCATTCGTGGATGTCCTGTTTTGTTTCCTGGACGAGTTGCGGCAACTTCGATACAGGAACACTAGATCAAGAGCTTAGGATTTTTCTTGGACATTCCTTTCCCGCACATACCATACGTCCGTCGTCCATGCTCTACTTCCTTCATCCGAGGCCAAGACCGACATAAGCGCATATTTCCGCGCCTCCCATAACGTTGACGCCTCTTCCTGAGTCGAAGCATATTGGAAGTTTGACCCACTGTGACGCTTCACAACCCCTTGTATTAACTTAGCTGTGGCCTTGATGCAATCGTTCGTCCCTTGAATCTTGAAGAATAGCGAATCGCGAACAGGATATGTGCGGTCAACCGTGCCGGACTTATTAATCGTTGAAATCGCTGAAAGATTCACTTTCAGTACAAGGCCAAACTAAGTAGCCGGCCTCAGTAAAGGGACTCACTATAATCATCAACAAGCTCGACACATTCTATATTAAGTTCCAGCCTATTAGACCTGAAGGGAAGGGTCACTAGACTATAAAGACGTACGAATGTTATTACCATAAGGAGATCTCAGAATCTCCTGGACAGCATCCACAGCATGCTGTACATTGGGAAACTGTGCAAGTGCTACTTTCGTCGGGAGCACAGGAGCAAGCCTGAGAGTAGCTATGTGGATACATCAGTGTCATAATTTCTCACCTCATTCAAGATCATGATAAGAAGCTAACCTTCCGTAACTATTCCCAAGGTACCTTCTGCGCCGATAAAGAGTTTTGTTGTATCAAACCCGGCCGATGACTTGCGCGCTCGTCGTCGAGTCTTGACAATCTTACCGTCCGGAAGCACGACCGTCTTGTAGGCAGGTCTTAAGTATGCAATAATAAGACTACCGAGAATAGGCAGATCGACTCACGACATTAAGGAACCATTCTGCTTTGGCCGTTCCATATCGGACAGCATTCGCTACAAACAATAGCTCGAAGCCTATGAAAAGCCGCATTATCGTTCTACTTACTGCCAGAACACCCCGTTCCGATCATCCCGCCAATAGTCTAGAGTAGGTCAGCATAAGTGAAGATTCTCCATTTAGTAGGAACATTCATACCGCACCGGGTCCCGGGTCCAGCTAGTATATAATTAGTCAAATGAGGACACGATGCAAAAATAGAAGATCGGAAATACCGGGAAGAAAAGTGGGATCCCTTGATCCTTCAGCGACTGGTTAATGTCCTCCCACCGTGCACCCGCCTGGCAAACGAGGTCGGCATCTTCCTCTAAGTGGGATTTTCTTCAGTCATTTCTGTAGGGACGGAAACGAGGAAAATACGCACCGTGAATACGAAGGATCTTGTTCATCGCATCCATGTCGATACATATTGAGCCGCCATAGGTCTATAAAAGAATGTCTTCTTGTCGGCAATCAATGCAGATGTGAAAACCAGACGGCATTCCATACCCCACTGAAATGTCCCTCCAAGCTCGTCCCGGCTCCATAGGGAGTCACCGGTATACGATACTTATTCGCAATCTTCACTATTTCGCTCACTTCTTGCGTTGTATGAGGCCGGACGACAACAGCATGGGGCATGCTCGGGTGATAGCTATTCTCCGAGAAACCATACGTCTGTAGAATACTCGGATCCTGAAGACGGCGAAAGCCGCCCGAGTCAATTCAATTCATATCATCTCATCTACTTTCGAGAGACGTACCGTGTTAACCGCTCCCTCACGGGGGAGGACTTTCTTAAGCTCCTCGATAGCAGCTTCAACATCCTTATGCGAGCCATACGTCACATCCTCCCAAGTCTTCGCTACTCCTCCAGCAGCTCCATGCTTCTTTCGACGATTCCATTCATTCACAGAGTAACCCAAGATACCGCTGAAGAAAGCGACAGACGCAAGTAGCCCGTACGCAAAGCCCGGCGAACGGGATCCAGGACCAAAGCTCTTCGGACTATCTCCAGATGAGTTTGTACCGCGAGAAGAAGAAGAAGAGGACGAAAGCCAGCGACGTCCAACCGCGGACCCAAATCCAACCGCGACACGCGAGTACGATCTGCCAATTGATGGTGGGAACGGATACCCCGCACTTCTCGGAAGTAAACCTTGTTGAATCCGACCAGACAGCCGAGGTTGCAAGCTGAGAGACGTGCGGCAGCGAGGCTTCATACCTCGCAGATGCGCCAGCTGGGACATTGGGGGTCCTGGGGGAGAAAAGTGGAGCACCGTCTTGTGCCGAGTCCACTAAACATAGGGGATCTAATATTAGACATTGCTTGGACTATACATACATACATGCATTTCTATTCGCCGGGCTCGCTGACACATACCAATACAAAAATAAAACAAAAGTGAACTTAGAGTAAGATGCAGAAATTATTCCTTTTGCCCTCACGTAGGCCAACCTTCTTGGCAAATACTAGATCCTTATCTCCTGGTTCCCCATATCGATTCTTCTTGAATAACCAATACCCCATCTTACCGCCCTCTTTCCACCGCTCACGTATCTTCACGAAACCAACATGTGCCATAAGCCGCGTGAGGTGTTCAAATGTGAGATAACGTGAATTGGATATGCATGGGAGTGGGAGCTTTTCCAACGGTGCCGCATGTTAGACGACAGATGGCTAACAAGATATATAGTCTCTTTACGTACAGCGAGGAAGAGCAACCCATCTTCACGTAACATCTCATGCGCAAGCCGTAACATTCGCCCTTCGCGGAACAGAATGGGAATATTAATCACGTCAGTAACAATTCCCGAGAATTAATGCGTAAGTGGGTACATATAACTGACAGAGAGACTACTCACCTCGATCCCGCGCATCCGGAACGAAATTAACAACCAAACTCAAACTAATCGCATCCCAAGCCGCTCTATTCCCTTCCAACTCCATCTTCATGAAATCCTGCTCGATGATATCAGGATGCGTTGAACGCAAGTCGATAGGGAGAACGTCGATCCACGAGCTGCACGATGCGTAGTTATCAGGTTTCAACGCGCCAACTTCGAGGAGCCTATATCAAACAAGCCCAACAACGTCAACAACACCGCTTCATGACTCTACTCTGCGACGAAACCATACGTACCTTAATTTCCCCTCCCCCTCCTTCCCCTTCCCCTTACCCCCAACCTCCACCCTAGACGTAAAACCCAACTCCTTCAACCACGCAATAAACACCCTCTCACTCCCACCCCCTCGATCCTTCCCCTGTCCAATACACGACATCCGCTGATACACCTCCAGCCCTCCCAGCCCCTCAATTTCATCTTCAATCTCCCGTATCTCCTGGAGACTTTCATTTGCACCGTCTCCGTCTCCACCTCCGTCTTCATCGTCATCGCCAAGGGAATGGGAATGGAACCGAGACCCAGACAGCTTCTTCTGTAGCTGCGTCTTCCGTTTCAGCAAACCATGGAATCGCCTAATGACGCGTGCAGACGAGCGCGGGTTGGCTGAACTGCTTCTGCCAGCCTTTCCATGTTGAATAGGGGTTGTGATAGGTAGCTTTCTTCGTCGTGTCTTCATTTTCATTCTCTAAAGTTCAAGTCAATTTGGTCTAGTCGGTGGTCCAGTCCAGAGCAGATCGTCCTCACCGCCAAACCAAAGTGAAATTAGCTTACATAATATCCCTCACTACCCTGAGAATCCAAAGCTTCATCCCTTTTATGAGCAGAGGCCGTACTTTACACAACAAGAGACAGCGAAAAAAAAATGATAAAGTAAGTCCGCGAACGTTTCGTTCTTGGATGTAAGAAATGAGAAGGAAAAAAAAAACAGACGACAATATTTCCAATTTCAAACTAGAATTCCTTTGGTGAGAATCTAACGGCAGAGCATCAAGATGAAATTATCTTCAAAGAACGAAACCAGGTAAGAGAAAGCAAAGCGACGAGGTGCGCGTGGTCGAGAGTAGAAGAGCCTGCTTCTTCTGATAAAAGAGTGCGAGTAACAGGGAAACCTTAAGTATCGACCAGCTTGTTCTGCCCTCTAGACAAAGCCACGACCACCACGCTTCTCGTCGATCTTCCTGAAACGCTCTCCTTCCTTCCTCTGTGAAAGAATCAAGCCATTAATTAAAGAACAAAGGCAGTGCGCAGCGCGGGAGGGAAACACACCTTCTTGATGACACAAAGCGAAAGAAGAATGAGCGCAATGATAACCGCCATGTATCCATACACCGACGTGAAGATATTGTTCAACGTATAATCCGAATATGCTGTAATGGGACCAACACAAAAGTTCTCCGTCGCATTGTTCGTCTCCTCAATGAACGTCTGATTCGCGCAGAATGTTCCACCAACGACAGCAAAGTCTGTGCTGTTGAAATAGCCACAACATTTCAGCTTGTCCTGGATGGCGATGATAGTCTCGTCACTCTGCTGAGAGATGACTTCGTGGAAGTTTGCGCGTTGTTCGAGACTGAAGAACCAAATAAAGGTGCCAATAACGAAGACGCCGATGCCATCGAGCAGGAGCAGCCAGTTGGTTATTGCAAGACCCACGGTTACGTGGTTCGGTTGAATGATAGCACCTACGGAAACAGCCCAAGTGACGAGTAATCCGATAGCCAGTACGAGACCAGCTACAAAAAGGAAAGGTGGCGTAAGTACTGAGTGCAGGCGAATGAAAGCAAGTAGGTAGACGCACCGGTCAAATCATTGTTCGTGATGACTAGATTGCGCATCAAGTCTTCTCCACGCCATACAATCGACAACGCAAGCGTGATGACACCCGCCGCGAGCAGGCAGAAATCCACAAACGCCCAGCATCCCATCAACTTCTTCGACGGCATCTTGGATAGTACGGTTCTCAATTCAATCTACACATAGCATCCCAGAAAAAGTCGTTCATCAGCATCAGAATCCGGACAATTATAACGAACACCTTACGCACCTCAGGTCAGGTTCTTTGGATGTATGTTGTCTTCCTTCCTGAGTCCAATCAGGCGAAGTATGACAGGCGGGAATCAAAGGTCGTTGGTAGCGAATGAGAATGAGTGGAAGGCCCGGTCAGGACGTCGATACTGCGAGTGAGGACAAGGCTCGGTTCTCCCGATACGAATCAGAGATGCAACAAAGGGTAGCGGTAACAACGACGGTCAACGTCGACGAGCAAACCTGCGCTGACGAACGAATGAAACGAACAACGAACGAAAAAAGGTGAGGGAGGGAGAAAGAGTCAGACCCGCTGGTCGAAGGAGGAAGAAGAGGGAGAAAGAGTGATAAGGAAGGAAAGAAAAGACAGAAAGAGGGAAACGCTGACTTGCTTGGGAGAGGGAAAGACGCCGCTGGTCGCACGAAGCAACCGGGTAAGTAGAGGAGGTGAGAACGAGGGAACGGTAACCACCGTCAAGGATGTCAGCACCCGTTGATGCTGATACGTATAATGATAATGATACAATCCCAAACGAACCGATGAACACTTCGGCAATCGACAGACCGTCCAGCAGCCCTCCCAGAACCCAGTTGAAGAGATAAAGAGCGAGTGTAAGAAAGAGAGGACGCCGAGTGAGTATGTGGTACAACTACAAGACTGTTGTCGTCGTCAACAAAGTAAAGTGGATGCACGCTCATCGGCTCCGGCTTCGGCCTCGGCACGTGCGGCACCGGTTGCCTAGTTCTCGATTGAGGTAACTGATTGTCTTTCCCATATTGGTAAATTATTTACTGCTGCACCGGGCGCCGACTCGGGCTCGTTCACACAACAACTCCCAGCATCATAGGCCACCATCCCACGTCTTCAGTTTGGCACTTCCTTGTCGTCGTCGTCGTCCTTGTCATGTAATTATCATGATCTACGGGGTGATCCTGGGGAACTGAATACTTGACCGAATATTTCAAAACTTTTGCACTATTTACCTATGTAATTGTATTCCTTGCCATACATATGGACACGACCTCTCTACAGTGAAGCTCTAATAATGGTACTAGTACTCATAGGCCTCACGCCAACCGGACGGATAACAACACTGTCATTACTTAAATTATCAAATAGGTACTACAATAGAAAGACAGCTGTCATAGTCTGCAGTATTGTACACTAGACGAGCCTTTGCTCTCACTACAGCTCGTCTCGACCTTCTTATCCATTACTTACGGTCCCCACCCTTTTCATCACCTCCTTCATTCTTCTCCTCGCTACGCTTTCTCAGTGTGACATAACTATCAGCTGTACTGTTCGGCAGCGCCTCTATCTCCCCACCAACTGTCCCCGATCCCTCAACAACATGCTTCTTGCGCTGAGCTCGAAGAGCGTTCAAATCGTGCGTTTCAAATCCATGGCCTGCAACAGGTCCGAAATACGATGTACCCGCAAGAGACCCAATGATACTATCAACCGCCAATCAATACACATCTAAATTAAAACGACAATGATGACAGTTTCTTAGAGACCTACCAGGTGCCGACAAGAATAGACAGATAGAATCGATACTGTGAGTACCATTTGGGTGCTGCGTACATATCCGTCAGTCCCCGTGAGAGCTTGCTATGCGGACATAAATAACTCACTCCATCCGGCCTGCGTCGCCTTCAAATCGGCCCACCACATACCAGTAAAACCGACCCATTGTGTGATGAGCGCGAAGGTGGGATCAAGGGCCAGCGTTGACCATCCCCAAACCACTGGAGCCGCACCTAGCGAGAGGCGCGAGTAGCCTTTATTGCCGCCATATCCAGCAAATTCCATTCCCCAGTGCAAAGCACCTGGTCATTGATCAACCACAATGCAAATGAATAATCAGTACAATCATGTTTCACCGTTACGATATTCATCATCGAGGAGAGGAACAAGTGTGGAAAGAGAGGGGAAATAACAGAAAGGAAATTACCTAAGAAGGAAAGCATGACGGCTCCGTACGTCACTTGTATACTCAGCGCTTGATCAAGGACGGTGAGCGCAACGCCCGGATCAATGCCACTATAGTAACCTAAAACCACAGTTAAATTCGATTGCGAAAAAAAGGCAGTGCAGAAATGGCTTACCGGCCGCGGAGAGGCCAGCTTTACGAGCGAGATAGACCACGGTTGCTGAGGTGGCTATGTATGGGATGCCACCTGTATCGAACGTTGGTGTTCCATACCTCTTTCAGCGAAATTAGGGGGGGAAAATAATTGAAACGTACCAAGTAGACCGAAAACAAACGCTGGCTGAGGCACAGACCTCGCCACTGCACTGGTGATTCCGATCTACGGAGGAGTTGAGATTGATGAAGGGGGGGATACGCTCAAGCGAACACTCTGAACATACAAATGAATCATCCTGAGGTTTTGTCGGCTTTACGGAATCAACGGTTACGTTTGCACCTGCAATGCCACGCGCGACGCTACTGGCGGTATTTCCAACTTCTTCCTTAATGTTCGTCGCCGCGTGGCTGGGCGTTTGGGAGCCGGGTCTGTTGGACACCGACGACGCGACCCCACGGATGGCAGCTGGACCGAAGAAGGGCTTATGCCGGCAGCATGGTAGGATGGAGGAGTTATTCAGGAGTACGGGACGAGGCTGTGCGAAAGTATGCATGCCAACTGTTGCATTTTGTGATGGGACCCGAAAAGCAAACGGGGCACGCTTGACTGCAAAAAGTGTTCTAGATAGCATTTTGGGAGTTGGGTCGTAAGGTGGTAGTCAAAGTGAAAGAATGGATGAAAAAAATACCAGATTTTTGAGAGCCAATCCAACTGTTCAAGAGCTGTGGCAACTAGTGGTGCTCGACGACGTCATTCTCAATGTTAAGATGTTTCATTCTTCAGATTTGCTTCCGTCGATCCTCCGAAGTCCGTTTCCGAAAATGGTATACTGTACAGTACAGACAAATACGCCACAACACCCTTGCATTTCACTCTAGCTGCAGCTAAACTGAACACATCGTCATGGCAAAGCTCCAGGTCCACACAAGTCAGACACATCCTCTCACGCGTGAAAATAACAATGTTATCGGTCACTGTCATGTACAATTTACATATGTACAATCGAAACAAATCGAAGTATCTATAATAATAATAAAAAGTAATATCGTTCACTAGTTGCATAACCCCCGCACGCGGTTGCGAGCATGCAAGATAGAAGATAACATATCATAGTCCAACATATTCTGTTTTGGAACGCATGCAATAAATAATGAGTAACACGCCCTCGCCGCACATTGCTGCTTCTACCTGCACACCTCCGCGTGGCCTCGACTGAAGAATTGAAGCAGCCATGAGGCAATATTCCGCATGCCCCGTCCGGCTCGGTAAATCAGGCTCAGCGGGGTCTGCGCCGATTGAGGGTCGCTCGGACTCGTGCTCAGGCACTCTGGGCTCTCCGCCTTTGTACCTGCAGTAGAAGTCGTGCTCGCCTTCTTCGGCAGAAGTTTCACGTAGCGATGCTTCTTCACCTCCGCACCCTCCGTGCCAAAGTATCGTTGACTCATGAAGCTCCAGTGAAGTGCACCAACGATCCAATCTTGAAGGCCTTGTATGTACCCGGCCACGTCTCGGTCGAGTTGCGGGTCACCAAACGACGGAATTCGTGCCTTGTTCGCTACGAAATTCTCCATAGTGACTCGGCACATCTCACCCACGTAGTCCATCGCATCTTGCAACTCCATTCCATAACGTTTTTCAAGGATGATGACCATGTTATGAGTTTCCCCGCGTGCCTGTTCGACGTTGTATGAAAATATGTCCTGTTTTGATCCGATCACGAGTAAATAAAAAATAGCCTGCAAGAAAAACAAAAACCCACGTTTGACCAGGTCACCAAGTCGTTGCTGCCCTGATTCAAAGCTTTGATGATCTTATTGCAATTAGGATCATCACCTAATCAGTGATTGATGCAAACTGTCACAAATACCAAGAAAACGTACAGGGTGCTCGATGACGAAGTCCGGGAGATTGATACCAAGCCCATACTCGATCAAGTCGAAGACGGGTTTGCATCCGCTCTCGTCCCGACGCACGTCAATGTACGTCTCCAGGTCTGGAATCTCCCCGTGCTCACGGTGTATCGATTGAATGTGGACTGCTTCGAAGAAGAGTTGCAGATTCTCCTTGAAGCGTGCTTGAACATCTGGACCTGCATCAGCAATGCAGCGGAGCCAATAACTAAGGTGCAACATGTTAGGAACGAGGCGTATAATAATAAATATACGCAAATCGCACTCTCTTGCCAATTTTCCGGCACTAATTTCTTCGGCAGGTTGGCCTTTGCACGGTCTGTACTCGTGAGGAAACCAGAGTGCATTCATAACTATGTCGGAGAGTACATCTGCTTCGCGCGTCATCATACCATCTGAGATGTTGTCGAGATGGAACAGGTAGTTCATAAAGTCGCTTATCACCCGCAGACGGTGGGCATCGCAGGTCGTGTAACAGAACGCAGTGAGCTCGCCTGCGTGCAGCCCATAGAGCGCCTTGCGCATCTTTGGGGTAAGTTCTGGGCATCCATTGTCCAGCCACCTGTCCGCTTCCGCAGCGACGGTATCGCCATGTGGATTATACGAAAGGGGGAATTTGCAATGTGACACCAGGTCAGGTAGAGTGAATCCCTCTGGAGAGGCGTTCGTCGACGAACGCACTACGGTGGGTGTGGGTAAGGGGAGCAGTGAGGCCGGTGAAGAACCGGAAGCTTTGGCCATGGTGAAGAGTGGAGTGGATAAGTATAAGCACACTGAGTAATTCTGGACGGAAGATGAGGCTGGGACTGGAGTGCGAGAGAAGTGCAAGTCGCCTTGTTGAGTGTCAGGGGTGAGGTTGGCATGTTTTTATACCAGTTACCAGGATATGGAGTCCAAGCGGGACTCGGTTGGACGGATCCAAACCGAGCCATCGGATTTCAAAGGTCACAGTTCCCTTTTCGACTTCATCTGCCAATGAGCCCAACCTAGAGCCGTAAATCCGTATTCAGCCACGCATGGCATCATCATAATTCTTCGTTTCGAGTAATTGTTCCTGAAACCATTCTGGTCCGATGGGATTCGAAATACTAGGCCAATCATGTGGTAATGAGCTTCATAGCTTAGCACCGAGCCCAAGCACGAATAACCGTACTAAAGCAGAAACACGGCAACTAAGGGTCAACACAGCAGTATGCACACGGTGATTTCCATTATTATCGGAATGACTCTGGCCGGAACCGGTGGACTCGCCTGTATAGTGCAATAAAGTTGTTTACGGGATTCCATTGTGAGACCAACGAGGGCCGCGCCAAGTATGGGGTCATGAGCAAGCCGGGATGACATAGGCGTAAATAATACAAACGCAGGACGGGTCTCTCGGCAAACTGAATGAGTGGCGCAACACGTTCAATAGCCGAATCTTGCAACGCCAGCGAAAAATCCTCGTACGTTGCGCAGCCATGTCGTTCACGAAATGGTTGTAAAAAGTCACAAATCGTGCTCATGGAGATCGAAGCGGACGGTGGCACTGCATAGGCGTGGAGACCACGCCATGGTCCCTGAACGGCTTGCCGAAGAGGGAAAGTTGTACATCCTGCACGACGTCCTAACCTGGAATACGGAACCTGTAAAACGAGAAGTTGGCGCGTTTCGGTCGGCGAATATGTTTTGAGTTGAGACGGATGCCTGTCTTGATGAGCTAAGAGCGCACTCACACATCTTGTCTGAACCCAGGCGCATCATCATCACAAAGCGGTGCGTCTTGATGGGCTGTCCAACGAGCAACACCAATAATATTGACGACAGCATGAAGATTGGTCGCTTCAACAGCGTCTGATTAACGAAAAACGGGGCACTGAAAAAAAGGCAAACAGCCGTAGAGCTCTGGCAGAGAGGAAATGGCAGCAGTGTGCGAATGCCGTAACCAGCAACCTCTTCGGCCCTTGACGTGCAATCGGCGTATACAACCTTATTTCTGAAATGGTTCTAGCTTATGAAGGGAGGCTGAGAGAGAATAGAGTCAAGCTCGTCGGTGAATGGGATGGGAGAAGCAGCCGGCTCGCCTGTAACGCGCGACGATCGTGGAAAGATCGGCGCCTCATGTCCATTCTTGGCCGGTGAATAACATCCTCTTATGAAATCAAATCATTCTCCTCCAAACTCATTCCTTGAATGCAATCTCTTACGGGAGACATAGATGCGTTGAAGATCCTGGTGTATTTACTCTCAATATCCGCACCCGTTCCTTCTGCTTTTTGAAATGTACCCGTTCTGTTGGACAAATTCTCCCCTTTCAGCCAAAATCCAGATCGACACGTATCTATCATTAGACCCAGCCACCGAAGGAACCAATTCCACCTAGTCACTGTATCATCTGTCTGGCACAGCCGTTCTCATTCATTCCCCAGGTCCGTTTTCGCTACCGCTTATCGTTTAGTTGCGGAGTTATTCTAACTGCGTCTGATCCACTTCAGAGTCAGGTAGTGCGTTTATTGCTCTTCCGTTATCCAGATTTATCAACCAGCAGAGCCAACACAGTCAGCCAATCAAGACCATACCTGAAGAATGTTTTGCGTCATAGGCCTCCTTTCGCAATTAATGGACTGTTAGTAGTCCTACTGTCTATCTGCAATTGCAATGCCAACAATAAGGAGCACAAGACGTCCGAAGACGGATTCAGCTATTTGCATTTTCTTGAGTCCTAGCTAGCGTCCGGTCAAGACTCTTGTCGTCCAAAAATTGCCAAACGAGAATGGAAACTACAAATCGGGAGCTTCTCGACACAACTTGGTAGGCGAAAGCAGATTGATTTCGATGTTGATACTCACCCTGACCGGAATTGCTAAAGTTTCATACTTACTGGCTCCACCTCGAGAGAGAGACGCCGCTTGTTACAGTGCAAGACTGAGAGTAAATTTGCCCTAGCCCACAGAGGAAGCGGCAGAGCCTCAGAGGTCGGGTGCGATAAACCGGTAAGATCGGATAGTGGGGCATCTCAATATCAACATCGTATATAGTGGTGTCGATAGAGTTAGCGCTCGTAGTGAAAATAGTCGTTCCGGATGGTGAAATATGTCCCTCTATGTCAGAAACCAGAATGAAATCCGCAGCGTCTGATGAAAACGTGAAGTCGACCGCAATATACAGCCTCGCGACAGCCGCCACCCATACATATGCGCGGATTCGATACACGCTAGTACGAATAACTCGTGACGGAGTACACTTGGAGGCAAGGATGCACCGACCGGAACGCCACGGGTCTCCGCCGAAGCCCTGAGCGAAACTGATAAAGAACAAATGACGATTTTCAGCATACGCATCATCTGAGATACAAGTATCAAGCCACTGCACACCGTTTGAAGAAGCTCTGATAGTCTGCACGACATAATAAAATGTGCGTAAATGCGTATGTGCAATATAGTTGCGGATCAATTTGTCAAGCGCCGGAGAGTTCCTTAGAAGCGCGATAACGGAGCGTTTGCCAATCATCACGCCGTCGCATAACCGCGAAGATACATCAACCTCTTGAAGGATAAATTGTGAATTCTAGCGTGTCGACTCGGAGAAGGCGGTAATTACGGAAGAAATGCACGAGCTCACCAAGCTTTGATAGTGCACAATCTGGGTCCAGTCAAATGTCCTCACACTCCAGAAGCAACCTCATTATTTTCCTCTCCGCGATTCGTAATAATTGTGGCTCGGTGTCATCGCGGACCTTCATTTCTGATGTAGTATGTCAATTACTATCTTCATTCTGCTTAGTCCGAGTAGGGACATCATGAATCATGCTCACCGTCTACGCGATGAAATCTCCCCGAAGAGGTCGACAGGTACGAAAGGTAGGTTGCACCGACGCTTGAAATTTCAAAATGGTAAACCCGAACTGCAAGTAGTCGAAACGTCCGAAAGTCCGTCTTTCCAAAGATATTCGAAACAAAAGGTGGTGGCCGTAAGAATGCAACGTATTCTTTGCCACAATTCCTTGATCAGTATTCGCAATTTCTCTTGGTGCAGGTATACGTCAGACGCACCGGATTTAGAACATTATAGAATGAGCATAGCGAACTTCCAATGGAACAGGATACTTCTCGTCATCTTACTAACCAAGGGTAGAGGTAGTTAGTCATCGAGTATCTAGATGTCAACGGAACATCAAGAAAACTATTTCTCATTGGGGAGACACGGAGTAACGGCCAGCTTGTGTGGGATTGATTGCTATTGCAAGTCAATAATTCCCGTACTCTGGGCAAGAGATGGAATGCAGACGAAGCGGGGCTCGCCGGTCTATTCCCAGTCTAAAGGGAGAAAAGGTGAAACGACCTCACTAGGGGATTTAAGTTAGTGAATGCAATTTTCGGCTCTTACCAAACGCCCATAGGGAAGATGCCCAGCATAAGCAATCGCATGACCGAGATCGTCCTTCTGGCGTTGGACCACAGTATCAACGGTCCGCTCGACCGAAATTTAAGCAGAATGAGACGCGGGAGGAGAGACATCTATACAGGACAAATTACTCTGCCGCAATCACCGCTGGCCCTGAAGAAACCCCGATGAAGCCGTGAGGAACATGTTCGCTTCACACCACATCATCCACCAATATTCTGACCTAGAATCGAGGGTATCTAAAATCTGCTCAACATTTAGCCGGGTCAATTCCTGGATTAGATGCACAGCGAGGTAAAACCATCAGGTTCTAAAACTGTGATGATGAGGTAGATGATGAAGCAGCAACACCATTCCTGTAGCCAAGTACACTTGTGTCATGGGAAGCAGTTCGGATATCTGAAAGTTACGGATACCGCAGACCGGCAGAGTCATATCGCCAACTCTAATATAGTATGACGGCTCTCAAAAGTAGAAGGAGCGTCGATTTGTCTTCCTAGATGTATTTCAATGCTGGTGCTGTTAAATCTGTAGTGATCGAAAGTTATACTAGTACTGGGAATAAGTGACACGGTTTTCGCTTGCCTTTTGATGCTCCTGGTACGATAGATTACGGCCATTCTCGTAACATCTACTTTTCAAGTCACGCAGACAGTTTGAGACTTGGAGATTTCTTCAGAACTTGGATCCCGGCGGGAGTCAAAACGCAAGGTTAAATTAGTGACCGTGAAGTAGACTCATCTTGAGTCCCGTGACACTACTACTCGGTCTTCTCCGTGGGGACTGGCAATCCCTATATATACATTTTCCGTGTCCCCCGATTTTGAATCGGAGTTTGTATACTTACCAAATATGGATAAGAACGACGATCCGCATTTACCGCCTTCCACCAGCCATGTATACTGCCCTTCAGAGACCTGATCCGTGTAAAACAGCTCAATAATGTAGGTATAACGACCTATCCGAATTAAAATCAATAATTAATAAGCATATAGGGTGATTTCACTACAAAATAATGTTGGTCAGCTCGGAAGAATACAGACTCAATAATGTTACTAACAACCTATCCGTTACAATATGAATCACTACCACGGTGAAGCATACAGTGACTTTTTTATTGTGTCATAAACAATCTCACAGCCAGTCTCTCAATGCAGAAGATAACATTTATTGTATACATCTTATTTCACGGTCAGTCATTGAGGTACATAGAAATACTGTCAGCTATTTCTTACTTTAACTGAGTTAAATATGCATTTTCTCACTTAAAAACTGCAAATATAAGCTAGTAATTCATTTTCTGACATTTATTGTATTACTGTGGCATGTTTTTTCGGTACTACATAAAATGCTGCGTCGGTCAAGTCAGATCACGTGATGCATACTTTCCTTATGTGGTACATTCTACTGCAATACTTCGACATCGAGAACTCAACAAATTTTTGAAGGATTTCTGAGATCAATGCTTATAATGTATTCTTGCATGTCTGTCTTCAATTTGTTCAAAAAAGTTTTGAAGAAATGGCATGGTATGACCTAGTCTTAGAGCATATCTTAATGAATTTTTGAAGAAATTGCTTAATTTTTGCAGAGTCAGTTTCATTTGAGTCATAAATGCAATATCTACAAATTAGTTTGGTGCATGAACCGTGGGAACGCACGCGAGTTACTTAGGGATTGCCAGTCCCCATTCTCCGACGCTGATAGCGTCATTCACAGATTCGGAGGCTAAATCCTTTCACACGCATCGAATGTTCTCTCACCACCTGCGTAGAAAGTTGCAATTCCCCCGTGCGCTTTCGACTTCGAGAAATTAGTAATATGATGCCTGCAGCTGCTGACTGAGACTCGCAGTCTGAGAGCATCTTCCGTGCGAAGGTCCTAGCGATTTGAGGGCTATAAGAAGACTCGCGAGTGGGGGAGGAGGCGTCAGGTAGTTATCAGCAAGATGTCGTTTGTGAACGTTCCTGCACCTAACGTTTCGTGCGTGTAATATTATCAACTTGCATTATCCTCAAACTGACAACAGAACTCACCACCTAGGTACTTCACACCAGCCCAAATTCCCCCTTCTGGCACTGCATTGTCTCCACAGCCAGATGATAAACCGATCCCGAAGCTATTCCAGCTACTCAAGATTCGCGGCGTAGAATTTCACAACCGCATCTTTGTGAGGATTGCTTTCTAGCTCACTCGAAAGTCGCTCTATAACGGCATCATGAATCAGCTTTCGCCCTTGTGCCAATACTCAGCAGAAAATGGTCGGCTAACACCCTGGCATCTGGCCCACCGTAAGATGATCTCCGTAATTAATTTCTATGAATGAGATGGGCTGATCAAAATACCGTGTCAGTCGGTGGTATCTTCACGCGCGGTCCGGGTCTAACTTTCGTGGAGGCAACTGCGGTAACTCCGCAAGGGCGAATCACCCCAGAAGATTCTGGTCTTTGGTCCGACGAGCAGATTCCTCCTCTCCGAAAGATAGTCGAGTTTGCACATTCGCAAGGGGTGAGGATTGGTATTCAGCTCGCTCATGCCGGCCGAAAAGCATCTACGGTTGCTCCATGGCTTAGTCTGGGTGCTACCGCGCCCTTCGAACATGGCGGCTGGCCAGATGATGTCTGGGCTCCTTCCGCAATACCCTACTCTGAGGCCTTCCCTGAACCGAAAGAGCTCACCAAGGAGGGGATTAAAGAGGTCGTACGTGCGTTCGTAGACGCGACGAAACGCGCTTTGAAGGCCGGGTTTGATGTCATTGAGATTCACAATGCGCATGGCTACCTGCTTCATGAGTTCCTCAGCCCAATAAGCAACAAACGTACGGACGAGTATGGTGGTTCCTTTGAGAATCGCATCAGGTTGACCCTTGAGGTTGTGGACGCCGTCCGGGCTGTCATTCCAAAAGAGACGCCTCTTTTCCTCCGGTGAGTTATACCGCTTATGTCCCCGGCTATTACAGACGTTGACAGCCATACCAGTATCTCTGCGACAGATTGGTTGGAGGAATCACTGGCTGGAGAGCATTCTTGGACTATCCAAGATACCGTGAAATTAGCTGGCATTCTCGCTGCTCACGGTGTTGATTTGCTAGACGTGTCCAGCGGCGGTTTGCATCCAGCCCAGAAACCGCGATTCACCCACAAAGCTTATCAGGCTCCACTGGCGGAAGCCGTCAAGAAGGTCCACGGCGTTGATACACCGACTGGATTGCATGTTTCGGCCGTCGGGTTGATCACAACTGGCGAACTCGCTGAAGAAATCCTGGACAGAGGTTTCAGCGATGCCGTTTTCGTGGGGAGGCAATTCCAGAAGGACCCGGGCACCGTCCTGGCGTTCGCTGAACAGCTCGGGGTCAAGATCAAGATTGCGAACCAGATCGAATGGGGTAGGAAGTTGGGCGCGAGTAGGCGAAATACCGAGAATGCAGACTAAAGTGTTAGGATTCATAAGCATAGGCAGACGACTTTGATATGGAATAGATGTAGAAATGATGTTGTAAGGATTAGAGGATATGAACTCACCCCAACCCAAAGTAAAGGTGGATCAATTTGTGAAAGTGGTCGGTCCAGTACCGACGGCCATGCGATTGAAACAGTGCGTCGAAGACGCAACTCAACTGCAGATATGGGTGGTGTAGTTGGCATCATTCCTCATAGTTGACAGTCCTTTCGCGGTTTAAATCTACTGACAGAGAGTTGTCTCTGTCAAGCGTCGTAGCGCTGGGGAATGAATAACTTCTTGTCTTGCTCGATTGTTGTTTGCTCTTTGCGGTCAAGGCGCTGGCAAAAATGAAGAGAGAACTATGAGATGGACATATGCGTGCGATTCCCAAACATTTGCGTCATTTGACAATATACTTCTGGTTGGAGTAGGGACTTTGGGTGAAGTAAATAGAATGGACTCGCCCCGCTTGACCACAACTACCCCATTTAGCAACATTAGTAATGTACGTAATCAGATCGTTATGTCCGATAGCACTTAAGTTACTCATCCGAAGGCTTAACTGCGATACGTGAATAAGTCGACTCGAAAATATTCGTCCAGCTCCGAGTATAAAAAGATCTTTCTGGGCGAGGACGAAATGGCAGAGAAATTCGCTCAACATGCCTGGAAGTATTCCAAATGTACCTGCACCGAACACGTCGTAAGTTGGTCGCCTTCCACCTCCCGGAGCAGGCAACTTACACCATATTCCGCGTGGTTCAGGTACTTCACTCCTGCTCAAATCCCTCCATCTGGAACGGCGCTAGATCCTCAACCAAATGGCACCTCTATTCCGAAGCTATTTCGGCCTATTAAGATTCGTGGTGTCGAGTTCCACAATCGTATATTCGTAAGTGTGAATTCATTCGGTCCTTCCTCTAAACTATACTCACGTTGCCAGTATAGGTTTCGCCAATGTGCATGTACTCGGCTGAGAACGGATGTTTGACGGAATGGCACAAGGCACACCGTAAGAGCGTCCACCTCCCCGGGTGATCAAAGGCTGACACCCTCCCGCCCCAACCGCTCATTATAGTCGGCGGAATTCTTACTCGTGGCCCCGGACTGACGATCCTGGAGGCAACCGGTGTTGTTCCTCAGGGGAGAATCACGCCGGAATGCTCTGGTCTCTGGACTGACGACCAAATACCACCACTACGACAGATAGTCGAGCTTGCACATTCACAAGGGGTGAAGATTGGTATTCAACTTGCACACGCCGGTCGGAAGGCGTCAGAGATCGCGCCATGGCTTTCCTTCCACGATCCAGCAGACGTCGACGTCGGTGGATGGCCAGATGATGTTTGGGCACCGTCTCCGATACCCTATGATGACAAATCCTGGACCCCCAAGGAGCTGACGAAGGAAGGTATCAAAGGAATCGTTCGCGCATTCGCAGAATCGGCGAAACGCGCTCTGAAAGCGGGCTTCGACGTGATTGAAATCCACAACGCCCATGGTTATCTTCTTCATGAGTTCCGGAGTCCGGTCACGAACAAGCGTACGGATGAGTACGGTGGATCTTTCGAGAATCGCACCAGGCTTACAGTTGAAGTCGTCGATGCAGTACGAGCTGTCATTCCGAAGGATATGCCACTCTTTCTTCGGTGTGTAACGAATATTCCAGGCCATGCTTCAAGTCATTGAGTAATTTTCTCAGTATCTCCGCGACCGACTGGCTCGAGGAATCTCTTCCGAATGAGCCCTCTTGGACCATCCGAGACACGATCAAGCTGTCGGCTATCCTTGCAGAGCATGGTGTCGACTTGTTAGATGTTTCAAGCGCTGGACTTCATCCAGCACAGCGAATCAAATATGATGACAGCGATGTCGAGGACTTGGCTGTCCTATCATACCAAGCACCGTTTGCCGAGGCAGTCAAGAAGGTGCATGGAATCGACACTCCGACTGGTCTATTGCTCGGAGCGGTTGGCGAGATAACGACAGGCACGCTGGCTGAAGAAATCCTCCAGCAAGGCAAGAGCGACGTTGTTTTCGTCGGCAGGAACTTTTTGAAGGATCCAGCAACAGTTCTGACATTCGCAGAGCAATTGGGCGTTAAGGTTAAGATCGCACATCAGTTCGCTTGGGGAACAGGAAACGGAACTAGTGGACGGGGCCATCGAGCGCTTAAAGTGTTAAAGAATTAGTCTGTTAGACATACAGATGTACGGCGTGATCAACTTAGCGACGTCCTGTACAGTAAACATAGTTTAAACGAGATACATACAGTATAAACTGATTCACCTTCATGCTCGCCAGCATCAAAGAAGTCTCGAACCGTTATTTGGTGTTATTTGGACCACGTCGGGAATTGCAGGGATTTCTCACGTGCTAGGCGTGGTCCTACTTCAAATCAGCGTCGAAGACGCCTGCAACTCATCAATCCTCTCCACCGTCTTCACCGTCGTATACAGTGAGTACGATCGCAGTTATTCGTTGCGCCTTAGAAGCTGAAATGTGGTATCGAAGGCTTGAAGCTTAGAATGGCGTTCCTCGGGCTCCGCAAGTGGCCAACACCAGTACGTCCTGGTCATGTCATCTCCCCGTTATTGGTTTCAAAATACTCATATACGATCCTCACAGGTCTTGAAACCATTGGCGCCATTCGTTGCCGCCTCGGCTGTGACATTCTACCTTGTCAGCTCTCTGCAAAACATGGCCGTGCGCTGTTCGTCACTCGTTTTCTCTTCATCCCCGTGACTGGAATGTTGACGGTTTCTCTAGCTGAGGCATATGCAAACGACCCGAAGAACCCGTATGCTGCACAGATAGCGAAGGAGAAGGCGGCTGCACACCACTAGAGCATACTTACCTGTCTTCTGCCATCACTTGCTTTATAAAAAGCATGAAATAGAAAACATCAGATTATCTGTGGGACCGAACAATCATCTTGACAATTCCCCATCACTCGGAATGTTTTTGCCTGGCTGTTTCGACGGTGGAGGTTCAAGCACCGTCGGTGAGCTATTGCCGTTCTGGATTCGTCAACGCTGTCCATTTGTGTTGTTAGCGTCACTTTCGTGTATCCCTACTCAGACTCACTTACTGACAGTACTGCGGCCAAGATGAAAGGTAATTTTGCTTGCGATATGTGAAATTCTTGTGATAGGCCGCATGGAAGAATTCTCTTATAGATCCACTCCACGTCCCCCCTTTCCTCATCGCCGAGAATCGCTTATTTACGTTGCCTAAGCGATGGTCTCGTAATCATCTTTCATTCTCTTACCTTCACTATCTTCACCACTTAGCTTCAAACTGTCCACCCTGGACGCGTTTTCTCAGTCGCTCCTTTTCCTCGTCATTCTTTCCTACCTAGAATCTAGCCGTGCTTAATTGCACTGGCTTCAAGGCGACGAATGCCTTTCCGTTCTCTCCCCCTCCGGTCACGTATCTCATTATGTCTCCTCTCTTATGTGTTCCTCCGGTGCGAGGCGACATTCAACAACGGCACGAAGTACGTCCTCACTGATGACTCGGGTTCCACGACAATCTTGGATCCGAGTTCTGGCGACGAGGTCGAGCAGAGTACTGCTAGTGACGGCGCTGGCGAAGGCATGAACCTTCCCGCTCTTCTCTGGATCGTGTTTTCATTCTTGCTCGGTGTACCGATGTTAACAATGGGTATACGACTGGGTCGCTTTACGAGTGGTGTCGGGCTGGGACTCGGTTTGGCCGTGGCATGTGCGTAATATTTTCGCCTGACTTCGCAGGTGACGGAAAAGTAATGATCTCCGTTTGCCCCTACAGTGTGGTCATCCGTCGTTAACACAGTAGGCAGTGGCAATATTCCTGACATCGTTATACTCGCCATCACAGTCGTTCTCTTCCTTATTGGCTTCATTGTGGGGATTATCACGATTGAGTATCGTGTGGGAGCCGCGGTACTCGGCGCAGCAGGGGGTATGTCAGCCATTATGCGTGTGATTCTCGTGAGGGAGGGCCTGTTAGTGCCGATATATTACGTTAATTGGGTGCTATGCGCGGTATTCGGAGCCGTAGGTCTTTTATTGGTCGTCTGCAAGGAACGCTGGGGTGTGGTAAGTCTTCCTTCGCATAATCTTTCCGTTTCATAGAAGTCTGGAATAAGTCTATCATCAGATTATTGGGAGCTCCGCTGCTGGCTCTTTCATGGTCTGCCTCGGTGTCGACCTGCTAATAAATAAGCAGTCCGGTATGTCACAGGGACTCCGATACCTTTTTGATCGAAATAAGAGTCACCTTGCGGTACGTTGGTTTTCATGCTAACTTTGCTGTGAGCTTACTTGTCGTTCAGGATATTCTTGGAACCGGTTATAAACCGCCCATAGTAACGATAGTACTCATGGCCGTATCCCTCGCCGCTATGTAAGTGCCATCCCTCAAAGTCCAACCTTACTCCTTTTCACAGCTACACAACAGACCCTTATTCTCGTATGCCCAACACAAAATCTTCCCGCAACCATTCCGCAAGTCTCGACACCGACCATCCTCATTATTAGGCGACGATGCCAGCGTTCGCTCTCGAACGTGGATTGGCAAATTCCGCGGGCGGACGCATCCACGGCATATTTCATTGACACTGGCAGCAGAGGAGTCGAACTCCACTCAGGAGCTCGTGAAGCATTCGGAAGAGGCGACGCCGACTACGACAAAGTACCGAGATGACGAGTTGAAGGAGGGGACTGTGGTAGCTGCGGGTGTTCCGATGCTTAAATACACTCAGCATTGATTTCATTTTCTTTTCTGTGGTTATACCCCCCTCTTTTTCTACTCTACAGCCAAGGCTAAACATGGACAAAACCATTGGACAGACATAGACATCGCGCATAATCCCCCCTTTTCCTGTTCCTCATATCCACCCCCTTTATCCAACTCTTGTCATCGAATTGTCACCGTCTCCGCCTCTTCCACCCGAGTTCATTCGCCACACGGCATCATCATTTACACCCTTTAAATTCTTGTCGTTATACCTGCAAGTCGACGTCTACTGTTTTTTAGCCGCATCTGCATGGAACGTCCTTAGCATAGAACGATAGATAGACTGAATCGAGGAGAGACAGTAGATTCTCCATGTATCCATTCTGGCCAGTCTGAGATCATACAAATAATCTTTCCAGCTTTCATATCGAACACGACGCTGAACGTCGCAAGATTTTACAAGACTAGATGCAATACCTGCTAACCTCGGGCTTCCAAAGAAACGCAAATTCTGCTGCATGATGTGCGATGTGTGCACTTGTAAGTTGCAACCTCAGAGTCCTATGCGGATAGATCCGATATGAAAGCAACTACGACCTTCAACGTTGAAGGTTTGCTGAGCAGAAAGGGATATAGCTTGGTGACTAACAGGCTGGAAGTAGTTTTGTGGGGGACATTGAAGAAGAGTGTTGACGACCTTCTGTAGCAGAAAGAAGGAGCCCCTTAGTCCACATTCTCCCCTTTTTTCCTGCTAACCAGTACTAGTGGATGAAGTTACAAGATGTTAAGGGAACCGCTACGCCCGCCAACTAGTCGACTCGGTTTTCCGAGTCGGTATATTCCACAGGGCGGGAGGTGGAATCCCACTTTTGTCGAGCGATGCTGAATGGAACAATAATACACCGAAAATAGACATTGAGTCTTGCTTGATAATGGTGCAGTCTTATGCCGCTGATAAGGCCAACATGAATGTCAAAATCAAACGACAGATGTGTAGTTCGCACGGGGCTTTGTTTCTTTTATCCTATCCTCCGAGACCTTGTCTTCTCGAAGTGTGTCTAAACTTGACCTAGATGAGTATCGAAGTTTACACTAAACTAAAGGCAAGTTTCCGCTCCGCTAAAAGTGAACCAGAAGCAAAGATAGCACAAGACGAAATGGAATAAAATGAATATAGTACTGCCGATCCTTCCTATTTTTCTCGTCGACAGCCGAACAGCAAATACAATTTATGAAATACGTACTATTGTGCACAAATATCCACGGGCCTCGTGTTCGACGGGCCTCATCGAATCCCTCCATGCAAGACTGCACTGCACGTATAGTTAGTATACATTCTACCATTAATATCGACAAGCTATGGGAGAGTATAAATACACGCAAAGCATCATACAAGCGACTGGGCCAAAGAAGCACAGCCAGGCAGAACACACCGAGTACAATCGTCACGCGTAAATCCAGAAGGCTAGTTTGGTCTCCGAAAGAAAGGGGAAGAGGAAATAAGACGATAGAAGGGAGATGGGGGAGTCAATGCACTAACGAGTCCATGAATATCAACTGTCCTTATCCTCAAATAGAAACCAACGAATGATCTGTTCCTAACTGTCCAATTTCTCGTTCAGGTCGTCCTTCTCAGTTGCCCTATCCGCCTCTGCATCGTCTGAGACAGAACCTCCCTCCGCGTCAGCATCGCCGTCAGTATGCCCATTTGTATTAGCATGTACGTTCTGACTATTCGCAGCTAGCGCTGCTTTCGCGACAGTTTCTGCGAAGGAAGCGCCGTTGAGGTTGGGATCAATATGCCCAGGCGCCCCGGGTAGAGGGATAGTTCCGAATGGAGATGGAGCCGTCAGTGGGCGATGGAAGCGAGACCGGAAGTCGTTAGGGTCATTTTGATCGTGCATGGGAGGAGGAACGAATGTATGAGGCAGAGGAGGGTGAGGAGTGGTGGCATTATTGGAAGTCGATCCATTCTGTTGTGGTTGTTGCTGCTGCTGTTGTTGGGACTGTTGCTCCGATTGCTGCTGTTGCTCCCCATGTTGCCGCCCTGCTTGTGCTACTTGTTCAGCATAATGCAGTCTCCGCTATGAATAAATAAACACTGTTGTTAGCTCCGCAGAACAAAGAAGAACTTCATCCGAAGGCAAGCCAATTTGAATGCCCGGATGGAACGAGATCGTAACCTACTCACAGCATGATCCCACTGATCCCAAGCGGCGGAGAGGATAGGCTCAAAGGAACAAAGTTCTTCGTTCGTCATGCTGAGCGATCGCAATAGATGAGCCTTCAAGAGAGGGGAACACGATAACGAGAGCAACACAGTCGAAGCAAACGTTTGCCCACCCGTCTGCCCACCGGGTGGTGGATATGGATTCTCGGGATTGTTGATTTCCTGAGGTTGCGCATTAGGCGGCAGCACGGGCTGGTACTGCCCATCCGGCTGTAACGCATAATGCACTTCTTCCGGCATCATCCCATTCTCGCCCATCGCAAGTCCCAGTTCAGCCATTTTCTTCTGCTTTACGAGAGCCCGATGTTTACGTTGCCGTTCTCGAGCGGCAGCACGGACTTTCTCGCGACGCTCCTCTTCTTCCTTTGAGAGCTGCGGGGGCTCAGTGGGTGGCGGAGGTTGAGGTGGTTGTACAGGTATCGATGGACCTGGGGCTGTTGGAGGGACATTGTTGAGAGCACTAAGGGTATTGCGACGGTCTCGTTCCCGCTTTCGGCGTTGCCGTTCGGCCGCTTTGGCACGCTTAGCAGCTATCTTTGGGTCAACACTCTGTTCAGGTTGACGACCCCTCTTCCGTGGCGTCGCACTTGAACCGTCAGGATGGACCACTGGTGCTGAGACGGACTCATACGCATGCTCAAAAGTTGTTGTGTTGTTCATATTGAATTATGCGGGGAAGGGGAATGGGAAGGGAATGTGAGTACGCGTTAGTGACTGAGCGTTACGGTACGTGTTTCAACGGTTTGGCAGAGGACGACAAGTGACGAGCGATAGGGGTCACAAAGTGACGGTACAGTGACAACATGTAAATCACATAAAAATTCCCGTTTTGTTCATATTTGAAACTCCGATTCAATTCAACCCCATTCATTCATTCCCGAATTATATCATTGTTCTGCGGCGCCTTTTTTTCATAATTTATATTGATATTGATTGACTACAATTCGTTATGTGCTATACAATATCCGTACTACTTACGCTCTGAAGGTGGTGAAGGAGGTTCAGTAGGCGGTACTCCCCACTCGGGAACACCCTTCGGTCGCTCAATTCGCTTGGGCTCCCAATCCTGGTCTCCAGCCGCCTGTAACCGCTGAAAGGAAAGGAGATATAAGATACAGCTGATTAAACAGTCATAGAATTTCGGCGTACGAAGTACTCTTCCCGGACGTCAACCTTCTTCTTACTTTTCTTCAGGCCTAGTTCCTCGTCTCTTGAAAGCTGATGAACTGTGATGAATCGCTATCATGAAACAATGGAAAAAGAGCGCTTACACCGGACGTCTTTTGGTGTTCGAGATCATAGCGTGTCTGCGTGAACGTGGTCAACGCGAACGATGCTCCAACGATGAGTAGGACGAATGGCACGCCAAAAAGCAGAGGGTTCTTCCGGAGAGAACGATTTAAAGCATCCTCGTTGAGTGGTTTGGTAGGGAAAGCAGGCATCTTCGGTGATTCTTCGCTGCCTATCGCATTGAACCACGAAGGATAAGACGTGTCTGTCGTCGTAGTGTGACTTGGTGGTGAACAGAAAGACGGGGGCCGGATAAAGCCGAAGCGGCTGCTGGTGGGTGGATGGCACAAAAACTGAAGTTTCCTTCCTCATCCGATCACCAAGTTTTATTTATTTCGTTTCTCGTTCTCTACCATCATCAGCTCCCCGACCAGCAGTTAGGGTTTCTCCTAGCAATGAGCGGTCAGCCATCTTGTCCATCGTCCATTTATCACAAGTCCCAACTAAAATTATTTGTGCGCATACAGTCACCGTTGTCCTTGGCGCCCAGTGGGGTGACGAGGGCAAGGGCAAGCTCGTCGACATCCTCAGCGCTGACATGGACATCTGTGCGCGATGTGCTGGAGGTAACAACGCCGGTCATACAATCATCGTTCCGGTCGGTCCGCAGAAGATCGAGAAGAAGTTCGCGTTTCACTTGCTTCCCAGCGGTACGCTCATCTTTCTAAGTTTCATTCGTCCGATCGGGGGCTCATTGAGTGAGCAACAGGACTTGTCAATCCGAGCTGCATCGGCTTGATCGGATCTGGTTGTGTGGTTCATGTTCCGTCTTTCTTTGATGAGCTAGATGCGTTAGAATCTCAAGGTAGTTGCACAAGCTTCTATGTTCGATTTCATTCATGACCTATCTTCAAAATAGGTCTAGACTGCACAGGCCGCATCTTTCTCTCGGATAGGGCACAACTTGTATTCGACTTCCACCAAATCGTCGACGGACTCAAAGAAGTCGAGCTCGGCGGATCAAGGTACTTCAGCTCCATCCTTCAATCCTTTCTGAACGTCCTGTTTCAACGCCGTCGTGTAATATCTAGCATCGGAACGACAAAGAAGGGTATCGGACCAGCGTACTCAGGCAAAGCCTCAAGATCGGGTTTGCGCGTGCATAATTTGTTTAATCATGAGGCGTTCGCGTCGAAATTCCGGAAGATCGTGGAAGGGAGATTCAAGCGCTATGGACACTTTGAGTACGACACCGAGGGTGAGATAGTTCGCTACCAGGTAACGAGCAGTTTAAAATCAACCCTTTCGCAATTTTCTTAAAGCTGACGGTGTCAGCAGAAACTCGCAGAGAGATTAAAACCCTACGTCATTGACTCGCTCTCATTCCTTCACTTGCAAATCGCACAGGGCAAACGCGTTCTTGTTGAGGGTGCCAACGCTCTCATGCTAGACATCGACTTTGGCACATATCCGTACGTTACCTCATCATCTACGACAATTGGCGGAGTCTGCACAGGACTTGGAATCCCTCCTCGCTTCATCGGACCAACGATCGGAGTGGTCAAAGCTTACACAACACGCGTAGGAGGCGGCCCCTTCCCGACTGAACAACTCAACTCTATCGGTGAGCACTTGCAGGAAGTAGGAAAGGAGTATGGTGTTACGACCGGTCGTAGGAGGCGGTGTGGATGGCTTGATCTCGTCGTCCTTCGTCACTCCTGTTTGATCAACGGCTATACTTCCCTCAACCTTACCAAGCTTGACGTCCTAGATGACTTTGCTGAGATCCAAGTTGCTGTTGGGTACAAAGTCAACGGGAGCGAACTCCTTGGGTTCCCTGCAGATCTAGACGTCCTCGCACAGGTTCGGGTTGAGTACGAGACACTTCCTGGATGGCAGACCTCGATATCGGAAGTGAAGACTTACGATGCTCTGCCGGAAAATAGCAGGAAATACATAGAGTTCGTAGAGAAGTTCCTTGGAGTTCGCATTGAATGGATTGGTGTCGGACCTGGGAGGGACAGTATGATCAAGAGGAGGAAGAGTTAGCAATGGCCTGCAGTTGCTCGTCCAGTCCAGCACAACTCCAAATGTAGACTAGAAATCGTTTCCGTAGGCAAAGCAATGGAACACGTAGAATGGATCACTACAAAGGAAAGAAAGCGGATACTACGAAGCCGACACCTCATCCACACGCGTCATCTTCATCATCCCCCTCCCGAATCCAGAAGCAAGCGCACTGAATCCACCCTCCTTAACCTCCGACACAAACACATCATGCTGTCCAGCAAGTCGCTCATTGTTCCTCCGAATCTCACGAAGCATGCCGTGCTGTCGCGCGCAATTAGGACATTCTTGTTCGTTTTCTGCAAGACACCGCTGGTGATAACTGTGGTTGCACATAAAGTGTACTGTGGGTAAGTCGAGTTGTCCGCTGCATGCTGAACAGCGTGTTACGTGGAATACGCGTGGATGATCGGGGTCTGATAGTTCTGCTACTTGTTTGAGCCTCATACGAGTCTCTTCGCGATAGGAGTTGACAAGTTGTTGGTCCTATAAGTTCAAAAGAGTCAGCGAGAGAATACAGAGAGGACAATTATAGCACTGACTGCTTGGATCTCATCCTTAGACTCCCTGATTCGTGTCAATAGCCATTGCTTCACAAGCCCGACACTCGTCACATTGTTCCTGCTCAGTACTTGGATAACGCTGAGTGGTGGCATGATCTTCTCCCGTTCAATCGTCTCGAGCACCCCCTCAAGCTCCTGCGAGTGTCTACTGAGTAACTCCGCACTCGAAGTCAGGAACCGCAGGGCGAGTGGATAGAGCTGATGGTTTTCCGGACCGTACTTCTCAAGGGCGCTCAATACCTGCGCCGAAGCACCCGGGACCTGAGACTCCGTTTCTTGGGCCATCCAGAATCGCAATACATCTTCGTACATCCCAAGTTTCTCCCAGAGGAGTACGAGCCCGGGCGTGAAATTACGAGTCGAGCAGAGAATAAGTGCGTGGGTTGGGTCGTACGGTAGACCGCTCTTCAGCAGTGCAAGGGCTTTTGAACGAAGAGGACTATCCTCGCCTTCATTCTCAGAAAGTGTAAGATATAGCTCAAGTAATGTGTTCCACACCGCAACTTGGTCGCGTCTATCAGTCTCCTCATCCAACGGAGCAGGTAATCCGTCAATAGGAGACACTGGAGTCCCTTCGTCTGTCGTCTGCCGCCATCGTCGTAACGCGACAGCTTCCAAGAACACTACAAACTTATCCATATTATCAACAAAATGTGAGAAATACTGCCGTGGAGAAGGCCGCCGCTCCGGTTTTGGTTTAACATTGATGGATGTTGGAGCCGGGGAAGCAGTCCGAGATGTATCGTGAATGGAGGCAGTGCGTTTCGGATGCTGTCGAGGTTCATCGGTCGGTTTGACGGTAGTGATAGTAACAGTCGATGGAGAAGGAGGTGCACTATCGGGAGCACTAGCTCCCCGACCCAGGGCAAGATACGATAGATACGATGAAGCAGCGGGAGTACTTTTCTTCGCAGATGGGTCGTCGGTATCGGAAAAATGGGACGTGTTTCCTACACATATATCGATCAACAACTGGGTCGTTTCATCTGGTAGATTGGTAAGAAGGACGCGTCCATAGCGAGCTAAGTTGTTCTCCGTCTAAATTCATTATTCAGAAAATCTAGCCTCAAGGATCGTCAATATCACGTACCGCATCAGGCTCAAGCCGTCGTAGATAGGTGAGGGCGTCTTTATAATTCGCAGCATCCTCGACTTGGATCCGCAAGTAATCTTCATGTCGCTTGTACTTCTTCGCAAGATAGCTCGCGTGCTCAAAGTAGCCCGCTTGTCGACATACTCGAATGGCGGTCTCCAGGTCAAATGGCGGCTCGTCACGACTTACGTCGTTCTCTGAGGATGGTCGTGCATCAGCTTTGATGAAACTATCCAGGCGTGCCACGTCCTTCAGTTTCGTGTACGTGTTGAGTAGGAGTGTGGTATGTTCTGAGTTCGCCAGGCCAAGTGAATGAAGGTCTTGGAGATAGGTCACGAGGTTGTGTATGCGTTGTGCATCAAGGAACTGAAAGGAAGCGGTTAACGGCTGCATTAAATGTAGTCATGCGTCTGCTAACCTTTCGGATGACGTAGCTTGGCTGCAGATAGCCAATTGTCTTGATGTACTGTTGCATGGAACCATCGTAGTCTCCCTTTGAGTATAGATGATCGCCGTATTGACGGTGAATATCGGCAACGCTCGACTCATCAAGTCCTTGTGTCCTGGCAAGATTCAAGGCGAGCAGGTACAAGTTCTTGCGATAGAGCATGTCTAACTTCTCCGGGGTGGATTTCTCTTCCAGGCACCACAGCTGTAAACATGCATCAGCCTAAAAAATATCGCATCGCCATGGGATAGAAAGTGACAGACCTTGCCGTCATTTGTTATGACGAATATGTTGCCCCACTCAGATATGATGGCACGGACACCCTCGACAAACGTGCCGGAATGAGCGACAAATTTGTTTTCCAGGTCGAAGACTGTGACCTTTGAGACGTCCGTCCGGTCGGGTAATGTGTTTTTCGCGACGAAGTTTCTGACAGTAGCAGAAGTTGATGCTGCCGATGGGAAAAAGGGCGGAGAAACAATGACTAGATAGTTTAGGTGTGTATGGATCGATGATTTGTGACCTGCGTATTCCAGATCTGAGTACGGTCAGAAACGGGTGCATCTATAAACTGACCTTCATATGCGACTGATGCACCCCTGCCTTCCGTTCCATACATATAAATGGCTTCATCTCGAGCTACAACGAAGTCTCTTGCTCGCCAGTCCATTTCGGCACACCCGAGGGCAGCTCCCACCTCGTCCACAACGCGAGGACCTGAGCCACTACCTTTCCCCGAGACCTGGAAACAAAGGACACGATTGGTGGTCGTGGCAAACAGATGTAAGTGTGGAGATTCCTCCGACTGTGCACTAGGTTCGCGAAACCCAAGTCCTGTTATCGGCTCGGTTGGGGCTTCGAGTAAAGTGCGTGCTTTCGGCAGTGCAGAAAGTGACGTCGAGCTAGAGAGTGACTGGTCTAGATGTCGGTAGAGGAGAATAGTGCCGTCGGCAAGTCCAATGGCTAGATGGGACAGCGAAGCAGACAATGCTACGGTTGATACCTAGGGTGTCATTAGAAGCTGCTCCGACTGTCAGTATGAATGCTTACGGGGTGTGGTCGGCTGCCATGTTGTATTTTCACGGAGCGCAACAAAGTCGGCTCCCCAGTTTTCTTATCCATTTTCCCAAGGTCCCAGATTTTTAGTAGCGGTGACGGGATATTCTCTTCCTCCTAATCAAGCTATTCAATACGTGTCGGACAACTGTAGGTACGAGGTGAGGCTCACCCCTATCGTAACCAGAGTTCCTTTCCTCTCGATCATATGTGTTACTCTGCCTCCCGTATGCGCGACCCAGCTCCTGCTAGACTCAAATTCTTTGTTGAGAATATGTATGTTCCCATGGATATCCGCGAGAAGTACTCCAGCTTTTGATGAAGAAAGGACAGATATTGCAGGTGTATTCTTGAATATTTCAGGGGGATTAGCCAGGTCTTGCACGTCCTTTACAGGGGAGGCTTCAAAGAATGGGAAGTGTTTCCACTGCGAATCGACTACTTTGTAAGAGGCATGGGTGAAGAGACCTGGTTCGGACGTACCGTGGGGGGAGCATTAGCTGTACCCGCTAATGTAGTTGCTGACATGGTTGTCTCTGGGATGTTGAGTTCTCCTTTCCTCCAATTAGCGGGGCGGGAATAGAGGTAGATCAAGGATTCATTCACAAGACGCGCCGCATACGTCCCGCGGCGCGTAGCAAGAAATCACGTGCAGTTTTTGGGGGTATAGATAATATATAATATATTGGTGACTGGCAATCCCTAAGTATCCCGCGTGCGTTCCCACGGGTCTGCCGCGTCGTGCCAGTGATCGACGCAGCATTAAGCGTTTACCGGTTTTTGAGAGCCTCTATGCGCTTCGTTCTCCTCCTTCCACAATGCAAAAACTTCTATTTTTTGTGCATATTAGCACTTTTATGTGTAGAATAAACAAAACGTTCAAAACATTTTTTCTGTTTTTCAAAAACTCGTTGAGATAGACTCCATAGCTCAAGAACAAATTAGTTTGTTGTAATTTCCTCTGAACGAATTGAAGATACAGGTAAAATAACAATATTCATGCATTGAGTTTGGTGAGTGATCGAGTGGTTGAATTTATAAACAAGTTGCAGACGTTGTTGTGATGCATTGTTGGGATCGACAGGATAAGGAAAAAATCGAACACGTGATTTGACAGAAGCATGGTTGACTTTGCTTCGGATGACGGGCATGGAGAAAGAAGCAACACGTATCAATTCAAAGCAGGTGTTGTAAAGGTTTTAATCATATTTTTCACACATATATAATATTGAATTTGATTATTTGTACAGATGGTCGGCAGAAAGAATGTCAGAAAAACGAAGAAATGTCCTCGAAAGGGCTCGTACTGCCCTACATGCTGCAAAACGTAGCGAGAAGGAAAATCAAGTCATAACCCGGCAATCCAGCAAGATCAGTGACACTCTGAGAAACAGCGAGGGGCAACTCACCAACATACGGAGTGTGGCAGCAGAACAAGAGACAGCAAACGACTGCCTGCGACAGGCAGTCGTTCTTCTAGATTCAAGAAATACGAACCTGTCAGCGCACCTGGAAGAGGCACAACACAAACTTACCTGCACTACGAACAAGCTCCATAGGGCCTCCACACGCTCTTCCGAATCAAATCAGGATGTGCGGAACGCGCGCAAGTCCATCAAGAACCTGCGCAAACGAAACGAGTCGCTTCTGGCTCAGGTCGGAGAAAAGAAGAATGAGCTTGCCAACCTTGCAGAACAAGGTCGCTTGCTACAAATGCAGCTCAGCTCTTGCATCGCCTCTCTTCAGCAGACAAGCATCGCACTCGGGACAGCGACATTCGAACGCAGTGCAGCTGAAGCGAAGCAACAGAGTGCCGAAACACTAATCGAGCACTTGAACCTGCGAGCCAAGCAGAACAACGAGAAATACAAGAACAAAATCACAAACTTACAAAGTCGTTATCACCGCTTTCGGGTTGCCACCTGTCATCTTCGTTTGCAGCTTTCTCAAGCAAAGAAACGAACATGTCAGCTTTCGTCGTTCCAGAACACAACAGTTGAAAGTTGTCGACTCACCACTCAAGGTATCTACAAGCCTCCTTTTCGCGCCTTGGTTCGTCGTCTCGTAGCACTTGGCTCTCCATTGTCAAAATGCAATTTGATAATTGGTGAATTCTTCAAATATCTGTACAAGACGTGGGGATCAGCACAAACAAATGGCGAAAAAGGAACAATATACATACCAAGTACACGAACTATCGCAAGGATTATTGGCGAGGGAAACGTAGCTTCAAAGTTGCAACTTGCACATGAACTGAAGCACTCAAAAGGTGAGCATATGCTTTTGAATTGGAATGATAAGATTTACCTCCACCTTTACAGGATTTACTACAGGCGGCGATGGAACAACCAACAAGAGCCAAAACTTCGAGTCCCTGCACTTCAATGTTATGCTGGATAAATCGAGAAGCGAGCACAATTTTCTCCCAGGTCTTTCACAAGACCCAGGTTCTTCAGAGACCAGTCGAGCTGTTCGCTTTGGTGAGGTCCGGCTGACATCAAACCACCGTGCTGAAACGCAAGTCAGAGGTGATACCCAGTTCATGCAGGACTTGGTCGACCTTCACGAACAAAGTCCTCTAGCAGAGGCAGCAGAACCGCTGCCTCCGCTCAGCATCACCTCTCTTGCCCTCAAGTACCACGGATCGCATGGGGACCATGCTGAGGACCAGAAGGCAAAACATCGCCTGCTCGCTTCTTGGAAGAGCGAGACATCTCTGCGAGGGCTGGGAGCAGCGCATTTATTCGCAATGCCAGAAGAGCAACGTACCAATTTGGTTCGTAAAGAACGAGAGACGATGATCCTGGAGCTAGGAGGTGATTCAGTATGGGTCGGTCTGAGCGATGAAGAAAAACAGGCGAAGGAAGTACACACCATGAACAAACTAGCAAGGACACTCGCAGATGACGCTTTCCTTCAACTCACTGAAGCGGAACGTCGCCGCTTCTTGCTGTTTGTCTGGAGTGGATGTGGTATGCATAAAGATCTAAATGCAGTAAAGGGGGGTGACTTAGCAATGCGAAACGAATGGAAGAAGTACCAAACCTCACCTCGAATCCTTGCAAACAAGGACAATGCTGCTGTTTTACAGCTCGCACAGATGGATGACCCTTTTGAAGACGATGATGATGACTTGCCCCGGGGTGAATCTGCTGCAGAGAAGCGGGCTTGCGAGGTGTCAAAGGCTGGCGGTGTGAAACTCGCCAGCTTGATGGGAGCACTGCTAAACCACAAGGATGACAAGAAAGGTCAGCATATACTCAGCTAGAACTATTCTATAGGTACTTACTCGAGTCTCGCATGTTTACACATGTAGGGCAGCATCATGTCTTTCGGGATCATGCTGCAAGCAAATTTGGGCAGCCGATATTGTTTCCTGACACGTCCAATACCCGTTACTCGTCGTATCTCGATGCTGCTGCAGAGATCCTGGCACGGTTAGATTTCTACCTCGACTTTATGCAACGGGTCCGTTTCTCGAAGGAAAAGCCAGGCCTGAACAATCTTGAAGAGAACATCAGCGAGGCCCTGAAAGACGAGCCAACACTCACCGAGCTTGCCTGCCTGGCACTGTACCGAGAAGCAGTGTCCATCCCTTTCATCTCTGAAATTCGCTGCAATTCTCTTGAGGCCGTAAATGCACTCGATCTCGGTCCCCTGCTGCAGAAAGTGCAGTATCACCTCAAGAAACTCATCGACTCACCTGATACAATCCTTTCCGCTGATGCTGACTGTCGAGAGGCGATTTTGGGGGGAAAGGAGTCCTGGAACCGCCCTGATACAATCAAAGCGATTACAATACTCATTACAAATTCAAGACTCCCAAAACTGAGAGCCTTGTTCAAAGCCTTTCTTATAGGGGCGATGACTACGTGGGAGCAGTTCTCGTCAGAATTTAATTCTGATGGTATAATAGCCGGGCTTACTGATGAAGAACGTCAGCTGGCATGGATGCCAGCTACAAATGACGCGAACAAAGGTGCCCTCGGCGCATACAGGGCCTTTTCTCGCAGGAATCCGAATGGAACAATAAAACTATTTGATTCCTTGTTCAGATATCGAAGAAATGACACCGAAAATTTCATTGAGAAGGAACTCACAGGGGAAAGGCACCAAGCCTTCTTGCGGAAACGAGCACGCGAAGAAGATGCGATGGGACTGGATAGGAAACGGCACCGAGAGGTTGATAGCGAGCGTGAGAAGGAGGCCCGCGTGCGAAGCGACAAGGCAGATCGAGTAGCCCAGCAGAAATCTGCCCGAGAGAAGAAGCTCCGAGAGCTTCCCATCGTGGAGGATCGTGAGGCCATGAAGAAACTAAACTCGAACGATTTGAAAGATCAGCTAGACAAACTCAGGGAAATCGAAAACAACATACTAAGCATACCTGCAGTTGGGGAGATAGGTAACAAGTCAAGCAGGCTCGAGATCCTTCTTGACACCTTAGAACGGTACACCGTTCATTGCTCTGGGGCACTCACAGTGGTCCGAAATCGTAACCAACAAGTGTAACAAGTAGTTCTACGGTCTTGATGTTCACAGCGACGTTAATAATCTCCTTCAAGGGCTGTAATAGAGCAAGAGAGAACGTGTTAAGCGTCATCTGCGTTTGTCGGTTCGTCACATCTTCGAAGAGTCACTGCGCAGCAGTCTGAGTCAAGTGGCTGTTGAGTATATGCACGACAGAGTTGCCAGAACAATTAATTATTTCTTTACTTTCGTATCCCAGGATGTCGTATCTAACGAGTACAGTAGAATATATGCATGAGAAAGCTAGAATTCGTCGACCGGGTCGACGTAGACGTGAAGATAGAAAAGCGGTAAACGCACAAGGTGAATTGTGACCATTTTTAGTAATTTTTAAAACTCCGCTTCAAAAAAAATGGCACGCGCGTCACTTAGGGATTGCCAGTCACCATATATAATTTCGATCTTCGATGTCCGTGTCCAGCCCGAGCAATCCCTGCGCTGACCAAACCAAAGGCTCATAACCTTTAAAAAGGATCTGTGACGGTAATGACAACCTCAGTCGTCCAAAATCTTCCTACGAATACGACTACTTGGTCCATTATATCTCCTACTCCTCATCCCAAGAATGCGTGTACTGGTCCTTGGTGGCACAGGAGCAATTGGAAACCTTCTCATCCGCGACCTGCTGGAAGCCTCTCACGCAGTCGTTGCTTATGCTCGCTCCCCAGAGAAGCTACCCGACGATATTACCTCCAACCCGAACGTTAAAGTTATCAAAGGGGAGCTCAGCGACGCTGCGGCGATATCCGATGCTCTCAACGGTGTTGAAGCGGTAGTGTCTGCCGTCGGGCCTTATCTCAGTAACCCTCGAGGCAACCCGATCGCGAAAGGTTATTCCGTCCTCATTAAAGCCATGCACGATGCCGGAATCAAGCGACTCATTGCCCTAGGCACGGCATCGGTCACGGACGAGAATGATAAGTCAGACCTCGTATTCTGGCTAGGCGTTCAGGCCGTATATTGGGGTGCTCACCACGCTTGGAAGGACATAGTCGCTGTCGGCGAAGCAATCCGTAAGGAAGGCGCTGATCTTGACTGGACTATTGTGAGGGCACCGTTCCTTACAAATGGCGAGAGTCGCGAGACCCAGGCAGGATATTTAGGGGACGGGAAGCGGAATCGTACCTTGACGCGTATCGGCTTTTCGACGTTCGTCGTTAACGAGCTAGAGCGTGGCGAGTGGATCAAGAAGGCGCCATTCGTATCTGTTGCTTGAATTCTAGATGCGCATGCCTGAAGACTTTTCTGAGATTCGTAGAGTACGGGTCGCTTGTATTGTCTCCCCCCAACTTTTCAACAAAGTCTCATAACCCCGCTCAAGCTTGACTTTCTCCTATGTATCAATCTGGTATTTTCCAGTATTGCATATCCGAATTAGGTCCAGCTCAGTACACATCGCTTTTGCGTATAAAGTAGTTCACCACGCCTCGGAGGAACACTCCGCGTTTTTTTTCAACCATTTACAGTATGTAATCAGAAAATATAATACAGGCCTAGGCTGACATATATATACATTTTATATAGAATTCATAGAGGGAAAAGAATCAACTCTGCGATTATTACAAGAAACGTCGGCCCAGTTACACACTAGACTTGTCTGTTGATATGATTATGGGATATGATTGTTACATAATACGCTGATTTTCGACTGGACAGACAGTAGCAATCAATCCCAGTAAAATCAAGGGAAAGAAACAATATTTAGCCGAGATTAGATGGTGCATTTCAACCCGGATACATCTCAGCCATATCTTCATAATTGTCGAAAAACATTCTGAGAATGTCACAGTGGAAAGACAGGGATAAGTGGCAAAGGAAGTACTAGTGGTGTTCAAATTTCAAAGGAGTGACTGGTGAATTGTATCAACGGTATCTCGCTGTGTTTAGGCCAGAAACAACAATGGCGGACGTACTCTTGAGAGTTGGCCAGATCATTCCTGCACGTCCTTTATAGGGCGGCCTTCAAAGAATGAGAAATGCAGCATTTGAGAGAGATTCAAAGAAAGGAAGGATTCATAAAAGCACAGACACAGAGATCGAACGCGCGCAGAGGCTCTAGAATCACGTGCAGACTTGGAAGCATACATCATCGCTTGACTGAACTCTTGCACCAACCGCTTAGTCCATTACCTCGTACTTACTGCTCGTCTCAAGAATGCGTGTACTGGTCCTTGGTGGTACAGGATCAATCGGCCAGCTGCTCATTCGCGATCTGCTCGAAGCTTCTCACACAGTCGTTGCTTACGCCCGCTCGCCAGAGAAACTACCTGACGATATTACCTCCAACCCGAACGTCACAGTTATCAAAGGAGAGCTTAGTGATGCCGCTGCAATATCTGGTGCTCTCAATGGTGTTGAGGCGGTAGTATCCTCCCTCGGGCCATCATACAGCAACCCTCCAGGTAACCCGATCGCGAAGGGTTATTCCGTCCTCATTAAGGCGATGCGCGATGCTGGAATCAAGCGGCTCATTGCCCTAGGCACACCCTCGATCCCAGATGAAAACGATAAGACAGATCGCGTGTTCTGGATAGCCGTTCAGACCGTAAAGCTTGGTGCTCACCACGCTTATACAGACATCGTCGCTGTTGGTGAAACAATCCGCAAGGAAGGTGCTGATCTTGATTGGACTATTGCGAGGGTACCGATGCTTACAAACGGCGAAACTCGCGAGTACCAGCTGGGATATCTGGGGGATGGGAAACGCAATACGACGTTGCCCCGTATCGGCTTTTCGACGTTCGTTGTTGACGAGCTGAGGCTTAACGAGTGGATCAGGAAGGCACCATTCTTGACTGTTCCTTGAATTCTGCGTGCATACGCCTACACGATTTCTGAATTCCCTAGAGTGCGAATCATCTGTATTGTACTCCCCAACCTTCTCACGCAACCAAGTCCCAAACCTCTGCTTGACTTTCTTTTATGTATCAATCCGGCATTTCTGGAATTAGTATCTCCGAATCAGTTCCAGTTATGTTGCACATTTGTTCATTGCACCAGCTTGTATGTAGCAACTGTCTCGCTGGGCTGAGTTCAGGTGAGGAACAGCAATGTTTGAGAGTTCCGATCATTTGGCTGACTTTTGCCTTGGTCAGATGGATGGCACAGTTGCCTTACCATACATGTTTTGCTGGAGCCCCAAAGACATCCATCCATTTGCCTGCCTGCTTGATGTGTTAAACTCACGAACGTCCTGCCTTCGTACTTTGGCCTCGTTTCTGACACGTGTCGCTCTCAAATATCAATATCTAAGGTGCAATACACATATATAACTTCTTTGTGCCATCATATCAATATCCCAAAGCCAACCCACACAATGACTGACGAAACCCGGTCCGCTGAGAATGCCAACTACATGTCAACTCCCTCCGATGGTGAAACGGTTATCCCTGAGAAAGTCAGAGATGACCAGTTTTACTTTACACTCCTAACATTCGAGGTAACTACCGTTCATTCATCACCTGTGCCAACAAGTATTGATCTTGCCGCTTTAAGGTTGAGGGCGTTCTGTTCAAGGTTCCTCGCCATCCATTCGAGAAGGAGTCAGAGGTCTTCAAGGATATGTTCGCCTTGCCTGTTACGTCGGATGATGGAATCAGCGACGACATGCCCATAACCTTGCATGGCGTGACCGTCAAACATTTTCGTGCCTTTCTTAGAGTGCTCTTTGACCCGTTCGTGGAATACGCCGATTTCAGATCGTTTATGAAACTAATCGTGCTCTGGATATTCATTCGTAGTACCCACGGTACTCAAAGCGACCTGAACAAGGACGAATGGAGTTCTGTATTACACCTCGCTCATATGTGGAGTTGCAACAGATTGTTCGCACTCGCAATCAGCAAGCTCGACGGGTTGGACACTGATCCGGTTTCCAAAATAACAATGGCTAAGGCGTACAACATAACAGACTGGTTGCGACCTGCATATTTCCGTCTTGTCACGCGGTCGGAGCCTTTGACGTTCGAGGAAGCGAACGAATTGGGCCTAGGATGCGCGATGAAGTTGGGGGAGATACGAGAATCGCGCTATCGGTGGATTATCGATGATATAGGATCAAATCATCGTGAAGCTCAGACGTACTACTACGAATCAGGCAGGTTCATAAAGACGCCTGGGAAAAAGAAGAAAGTCGTGCCTGTGCGAGCTCGAAGTCCGGTCAACGTCGCTGATATCAAGAGGGATCTCGAGGGTGACGTACAGGATGCGATTTCGGCGACTTTCGGTCTACCGGGAGTGTGCGAATCCTCCCAGAACGCATCTAGGGTTGAAACTCCTGACTCCGGCCAATCCACGATCTTCTGACCCACCTACAAATGTATTATCGACTGATCACAACCTTCTTGCGCGCTGTTCACCTTGATGACTGTAACTACGGTGATACAAGTTCTACTGATAACGAGCTTTCTGTCGTACAACTAAGGTCTTTATTCTATCGTTAATGGGGAGTACCACTCTTGCGAGTAAGTCAAGAGAAAGGCTGACCGCACTTGTGATACATAAAGAAGGGATAGCCTGCCCCCGTAGTGGAAACATTATGTTTTTTCGTATGAACCCTGCCGGGCGTCTCTTTCGTGTGCCCTCGCTCTACAAAATTAGCAAGGTTAGACGCCTCATTCCGTACACATGTAGCACTCCGACTTCTTTGGTTCTTGGAGGCCTCGCTGAAGTGGTGTGTCAATAGACGCCCAGCGCCTTAGCACCCTTGTTCTCTGTCCTCCACCATGACTCGTCGGACAAACGGCTCTGCATTCGCTACAATTCCCAGAACCAACATGAAGAAGAGGGACGATGAATTCTACATCAGTCTTATTACATTCGAGGTCGGTGGCTCTCTTTTATTTTCACCCATTAAAAGAGACTGGCTAGACTGGTATGTGCAGGTGGAGGGCGTACTATTCCGTGTTCCCCGATGTCCATTCGGGATAGAATCAGAAGTATTCAGGGACATGTTTACGCTACCTTCTGCGGACGATACATGCGCAGCCGAAGGTAGCAGCGACGAGAAACCTCTGATCCTGCATGGGATAGCTGCAAACGACTTCCGTGCTTTATTAAAAGCTCTCATGACCCCGTACGTGTATCATGTGCCATTCTGAGAGAGCCAGCATTTATGCTCAAGAAATACCCATCCTTGCATGTGCAACAACGCAGTGCTTATGGTTCACGAACTGAGCTAACCGTGGATGAATGGATCTCCGTCCTGCGCCTCGCACAGCTCTGGGGTTTCGACACCCTCTTCGAAGCAGCCATAAACGCACTCGAGAGGTTAAACATCGGGCCAGCCAAGAAGATCAGGCTCGCAAAGAAGTACCAGATAACCAAGTGGCTCAGACCGAGTTACTTCGAGCTCGTAATGGGGTTGGAAGCGTTGACGTTAGATGAAGCGGATGTACTCGGTACAGAGTGCGTTCTGAAGCTGGCGCAGTTGCGAGAGCTACGATACAAGCGAATCGTGCAGGGGACGGACTCGGAGCCGCCCTTAACCCATTCCGTTCGCCCTGCAACTCGCAGCGCCTTCGGTAACTTTTCGGGCCAAACGGTGAGCGCTTTCGGCAACCCACAGGTCGAAACGAGGCTGGTGTCCGCGTTGGAGATTGGTTTGGACCCAGACGTTTATCATGAGTCTGTAAACAAAGATTACGCCGAACAGTTGAAACGTGCTATGCAAGAAGCTATCACTAGCACCTTCGATCTAGATCCATCACCATGACTCATGGCATTCTATCATCCTTACACACCTGTACGCTGCTAGCTAGTATTGTACTGTGTTTTGTCCCGAGTCCTGTTATCACGACCATCAGATATGTTTCCGACGTATACCATTGAGAGGCGGTTGTATATACAGTAATGCTAATGAGTGTTAAGTCCTACAGAAAACTATAAGGTAAGCAAGAACGACAGTTGTTCTTACAATGCACATCCAAGAGAGAAGGGAGAGAAAAATAATCCGAAATCCAAAGCCACTTCTCATATTCGCATCTCAACTACGGTAGATAAGTTAGGTCAGCCTGAGATCAGGTCAAGTTAGGATGTGATAGGATATACAATTAATTCCGTAAATACACTTCAACGCGACCTCGAGAAAAATCAAATAACTTCCATAAGGTGCGTAGAAACACTCCTGTATAACGAACGAGCACCGTCGGAGTCGATATACTCAGAGACACACTGTGAGGCGAGACGTTCAAAGTCTTCGGGTGTGAGTTCAGAAGAGGCGGCTTCACCGCCGAGGGAGAGGATAGCTTCGGATGCAATGGCAAGTTTCTCTTCGGGTGTGAAGGGGACGAAGGGGAGGACAGCCGTTACGCGTGACATCAGGGAGGTCTGTGTATTGAAAAAATGGGAGAGGCGAAGGGAAAGAAAAATGTCAGGATATAGGTCGCACATGAAATACGTTAGAAAATGAACTGCTTACACCGAGTCGTTCAGTAACAAGCGGTCGAAGCCTGTTCATCAATTCTCGGTATTCAGGTTTTGACATGACTGTGCCCGGCTCTTTACGCGCTGCGTGGTGTTCAAATACGAGGTCCTGCCCGATATTTGATGTACCGAGCCAGATGACGTTGCGCACATCAATGTGTCTACGACCCGAGTCGATGGGACAGCGGCCTTTGATAGATTACCGGTTAGAGATGTGTAGAGTTGATTGAAGTGGGACAAGATAGTTTACCTAGTTCCCATGGTGCAAGTAAGGACCAGAGTGTGCGCTCGTCTTCGTTCTTGTCGATTTCCTGGTGACAATTCAATCTTATACCGGGGGTGATGTCTGGCAAGAGATCTACTTACGTCAAGAACGACGACACAGCGCTTTCCCGCGTTTTCCACCAAGAACTCGGCCAAAGTTCGTTCCGAAGGTGGCTATCATTCACAGACAATCAGTCACAGAACATGGTGACCCAGATGTGAAATCAGACACTCACGTCGTAGGGACTCATGGAAGGACAATCCCATAGATCATGCGAAGTCTTCAATACTGTCATGTTGACTGTATGAGTCGGAACGTTCAGCAAGCTACCAACTATTCAAACGGTAAGCACCACAGCAGCAATAACAAATAACATTATGAGAACACTCACACTTCCTCGCCAACAAACTCTTCCCATGTCCACTCGGCCCACAACAAAGCACAACAAGCGGCGTCCCAATCGGCTGTTGAGAATGCATACCCAACACCCAATAAAGATGCTCAAGCGCCCTATCCTGACCAATAAAATCGAACCGCATCCTCGCCAAATTGCGGAAATCTGATCTCCTAAGAGCAGCACTGGTTTGAGCGGCCTGAGGTCCGGCGGTGGCTCGGTTGAGATAGTATTTCATCGCAGGATTTAGAACACTCTCGCGTTTCTTCCGCTTGCTGATGGATTCGTTAGTTGATTCGGAAGGTAAGTCGGCTAGGACATCCTCTGCTTCCTCCTTCTCCACAGCAGACTCTTGATCATGCACAGTACGCAAATCAGGAGGGAGCGTGGAAACATCCGCTCCAAACGCTAATAGAGTTTTAACAATTTCCGTTTTATTTACCAACGCATCGTTCGTCAAAGCAAACTCGAGCGCAGATTGCGGACCGATGACGTCATTCGGTCGGGCTTCATCGTTGGCCAGGACGCGTTCGACTTCTTCGGGATTGTCGCTGGCTATAGCGAACATGAGTGTCGGATGGGGCGTTGCTATTGCGTGACAAGGAGCAGGTACGGGAATGGGTGAGTTCGCAGGGGCGGATTCCGAAGAGGACGGTTGTATAGGTGCATTCTGATATGATGCAGGCGGAACGGTTTGGTCGGGAGGGACGTTCTCGGTTAGCATAACAACGCCATTCATGGAAATACGACTGCTGTCAACCGGCCATTGATACTTGGAGAGCTCGTCGAAATTTAGTCCACGCATGGATCCTGAAAGAGGACTCAAAAGGTCATAAGTCGTTTGAGTTTCCTGGCGATGGTGCGCTGTTTCCCGTGATTCCAGGGGAGGAGCAGTTGTACCAGCTAAGACGGACTCCATAGAGGGCATACTCAGTTCCCCGCCAGAAATGATTGTGCGGTCGTTGTCAGTGGGTATACTTGAGTCATTGAGAAATGAAGAAATTAACGAAGATCTAGAAGACGAAGGCTGTGGGTATGAGTTTGATTATCAGTACTCTACAATTCGGTCATGGAAGAGTGCTATGTCTAACCTCTGTATTTTGTACAGCTGATTCTTGCGATGCATTCCTTACATGAGCTTGTGATGAATGAGTGGATACTACCGAACAGTCAAAATGATTCAAGGCACCGATGAAGTAATAGCTCACTTGTCGAAAGCCGATTGCTTTGGGAAAGAACGGAAGAGCAGCGAGAATGCGAGCTAGCAGAACTATACACGTGAGACTGGGGTCAATGTTCATCAGCAAACCACTCAGACAAACAAAAATTAACATCGGAGGACACTCACAAGGCGAAGAGGTTTCATCCAAGACGCTCGTCTACCTGCCGCCACCGAAGAAGACCCAGAATCCCCGAGCTGTGCAGCCTGAACAGGCGAATCCGATCGTCCACGATCCGTAAAGAACTCCGCTTGCGAAGCTGAGCGGGGCAACATTGTCGACGGCGACGAACAACCGACCTGTAGAGAAGGTGCCGAGCTGGAATGTGAAGCTATGCTATGCCGATGTGAGAAGGGCGATCCAGAAGCGAAAAGCGCTGGAGAGACCGAACGCGCTCGACCTGAGAGCATGTCGACCCGGGAAACGCGACGTGGGTTGAACGCTGAAGTTGAAGCGGAAGTTGGGCTTAGGCTTGATGTTGAGCTCGTGCGAGAACCAGTACTATCACGGGAGAATTTAGAAGCCAATTTCTGTGAGAGTGACGAGGATTCCTTCTAGACCAAACGTGTCATAAGTTAAAGGAGAATGTAAGTACCTTAATTGTTACTCACCGCAAGAAGCGACTGTCGAAACCCAAACGGAACCTTATTCGACACACCAGATCTCCGTTGTAGTTCTGCCCAGGAAGGACGCGGACTCGAAACAACAGAAGAGGACGAGGATGCTGAATGTTGAGAGTCATCGTACAACGGTGACGGAGCCGGTCGGACCGTCTTCTCAAGCGACGCCGGAAAGTATGATTCTCGGAGTTCTTTAGTTGGTGATGTTAGCGATACAACTGCTAGCCGCTTGGGACTCCCACTCGTATGTCTGGTTCGACGTTCCAGGATTGTCTCGTGCATGACTGATCTGTCTTCCTCTGCGCCTTGTCCGATTATCGCGTCTGGTGAAGACGAGGAACCGCAATCTGGGGTGATCGGCGACGGTCCGAAGGAAAGACTGGCAGGAGATTCAAGGGAGTCGTGCCGCGCTTGAGGCAAGGAAAGGGGAGCAAGATGAACAGAAGAGCTTTGAGAGATCAAGGTGGAATGAGTTGGCTCCGACCGAACAGCACCCACACGTTCTCCGCTTGGCGTCTCAATGGTATCCTGCGGGTATGGATATTCCTGCATCAAATCATCTAGGACATGTTGCCGTTGCTCTTGTTCTACAAGTGGTTGTCGTTCAAGCTCTTCGCCTTCTTGACGTTGCGGCGTCTGTTCGGGAGTTCTGAATCTCAACCCAGCCGACTGCGATTGATGGGGCCCTTCATCCGCACCGTCAACCGGGTACGGGTTGATTTCAGAACAACCCCCCTCCTGTGAGAAAATACAGTCAGAGAGATTTTTCCTTCTTGCTTTGGGGCTCTGGCTTACGACGAGTTGACTCTCTGACTCGGTCTCATGGATATTACGCATTCCAGAATCAGGAGACGATCCTGGCGCTCGTTGTTCTTCGGGTTCCTTTACTCCATTGCGTACTATCACTCCAGAGGAAGACAGGTCCTCCTCGGAGACCACCGATTCACCTGAAGATGATGGTGACTCCTTGAAACCTTCGTCTTCAACAGCATCAAAAGTCGGCTGACCCAGTGACAAAGTTCTGGAGTCCGAGGACTGTGGCCGGGGGGAATCGCTCACTACTCCGCTGTGCGGGCTCATCTGGGGATGCGATGGAGGAGACATATGGTGATTAGGTCCTTCCTCATGAGTCAGTTGCATTCGCTCGGTTCCCTCGCCCTTACTGGGAGCCTCTGCTTCCGACTGTCGTCGGTTCTCGGATGCTGGTCTATCTGCAGCCGACGAACACTCGTCAGAACCTTCACCACTAGCAGAAGCCGCAGGAAGATTATGCGCAGGCGCAGGCTTCGAATCTAAAGATTCCCGTCTCCTGGTTATAGCATCACCATCATCCGCTCGAGATGGCGGAAGCGGGGGTAACATTTCTAATTCGACATCAGCAGCGGATTGAATATTGATACTGGGATGATTTCTGGGTGTACGGGAGTAATCCGAAGAAGGTCTTTCCGTTTCCTGAGGAGATCCTATATCTTCTGATTCTCCGACGATGGGAACGGTAGGTGACGGGCATGCATCAATCGTAACGGCCGATGTTTCATTAGATCCAGCACCAGTGGAAGATCTGGTCCTGATCAGCGAATCCCCAGCCAGGGAATGCGACGAAGTGGTCGAGTCATCCCGGTTGCTGTCGTCGTCAAACGATTCCAGAGTCTCCAGCGAGTCCACATCATCATCTGCGTACGGTCTTCTCGCTTTCACCTCGTCCCCTTCCTGGTGGTGTCGAAGTTGGAAGACACTAGGACCAAACACGGGGGATGTCGGGGAGCGCACGGGGAATAGCTTGGGCGATAATATACGATGAGCGGGTGACGTAAATGGCGAGGTGAGTAACTCAAACGTGGAGTGTCGTCGCGATCCACGCGACGCGGTCAGAGGATCGTCAGTACTAGTGCGATGGTGTTGTTGTACGTGATATTGTTCAGTGTCATCTTGGTTCTGCTCGCGAAGGCCATGCTCATGGTAGTCCTGAGAATTCTGATGCTGGTGGGTAAAAGGGTCATGACGTTGATGATTGCGGTGAGAATGAACTTCGAGCGTGTTGTTATCTAAGATGGTCGTTGTGTGGCCGTTGCGATCAGGGTCCTGAGTGATGATACGCGATGGAACACGGACGCGGAACGATGGACGGTGAGAGGGGGCTTCTGATGAAGGCGAAGGTTCGGATGCATGTTTTGATTCAAGCGCATCAGATTCGGGATGTGGGTCGGGCAACGGAGGAAGATTAGACAACGGAGAATTGGACGAAGACCGAGCTTTGTCCGAGGAGCTCTGTATGTCCTGCTCCTTCGAAATGGCCGGAGAATCCTGGTAATAAGCCAAAGATGGCGAGTCGTGCGACGAGGAATGTGTCATCGGAGACTCGGAGGTCGCCAGCGGTGCCGTCCTATCACCTCCACCGCTTACCCCACCAGTTGCAACATCAATATTATCCAATAACCGCCCCGTGATACTCATGCCCAAGCCTTCCTCCCCAACATCCTCCCCGGCATCCTCCTCGTCAGTAATCTCAACCTCCTCAACATCAGGTCCAATAACCGGTTCCAAAGCGCTCAACAACCCCGAAAGGCGAGGAGACCGGGGCGGAGACATCAACACCACGCGCCGCCTCTTCTCCGATGGGGTTCTACTCAGCGATCCCGACCCGACCGAGCTACCAGTACGCGAGCTACTCCGCGTTAGCGTTGTCCTTTCACCCGGGACCATACTGACAGGTCGACGTTTGTCGTGCATCGTCGACATCGGCATCCCAACCTCATCCTGATCACATCGCTTATTTTCTTCCCATGCCGTAAATGACATATGTTTGCCGTCGCGAACATTACCGCCGCCAAGAAAAGCCTCGTTCCCATCCAAGCGCTCTCCTGTGTTACTCTCGTTATGGGGAGCGATTTTCACAGCGTGCACAAAGTTGCACGCGTCGGAGAATAAGCAGCGGCCTTGAGAGTAGAACGGGCATGGCCGCGCTGTGTGTGCACATCCGAAGTAGAATTAATAGTAGTCGTAACGTCAAGGGACATTCATTTAGTCGATTCTGGGTATTTTTGTATAAGGAATGCTACGACTCACTTTTCTTCTTCCAATAAGGCGGAGGTGCTGCCATCCAACACTGTGCATGAAGAGCTCGACAAAAGCCAGCCGCAACGAAAGCGAGACGCGTTCTCTCGACGTCAACGTCGTCAGCAACTTCTCCAGGGATACACGCTGCAGCCCGACAGCGACTCTAAGCAACGGGATGACTAGAAAGGGCTAAGAGAGAAGAAGGGGGGGTGAATGGTAAAGAACGGAATGAGCCCAAGAAAAAGGGAGTGCCCTCAGAGATGAAGAAATCTGTATGTAAGTACTAATGCAACCGGCCGGGGACTCTTGTGTCAATCAACGCGTATCATCCCATGACAAATATGGCAATCACTCTAATTTCGTCTCGGAAGTGTGCGCGGGAAAATTGCACGTGTTCGTATGAAAAGAGATGTAGGTCCCTGTTTATCGTTGTTTATTTTCCAAGCTAGATCAAATTACGAGTACTGCTACTGTTATACGAAATGCTCGATACCCAATTGTCTGAACTCTCATGAAAGATGATATATACTTATTTACAATTGAATGAATGATGTGTCGATTCCGTATGACATATCCCATATACAAATTTTCTGTAGAAGGCATCGTCAGTATTGTCAACTACCAACAACAACAGAACAAACCCTACCTGGTCTTCCCCACACGAAACAATCTTCGTACAGTCAAACCCCACGCAGAAGACACGTCCTTCATGTCTCCCACTCAGATCTGCAATTAGAGCCCCAGTCTCACGATCCCAAACCTATGTAACACATCAATCAATATCCAACCGTCACAGTCTACCATCGAGGGAGGAAAAAATAGGAGAACCACTAACCTTGATGGTCTGATCGTAACTCCCACTCAGAACGAAGTCAGGTCCAAGCGCAACGCTCCGCACGAGATCAGTATGATTTTCACTTAGGCAGCTACTTGCTCGTCGGCTCTGCATGCACCGTCTTTCCATTCCACCGGTTTCACCAACCGTCCCACCGCATGCTTGACAAACTGTACATTCCGCACCACCGCGAGTAGGTAAAGGATCGTGGAACTCCGGAGCAGTGCTCCACCCGCGCCGCTTTTCGATATCAAATAATCTGATATGTTTGTCGGATGAACCTGAGAGGACAATCGGAGGCATGACATCGATTGCCGCGATCCCACGAAAGTGATGACCTTCGAATGTACGCAGGAGGCTACCCGTGTTCGCGTCCCATACGCGCATCGATTTGTCCCCTGATGCAGAAACCACGAGTGAGCCTGCCAAAGATACAGCGTTCACCGCCGCGCGATGCGTCCCAAGAATGACGCCCTCGCTCAGCAACGACTGATTCGCATTTGACTTATTCTTGAAGTGATAAAGTCTAACCGTCCGGTCTTTCGAGCAAGACACTAGATGCTTCGCGTCAAAGCGTACGCAGAGCACGCTATCATGATGATCCATTATTGTCTTCACGAGCGACCCATCCCGAAGGTCCCAAAGACATACACGTAAATCGCTACCAGCTGTCGCAAGGTAGTCTCTATACGCGCACAAGCTTAGGATACTCCCACTATGGGCACCCTCAAACACGCGCTCCACATTTCCAGTGGTTAGGTTCCATTCGCGTACTGTATGGTCTTTGCTACCCGTAAATAGCACCTGGCGGCCATCATCGGGATAGGTGTACAACTGTAAACAGTAGATAATCGACGTATGTGCGTTCGGCGTGCCGCGAGTCTGAAGCGTCGAAAAGCGAAACGACCCATGAATGAGTCTATTCTTCAAAAGAATACGCGTCTGATGTAAAAGCTTGTAGTTCGGTCTTGGTGGTTCTGCAACAGGCAATACAGATGGTGCGGAGTGTCGAATTGCGGACGGTCGAGGACGACCGATTGCATTACTGTGCCCCTTCAGTTGGGTTAATCGTCTCGACTTCAGCGGGCTCTCTGGGCGCGGAGCAGGATTAATCCTCGGTGTTGCAGGTAAGCCAAAGGCATGAGGATGGTGCTGTCCATGGTAGACAATCGTCTGACTCTGGCTCTGCCCTTGGACGGTATGGCCATTGGCACTGGGATACACAGAAGTATTTCCATGGTCCGAGCCGAAGCCATCAGACTCCTCATCATCACCCACACCTTCATCGTCGAATTCCGAGTCTCCATCACTATTATCTGCACTGCCAGAAAATAATGGCACGGGGTCATGCGGCACACGTGGCCAACGCCATACCCAGCCCCGTTGTGCACATAGACTCTTCCACAGAGAATTGTCGTCCGCTAAAACGCGCCAGCGTCGGCTTACGAGCGCAGCGGACAATAGAGTTTGCCAAGACAGGAAGCTGAAGATGTGTAATGCTATCTCTGATGGGAGCGTCTGAAAAAAGGCCAAGATAATTACACGTCAATCATTTGTTCTTACAGTAGGGAAGAAAATGAAAATGACAACAGGGAGAGTATACTCACGCCAACAATGTCAACTTGTACAGACGGTGCTATCCGTCTGTGAACCCGTGCAATCTGCGCACGGGGCATGGTTGCAAGTAACTTATAAACGAGCTCTGACCATTGCCCAAGAACGAACCACCAATCAGAAATCACTTTTACTTTTCTTTTTCCTTCTCACAACGCCACGAAGCCACTCACCTTCACGCACATCCAGCGGCAGCTGTTCAACAGCAACGGCAGGAGCAGAACTGGGAGCAGGAGCATTCCCAACAAATTCATCGTCATCAATATAGCCCTCGTCCGTGAGCCTCATGTTTGACAGCACAACCGCAATGGGGGAGGGGCGCCAGATGTTGATAAGTGAGGTGAGAGAACGGTTGCCAACGAGTGGAGACGGTTGTCTATAAGTAAGAATACAGCAAGTTGTTTACTCGGTGGTAAACACAAGAGGGGTGTAGCGTGATGATAGAGAAAAGAATGTGACTGGACGGCAGTCGCTATGGCAGAGATGGGTCGAGTAGGGATTGGTCTGTGGAAGACATGGCTGTGGACAGCTGATTGGTTGTTCGGCGTAACAGGCAAAACGGCTTGACGACGGAGTAACCTACAACCACAGCACCCGCTACTCATTGCATGGCTTGTACCAATAACCATCAACCGGTCTTGTTCTTCATTGGTTCATTATACTCAATATCAATCTCACATCAAAACTCAATCCTCGTAGCATAACGACATCCAGCTCAGCTAGAGTCTTCGATAAAATAACTTCACGTAAAAAAACAAAGCACAGAGAAAGGCCGTACAACTTGCAGATAACGCTCTTCGTAACCTTTAAAGAAAAAATCCCAACTCGGAAATGAAAGACAATTCACGGCGTGAGCATTGAAGCAATGGGTATAAGGCATATAAGGATACTTGCAAAAGAAAAGAAAAGAAATGTGTCCTGAAAATGCCGAGCAAGAAAACAAATCAGAAATCGCATTCTGCAAGAAAGCAACGGGCTACGTTCTCAAATTATACCAACGTCCTAAGTACCTCTCGAACAAAGGACGACAAAGTGCAAGAAAATATCGCGGAGCACTTATTCATGATTCTGATTTGAAGGGTATTCATTCTGATGAAACATGCCAACTATAACCGAACACTGAAAAGGGCCCGCGTCAAATCCTACTACTTCGAGTCCCAGAATAGGTAAAGTCGGAATACCTCAATAATGTGGTTGCTGAGTCGAAAGACTGCTCATCCGCTTCATATTACGCCAATCACCGCCAGTCTCTTGCTGTCCGTACCCGACGGACACCCTATTCGCTTGACCAGGCGCATTCCGTTCCAAGCACTCGAGAGGCACGACACCTTGCTCACCCCTAATGTTCGAGCATAGTGCCCAACCGTCATCGTAAGCCTTGAGAAGCTGAACTACTTCACCTGTCGTGATTGACAACTCGTCCGGCAGCGTTGGATGGTAAAGCACGCGAACAACAGCCGTCTCTCCTTGAGGAGCCGGTGCTCCAAATGTACCAGGAGGAGCGCCCATCAGCGGCGTGGCCGGAGCTGCATCCATCATTGCATTGTTATAGCTTGCCTGGGGCGGCGTAACATAATACGACTGTACTGGTGTAGCTGGAGGCGGCGGGTTCGGTGAGACAGGTCGCTGCGGCGCCCAGACCGGGGTACGTGCATCAAGGAATCCGGCCGATGTAGGGGTCTTCTCCGGCAACGGCGGCGGCAGATCTGACGCTCCATCGATATACTTGTCGTTAATGTCCGGATAAACGCCCGCACCCCACGTGTTTCGCTTGCGTTTGCGGCGTGCCATGAATGTTTTGCGGATTGCGAAGATGAGCACCGCTAAACCAACGAGGACGCATCCAACGACGATACCACCCGTCGCAGCTCCGCTCAAGCCACTATGAGCGACAGCCGTTTCAGTTGCGCTTGCAGCACTAGCGGATCCTGTCGTAAGCGTAGCGGTGGAGGTCGAAAGTTGACGCTGAACAGATGACGCTGATTCGGTATCTGGGGTGGGAGTGACAGTAGCAGACGTAGCAGATGTCGACGAAGAGGTAGACGTTGTCTCGCTTGACGAAGAAGACGATGAAGTACTGGACGTCGTGGTCAAGCCCAGAATTGACGAAACATCAATCAAGGGCGTCCTTGTACTCGACGTCGTTGTCTCCGAGGTGCTTGTTATTCTAGCTTCAGACGTGGTCGTCGTAGGGGGGGCAGTAGTCCTAGTTGTAGCGGGTGTAGTCGCAGTTGTCCTTGTTGCAGGTTCCGTCGACGTTGTAGATGTAGCCCTTGCCCTCGTCCCCGTGCTCGTCTCATCGTCATCGTCATCATCATCATCTCTATTCTGTCTAGCGAACACCTCACGGTGCGCACGGGCTACATGCTGGAAGTCGTGCATAATATAATCCAGAGAGCTTGTGGCAGTCAAAGGTATTCTCTGTTTTCTCGGTTAGAAAACGAACTCGGCCCAAGCACAAGGTCGGTCGCGATAGGGACGGATGGATGATGGCAGAAAAAACACGGCGATAAAAAAATGAGTGTGAGAAGAAGTAAAGAGCGGAATGCCGAAGCGCAATGCTTTACAGCGTCGGCGAGGTGTAGGGTATTGTGCTGAGAGAGGATTGAAAGTAGTGTGGTGTGAACGATGAGAACAGGAAGGGGAAGAGGGAGCAAGTGATTCGTGAAGTTGAAGTGAAATCAGATGTGATCAGGTTCGGTTATTATTTCCCACATTAAACTTGGGCTGACGCTTCGGCAACGCCGTTGCCACCATCCCGGTCTCCTTTCCAAGCATTTTTTTGAGCAAATTATTTCTCTCTTGACAACTTCTATCCGGAATACAAGTACAACTCTTCATATTGTTTTCGCTCAGTTGAAATGGACTTTCCTGCGCTTTGGTGACGCCCGTTCGCTGGAATATGGTTGATCAACCAGGCCCGTAACTCCAGGAACAACAGTTTCATACTCCATTTGATCACCTTCGGGTAGCCCAGTTGTGGTATCGAAACTCCCCGACGCGTACTCGGCCATAGATGTATTGCTCTCCGGAATGGGCAGAAGTGGAAAATCCAGATTAACCGCGTTTTGCGACGGTTTCTCCAGAAAGACAGGATGCTATAGAAATGGCATCGTTACTGAAAATAACCGCGGAATAATAAGTGCGCATAAGCACCTGCAGGTAGTTCCGGATTCCCCATTCTTCAGCCAAGCCCGGCGTCTTACTACCTGAACCCTTAAAGTCGCGTCGGCGCTGAATCATGTACTCCTCGAACGTCCCGCGAATAGCCAACGTCTTAACTACGAAGCTACTTCAGCATCATTCAAAGAATGGACGATAAGACGAAAGGCTTACCAGTCACCGGTCGACTCTGTCCAATACGATGCACTCGCTTTCGGATTCAAGACAGAAAATTAGCTATTTCTCAACAAACAAATAATTTTTCCAACCTTGATTGCCTGACTCTCCACATCGGCACGCCAAACGGGCTCGCAAAAGATTACGCGAGACGCCGAAACGATATTCCTGTAGCGAAGAATCGTCGGCTGCTCATACTCAACAGAAATGTCAGAGCATTGAACTCACAGGCCGCGCGCTCCATATTTGAGCTCCATGAGGAACACCCTGTACGTCTCGGACGTCTCAAACGTGGTCAGCCATTGATCACGCTGAAACTCCTTTCCCTTTGAGTTGGTGACATCTTTCATGAAATGGAGATACTTGACGCCCATTAAGTCCAATCCTTCCGATATATGCACCAAATTGAATGGTTGACTAGAGAAAATGAGGAATTTCTCCGTCGCGGAATGTTTCCGCACCTGCCAACGTATGAAGTAATACTGAGTCCATGTCAGTCTAATTTTGTCTCACCTCGTCAAGGATGTAATTCAGTTTTGAAGATGTTGAATTCCCGACTCGCAAACGAGCGTATGGGGACCTTCGTAATAAACGATTTCGGGCTGAAAATACCTCGGTCGATCCGTTCTCGTGTGGCATTAGAGGTGTAGTCCAAGATGTATCCGCCTCAGTATACATTGAATCTTCTTTCGCGTCCTCATCCTTTAACCTCTCCTGTGCAATCCGAAATTCTCGATGCAGCTCTTCCAGCTTTGCTTTTGAGTCCACAGTTGCGGTGCGCCTCGCGGAATCGAGTCGTGCTCGGCCAATCTGAACTTCCTCTCTCCGCCTGCGCTTTTGAGATGGGCTCTTCGAATCCGAGCGCCTATCTGCCCTTGACTTATGGGCCTCGATGAGAGCAGCCAGCGCACTATTCTTTGCTCTGAGGAAAGCCGCGCGAACAGCGAGCGAGTCTTCTTTGATAAGTGGTTGTCGCGCCACGGCATCGCGTAATTCAAGGGCGTAAGACGGATAGACGAAGAAAGGGACAGATTCTTTCAGGGCATACTCGGGCTCATGAACGAGACCCCATGTCTGCTTCACCCGTTGTGAGGCATTATGAATATGATAAGGCAGTTCAAGGCCATGTTGCATGTCTCGGTATTGCATATTGTCGCGGGCCTTTTGCCTGTGTATTCGTCAAAACAAACCAATCGGCAATAATACGGGGTTGAAAGACGTACAGGTGATAAATGGCTTTCTGAACCAGCAGAATATCTTCCTCAGGCTGACCGCGTTCCAAAGCATGCTGAATTGCGTTCTCTGCACGATGGATGTTTTCCGCGAGCTCATAATCAAATGCGTCCTCGTCAGATCGCCAGAAAAGTGACCTGAATATGAGTTCAGCGACTTCGTGACTGTATGCTAGACCCGACTTACTGCGATAAGTTCTCGATAGTGGAAGCTAACGCTGCTGTTTTCTAGATACAATATTATCAATAACAACACAGACTTTAGTTACACTGCGCTTACCGAAGGGTGAAATAGATAATCCTTTAAGAAGGTCAGCGAGAGTCACAAAGACGAAGTATGGTAGGCTCACCATATCTCTACGTTCAGAATCAACGGCGTTGACGGCAACAAAGGAGAGAAGGACATTATAAGTCATCCGTCCATACTCTTCAAGGTCCAGCAGGACGAGCTCTTCATTCAGAGGCGGAAGCCGCACGTGTCGCTCGATGTCCATAACGCGATGCCGAACCATGCTAGCCATCATGACTTGCTCAAGTACACGTCGTGTGCCTGGAAGCGGTCCCGTCTCGTTCAGTAACCCATTGACCACTAAGTTCGAGAATGAATCTGGTTCCGCAGAGAATGGCAATACACCAAGGAAGTCGGAAAACATCGATCCAAGTTTGCGCAAGTCCGCACGGTCAATCCTATTCCAAGTATTACTATACGTTGGATACCGAAGCTTTCCGGAATCCCCAAACTCAGCGCTTGACGATCCTGACTGCTCCGACGTATGCTCTCGAGAATCGTGATCGACTGATCGGGGTGTTAACCTGGGACCTTCGTCGGATAGCACTTTCTCAGTATCTGCAATGTCATTAGTGACGGATCCAAAGTTGAGCCCAAGCAAGTTTGTGGTTGGGGTTCCAGATACGATCCATCTCCTCTCGGCGCTTATCGCGCGGAGGAAGTGGTTCAGCTCCGTACTTCGTGAAGCAGCGTTGTGGCCTTCATCCCTAACAAGACGTTTCCATCTGATTCGTAAAAGCGGAGAAACTGTCCCAGGTGGTAGGCAGGAGCAGTCCGGTATGCGAACATTCGCGAAGTCTGGGCATTGACAATCGTAACCGGTGTCTAATTCCGACAAATCTTTACTGACAGAGGCTTCCATGCTTATAACTGTATGCGATATTAGCCTATCAGTAACAACATCCGCACAGAGCAAAGACTCGCCATTAAAATTAGCGAGAACAATCTAGGCGTTGGCGTCAGCAACGGTTCGAAGATATCGATGCTAGATACACACATCATAATCGGATGCTAGAACTACGGTCGGCGGAACGTCTTTCCTGGACTTGACAATAAGAGTACGGACAGAACTTGAGCAATGCTTGAGAATCTCAGAATACCACTGCGCCTGCAGTGCAGGAGGTACGACGATTATTGTTGCTGAGGATAAGTACATTAGTCGAGGAGGTCGAGACCTCTTCTGTCTGGCCGAAGTCGTTTCGCAATTTCTGTGAAAGTGAAAGAAGAAAGGAACATTTCTTCTGATACAATCCCAGAGCGGGATATCTTCTGCAGTCCGTAAATTAGTTGCTGATGGCCGTTTTCTAGTATAATCGCAAAGAACTTCAACGAGACTAGGAACTGTTCGGTACTTCTCGTTCACTGCTCTGATGCGACGCTGTTTTCCGCGGGTTACAGAGTGCCGAAGTTCGCTGTCGACATACTGAGGGAAGTGGCGAAAAGCGAGAGGAGTAAGTATCTCTCCGCTGTCCTCTTCGGGTGGATCTGGAAGATCATCAAGTGTTGCCAATATGAGTGCAAGTGTCATGACTGTCTTCCCAGTTCCTAGTCCATCTTACATTAGTCTTCTGCCGGAATGCCCCGAAGATTGCTAACCTAGCTCCTCACAGAGAAGGCCTCCTCTGACTTGGTAAGAGCGAGGACACTGAAGCAATAGCTCCATAGTTGTCGGCTGAATGTAGTGTTGTCCATCCGTCATCCCAGAGATTGGGATATAGAGCGGATCGTTGATGATCCTGTTTGAGGATTCCATTGCCAGCATGGTCTCTACACTCTCTTTCTGATATCCATACAAGGCAGAACGCAAACGAGGTACACTCCCAAGATTGCTTCGCCTAATAGTCGTCGTGAGGTCGTTGAAGATCTGCGAGAGTGATCGCTGGTCCTGCCATCGAATGCTCATAACCAAAGAACGGGACATTGATAAGAATATCAACACACCTTATCCATCGGGAGGAAACATTCCTCCGATATCAGCTGCCCGAAGTCCCCATCTTCACCGTTCCATGACGCCCAGTTCCTAGTGACTCGAGATAGCACCTTCCTAAGATGAATACGCGCTGGTCTCATGATCTTGTCCTCGTCGCGCATACGAAGAACTCCTCTGCTCCCAGGAAGGTCATACGGAATGAGGTAGAGCCGGAGAGCTACCTTGCTCGCAGAGGGCGTCACCATATACGAAACGAGTATGAATCTGTGCTGCATCAAGAATGAGAGCGCATTTAGTAGCTCGGCATCCTGAACCGTCATGCGAGGTCGTAAGAAATGCACGTCGTACAGCGCGTGGAACCCATCCTCGGCGTGCTGGTGCGAGCACAGGCACTCTCCAGGGAGCAGAGAAAGCGCCAAGGATCCTGCAGCAAGGAGATGCTCAAGCGACGTGAACGTAGAGCCCTGCACATAGCGCATCTGACTCCGCTCAGAAATGCAAGACGAGCAGCATGTTGAGCACGGGTTCAAAGCCCCTCCAGAGCTTCTACCTTCAAGCGCAGCACGTAGGTCATCGTGAGGACTTGCCACCGAGAGCATTGGGGGACGATTCGATCGTCCTGATGGCAAAGCCCTTGGAGACCGACCAGGCACTTGCAGAATCCTGTGCATTTGATTCTAAATTTACAAATACCGATGTCTCACGTGACTACAGATCGTGAATGATGGTCCCATCCCAAACTCTACTCTCTCTCTGACTCTGAGCTGCCGTTACCCTCGTCCAGCATGCCGTTCTCGCCATCTAGACTGGTATTGCAGACCGCGCCAAAGTCATGTCGACCTTCGAATAGACTCCCAAATCCAGCCAGAAAACGTTTCTATTCTTCACAAAGCAAGTCAGACGCAGTACCTGAAAAGAACACGTTGAGTTGGGGAGAGTACCTTACTATCCGAGGACGCAAACGCAGATGGGAGATTGTAGGACCATTTCATCTTTATATACAAGTCTTATATTTACTATGTGACTCATGTGACGACGGGACAGGCTGCCACAATACCGAGTGTTTTTCTCGGACTTGGAGCGGGCGCAGCGTACTTCGGCGGACAAGAAATCGACGCGTCGAAACCTATTTTCGTAAGTTCCCTTCACATTTTCATGTGTATACCACAGCGCTTATGCTGGAGGTTTGCATAGGGGTTTGACCCAATATACGTATACGGCTTCGCAACGCTATCGTGCGGAGGTTCGTTCAACTCGTCTTTTCCATCTCTCGTCACTCACACGACGACTAATTAAAGGCATCGGCTACCTACTTGGACCCATCATTGGCTCGACGTTCTGGCGCTTAACTCATCGGAAATCCCTCAAACTGATAGAAGCGCGTGACCGGGAATTCCACCATCACATTGTGAAGAACCGTGTCGACCCAACTGCGCAGAGTGCTACCAATCCTGTTCCTGATTTCTATGGTGCGTCGCTCATTCGTGACAGAAGCAGGTAGTCATCTTGACTCCTCATTTTTTCGATAGGCGAGAAAATTGGCTCTCTTCATCAGTACCGTCAATGGTTACGTGACCAAGCGCGTTACAAGCGGAAGTCAGCGTGGATAGAAGACGAGGGCAAGCTATGACTTGACTTGTATTAGGTGCATTGCTTATTCCAAACCTCTGTCACCAAGTGGACTTCATTATTGGTTTCTCGATCAGGAATACACTGCACGATGAGCGTCTTTCAAAGCAACTGCAAACTGATATTTCTGCCTCTACACATCCCACAACTCAGTACATTTCGCCTACCGATGTACACCATACACAGCACGCAAATAAGTTAAACAATATAAGGAGCGTGGACATCATACAAATGATGAATGAACTCGAAGGGCGCCAGCGTTTACTATTTCCAATATTGGGGATAACAGCATTAAGTTAGAACAGGGCAGCGCTCGCGCCGCGGAAGAAAGAGTTTTACCGCACGCTAGACGTCTTAGCCTCTGGCTGAGCCTGGGGACACTCTTCAAAAGTAGTAGGACTAATGAGAGGGGTTTCGTTTTGCGTATCTTTCGTGAAGAGGCACGGCGAGTCGGAAAGACGCGCGGGCGGTAAATAAGAATAAGTTACGATGAGAGTGAGTGAAAATGAGACGGATAAAGAGACGACTGTGGACATGAGCGAAGGGTTTCGGCTTTGCGAAGATGGTTGATAAGGATCGTAAAAGAATAAATTAACGAGATGAATAGCCTGAGAGTTCTGATGTTACAAGTGGTTGCTCGATTGGGGCGTTAACATCGTAGAGTTAGATCCAGGAGCAGACGATCCAGTGAAGGTTACGCTGGTGCCGTTGACTATGCTATGCGCCTTTGGACGATCCGGGACAATCGAAGGGCGATCCGCAATGCAGAATCGTGGTACCACGCCTTGCTCTCCCCCCGTTCCGAGGCGTTCAACAGCACACCATCCATCTCGGAACTCATTTGTAAGTCGAAGGACGTCTCCAGGCTGTATCCGTAGCTCATCTGGCATGTTTGGAGAAAAGGTCTTGACTACAATGGCCAAACGGGGGAGCTTCTTCGCCGAAGCGTGGACCTCGTCTTTCTCCTCTGGCCCTGCAGTGCTAGAGCTTGCATTCGATGCAGAAAGCCTCGACGTGGAGGAACGTTCGTGACTATGCCCGGCCGACAATTTCGGCATGCGAACCGCGCTTCCATTTGCATCACATACAGTCGAATCATTGAGACCTGCAGAGTCCAACCGTGTGGGACTCTTCATCGCGATGGCCTCTACCCTCGTCCCTTGTTCCGAATCTACGACGGCTGTTTGAGGTACCTCATCAACAATGATGGTGGGAACACTTTGAAGGGTAGCATCGGCGTCAGGTACCGGCGCTCGTGGGACCTTGGAGCGCGGAGCCTCCACCCGAATAGACGGAGGTGGTCGCTTGCGCTTCTGTTTCGGCGCTGACGAAAACTTCGGCTCTGAATTTGTAGCAGGCCTCAAAGCGAGAGCTAGCGGAGTTGGAACATGCACCGTAGTGGAGCTTCTTGGTGTGGATGCTGCGGACGTATAGGGTGGGGCATCATCGATGTTGAAGGACGCTACCGACGGCTTCGGGGAGCGCGTTAAAACGGCTGCGAGGCGGGAGAACCGTGAAGGTTTCACTGCAGCGGGGGCAGGTGGTGTTGGCGGGAAGAACGGTCGAGGAATAACGTCAGGGCTCGACGTATCCTTCTTCTCCCCATGCCAGGACCTGATCTGAGGTACCCATCCGACGTATTGGTCCTCGGACTTGGAGTAGATCGACTCTTCGTCCGCCTTCGAGTACGTAGTCAATGCTTTACTCGGGGGCTGAAGACCATCGTAACCGAAGTCAATGAGTGTCTGGGTGTACATAGGATTCCTCTTCTCGGAAACAATCTTCTCCGGGACTGGCGACTGACAAAGACTCAGTGACTTAAGGTGTGGAGACCTTGAAGTTTTAGGACGTCGACTTCGCAGCAATTTCCTTAGTCGAAATCCAGCCACGGCTAAAGCCGCATATGTGAGCCAAACGAAACAAACAAACACAGTCGATGTACAGTACGAACCTAACACGACAATAGACAGGATAACAATGAGTGCCGCTAGCACCTTGGTCGAAGCTGATAATGAGGGCATGTCGACCGTCGGAACACTAGAAGTACTGTCGTTATCGTCGCGCCTCTCGAGCAGAACAGGGCTGGAAGCAGAACTAACTACCCCCGACTCAACAAGCCTATCAGAATAAGAGCCTGCCTGAGGCGAGCGTCGCTCGACGACGGAATGAGCGAACCCGCGCTCAGCTGTTCTAAAGCGCAGAAGAGGAGCCATGGCCTCAACGAGAGATGAAAGAAGGAGGGAGAAGTAGGGAGAAAGAAGAAAAGAGGGACCTCAGATTTGGGATCAAAGTGAGAGATGCATGAGCCTTATATATTACCTCTTGTCGACATTAACCAAGGTCAAGTACGTCTCACGAGCAGTCAATCAGTGCCTGTCTTGCGATATCTTGATGACCAATAGGAATATGCATGATGATGTAGGCTTTCAGCGCCTCTGCCAGTGAGTAGTCTCGGACCAGACTATTTGATCCTGGCAAGATGGCTCTGGGACGTTTCAGTGATATGGAATGTACTTCGTGGAAGCCACATACTTCAGCACGTATACATATCTTTGATGCGCCCGATGAGAACGAGAGCATCCATCGGATGCACGAGCATCATGATTGAAGATGGCTGTCCAATAAAGAAAGTAGCGGAGATTAGAAATGCGGGAGGTATACGCTTGTATACGCCGATCAATTCCCAACATAAATTAGGAAATCGACATCTTTCCATCTGTTGCAAAAGATACCCGGTTGCCAAGCAACACGCGACGCGAACAATACGAATGATCATGAATGCCGCCTAGTGCCAAGAAATAGGGAGGCGTCCGCCTGTGAATGCGGCTCCGACTTTCTGTTAAGTCACCTCAGTTCCGTGTACTGGGCGATCATCTGTTTCTTAGATACAGGATCGCCTTGAGATTGCCGTAACATAACAGAACGGAAAGCAGTACCAGTATGATATCCAATATATGGCAAGAATGTGGACGAGGGCGAGGGTAATTAGTAATCAGAACGGGCGGGATGACTGGTCAAGCCCAGTTCACTCTGAATCAATGTACCAGTACCAGTACTAGCGCGCACGGCGAGATACCTTCACGCAAAGGTGTGAACTCCAAGCCAGAACTCAAAGTTAGAAAGCGAAATAATCACAGTCATCGGTAATTATATCCAGTTTGTCTCTCGCACCCCTCTTCGGCATCGATGGTAAAGCCGGGAAATTCATACTCATTTCTATCGCAATACATTTCGGTAGCAAGTACTACCACTAGCAAAAAGAATCTGATGGCCTTTCCAACTTTGAGTCTACCAACGATCACCGTAGCCCCGACTAGGACCACCACCACTGAAGCGGCTTGCACCACCTCCGCCTCGTCCCCGTCCCCCGCCCCTTCCTATAAAGGCAATCAAGCTAAAATCTAATATGGTGCGAAAGACAGACAAACCTCGACCACCGCCACTCCGCCCCCAATGCGAGCCATTTCCTCCAGCTCATAGGGAACATCAGCTCTCGCCTCGCGCAGAATAGTGATGAGTTCTCGTGCAGACCGAGCATTCTCAGTGGTGAAGTACGTATACGCAGTACCTTCCATGCCAGCGCGCTAAAAATATACATCAGCATCATTTCTTCATCACGATGCCGAATTTACGTACCCCTGTACGACCAATTCGATGGACATAATCTTCAAGATTGTTGGGGAAGTCATAGTTCTATCGGATGACAGAGTCAGCAAAAACGGCCAGCGATTGTGAAAGGAGATAGCTCACAATAACGTATCCTACGTCCTTGACATCTGATCAAATACATAGAATGGCAAGTATGAGCACAACCAAACAAATACTCTAGTATAAGAGCTTCTACAGCGCAGCGAGTTCTAGGCAGTTAAAACCTCAAAGAAAACAAAGTACGAGGCCTTAACGTGTCTTCAACGCTACACTCAGGTGAAGGAACTATCAGGGTCCATTCGCCGTGATGCTTTCTAAACCTAACTATTGAGCTCCCAGTCCGTAACCAGTGGCATCATAAGAACAAAATCGATGTCCTCGAGATGCAGACAAACAGACATCAGCAAGACATAATGTGACATGTCCGCCTTTTGGTTATGGATGATAAGAACCAACAGAAAGAACATCACAGGACCGATATAGATCACCAGAGCTGTTGCGCCTAAGACGTCCCTAGAAATGGTGGCAATCCCGCAATACCGCGCAATGGGGTAACAGGAGATGCAACCAGATATACAGCGGCTTGGCTAGAAAAGTTAGTGCAAGTGAGGTTCCTTTGGTTGCCGCTGTATGCAACTCGCCGTCCAAGAGCTCAGAAGGGAACAGCTGATGTACATACCGAGACCACGAGACGCAACATCCGTGGCAATAAGTATGGGAGAGCGCCCTGCTTTGAATTCTGCTAATACCCAATCACGTTCGCGCTGCTCCTTGTCACCGTGGATAGCCAATGCAGGCCAACCATCCTGACGCAAGTACTTCGTAATATCGTCTGCCACCCTCTTGGTACCAACGAAAATGAGAACTTTCGCATTCTCTGTGCTTATCTGCTCAAGGTGTTGAATTAACCTGTTGCGCTTTTCAAAGTCGGTGCAGACTTCAATAATCTGACGAATGCTATGGTTCGCTGTGAGTTCGGTAGAACCAATATTGACTTGAATGAAGTCGTGTAAGAAATCCTAATGCGGAGGAATAATCAACCAGACGCTTTAAAAAAAGCTCGGAAAAAGACTTACACTGGCTAGCTTCTGGACGTCTTTGGGCCAAGTCGCACTGAACATCAATGTCTGTCGATCTGGGCGTATCTGGCTGACTATCTTGCGTATCTGGGGCTCGAAACCCATATCGAGCATACGGTCTGCCTCGTCCATGACGAGATATGTCACACGGCGCAAGTTGGTCTTTTCGCTGTCCAGCATATCTATCAACCGACCTGGTGTGGCAATGACAATCTCAACACCGCGCTGAAGTTCTCGTATTTGAGGGCCTTTGGGGGCACCGCCATAAACAGCGGTATTACGAATGCGTGAGCTGGAACCGAACTTTGAACACTCTTGTTGAATTTGGACGGCCAGCTCGCGAGTTGGAGCAAGCACCAAGGCGATGGGACCATCACCTGGAGACAAAAGTGGCTTGCCTATACAACAAAATTAGTCGTTCGTAATCCAAAACAAAGTGGATGGACTCACGCATTGATATGCAGTATGGCTGGCAAGGCAAATGCGATAGTCTTCCCACTTCCTAAGGCGATGTAAGGAAAACCTGATAATTATCTCGAGATATATACTTACCCGTCTGAGCAATCCCAACCATATCTCTTCCGCTCAGGGCCATTGGCCATGCCTGACATTGAATCGGAGTTGGTGACGAGAAGCCCTGAGCCCTCAGCGCAGCCATGATGTATTCCGGAAATCCGACTTCGTCGAAAGAAAAGACGGGTTTTGGTACATTACGACCAGATACCTGTCGTTAGTTTGAGTTGCGATCAGCGTATGCATGCAAGAGGGCACTGAGAGAACGTACAATTATCTGCTTCTCTCTTCGGAAGTCATGCACTTCCCTATCGCTACGGGCACTGACACGCTTGTCCTCAATGTAGAAGTTCTTCTCGAACTTCGTGAGCTGCTGTTTGCCCCAGTCGATGCTGTGTAGGTGGCTTCCGAGAGTACTCTGCTTATCGTAACTTCCTCCGTAACCTCCCTCATATCCGCCGCCGTATCCGCCAGCATATCCACCGCCATATCCGCCGCCATATCCATTGCTATAGGTACCCCTTGAGTTTGAGTCGTTCTTGTAGCCTCCGTAGCTCATATTTTATCACCAATCAGAAATTTAACGGGTAATCAAGTGGTAAGTGAGATGGTAGTTAGTGTGTGAGATGAATATGGTGTGACGATATTTCGATGCGGCAATGACCGCACTGATGTCACGGATTACGTGCGTCGTATCACAGTCACGACTCGTTTCTCTCTCTTTTCCTTCGGTCAGTTGAAGGCCAGTCCAGGTCTCTTTCTTACTGCACAACACAACATGCTTGTAGCTTGATGCCTATTAATTTTCATCGCCTAGCATTCCGTCTTATTATAAGTGCCTGTCATACCCCTGAGAGGCGCGCCAGCGGCGAAGCCAAGGTCCGTCCTTCTCAACCGATTGCGATGAATGCTGCCGATCAATAAGTAACTTCTTCGTAAGACCGTATGGGACTCTTTCAAGATTTCAGACGATGGTTGATTAGCACGAGAAACGAGCAGGACTCTGTTGATTATATCCCCCTATCGACCACGGAGTCAGCATCGCGTGCGACATCTATTACTCCGTTTGCAGATACGGAGACGGAGAGTCATCGGCGCAAGAGCCCCCAGGATGCGGATGATCTTGAAGACGTGGATGATTCCAATTCTATCGAAGCACCCAATAAGGAGGATAAGAGGGCATTGCGGAGAGTTCCAGATGGCATTCCGGCCTCAGCCTTTATCATCGTCATTGTTGAGCTCTGCGAGCGCATGGCTTTCTATGGTTTAGCCGGAGTTTTCAGAATTACCTTCAGAACCCTCTTCCCCCAGGAGGAAAAGGCACAGGGGCGCCAGCGTCAGTCAACGACCCGGCTCCGGCAGGTGCTTTGAACCTCGGACAGTCTGCAGCTTCTGGTCTCCAACAAACCTTTGCTGCACTCGCATACATCTTTCCCGTATTCGGAGCTATAATAGCAGATGCAAAATGGGGTCGATATAAAACTATTGCAATTTTCTGCTGCGTTTATTTCATTGGTCTTCTGACAATTACGGCAACGTCTTTCCCTACGTCCTTGAGGGCAGGTCTCGGACTACCTGGCTGGATCCTTGGTGCTTTAATCCTGGCTGTTGGAACTGGAGGCATCAAAGGTTGGTTTCTTTCGGTGCTGTGTTTCTTCGCTTAACGTTTCTGACTTGAATGCAGCAAACGTTTCTCCACTTGTAGCCGATCAAATCAGGAAGACAGAGATGTTCCTGCGCAAAGAGAGCTCCGGCGAACATGTCATCGTTGACCCAAATATCACAATTTCGCGTGTCTACAACCTATTCTACTGGTCCATTAATGTTGGTTCTCTATTCTCCATCATCACTACCCAATTAGAAAGGCGCGTAGGGTTCTGGGCCTCATTCGCATTACCGACGTGCATCTTTCTCGGTACTCCTATCGTGCTCGTGGCCGGATCCAACCTGTACTATAAGGTTCCTCCGAACGGCAATATCCTGCTAGAAGTTTTCGGTGTGATAAGAATAGCATTTAGAGATTCCCTATCACATCCCATCAAGTTCCTTCGTTCGGTAAGTTCATAAGTACTTGTTGATATTTTTCACTCACAAGGAGCAGGCAAGGACCACAGGGATCTGGAATAGAGCCAAGTTGAGCCTACTCGCTGGAACTGAAAACCCTGCATCCACCGAAGTACGCTTACCATCAATTACGTGGGATGACGAATTCGTCGACGAAGTCAAACGTACCGCCGGGTATGCCAAATCGCGCTCTTCTTCCCCCTCTTCTGGATATCATACAACCAACTGTCGACTAATCTAATATCCATGGGCGCGACAATGACAACACGTGGAATTCCAAACGATCTACTTGCGAATTTCAACCCGCTTGCTCTCATCATACTTATTCCTTTAATGGACGTCGTTGTATACCCCGGTCTGCGCCGAGTTGGCATCGTGCTGCAACCGATCTTCAGAATATGGCTTGGGTTTATGTTTGCATCCTCGCAATGATCTACAGTGCTATCTTGCAGTACAATATCTATCGCACGAATCCGTGCGGTGAGTTCGTTGGTTCGTGTGCCGAGCCGAGCACGATTAGTATTTGGGCTCAAGTTCCGTGCTATGTGAGTGACATTTGAATGTGCGTATCGTTTCATGCTCATCTGGTTGACACAGGTCCTTATAGCGATCGCTGAGATTTTTGCCTCTATTACCTCTCTCGAATATTCATACAATATGGCCCCAAAGCGGATGAAATCAGTCGTTATGAGCATCTTCTTACTCACATCCGCCGCGGGAAGTGTAAGCTCGTCCCTTTTATATAATCTTACTCGCCGTGCCGTGTGCTGACGTCTTTGGGGTCCAGATAATAAACGCAGCACTCGCACCATTCGTCCACGACCCACATCTCGTCAAGAACTATGCTGGGATTGCCCTTGTCACATTCATATCAGGCAACGTATTCTACCTCCTCTTCAGAAGCCGTGACACGGAAGGTCAGTATCTGAATCTTCTATAGTTGATGTCCTCTTACCACGATGATTTCCAGACTTGCACAACCAATCGAAGGATAGATTACTTGATGATAGACCAGAGTAGATGTGCTTTGTAACTCGCGCTTTGAATCCTGCATTGTATCTTTATCCATTTCATACTTATCATGTAATGTCGTCGCATGGATGATCATTTCCATCTAGAATTAGAATTTCTCAAGCTAATGGCTCCGGTCCAACGACCCAAGACAAACATGTACAAATAACACGTCAACAAACGCGCCATCACCAAACCTCTTTCCCACGCCTAATGTTCCCGTTATTCACCTTCATCCTCTGGGCCTACGCTTCTATCAGACGGTACATTCAGCGCGTGGCACTTGCTACACTCGCTGCAGGACCTATACCACAACATGTCGCGTTTATCATGGATGGAAATAGACGGTATGCAAGAGGGAAACATATGGAGGTGATTAAAGGACATGAGAATGGATTTCAGACTTTGCGCCACGTATGTGCTCATTTTTTTTCTCTTTTCTTTTGAATGTCTTGTGTTTTGGACTGAAAAATGATTGTAATCGTATGTATAGCTGCTAGAGCTGTGTTTGATCTTGAACATCAAATGTGTATCTGTATACGCCTTTGCCATCGAGAACTTCAAACGACCTCAAGAGGAAGTCGATGGGCTTATGAACCTAGCGAAGGAGAAACTCTACGAGCTTTGCGAGAAAGGGTAAGCGGCGCGAAAAACACGCTTTTAGTTGTCGGAATGGATCTCAGACTCAGACTCCTTCATTTCCGTGAATGTGTAGGAGCTTACTCGATAAACACGGTGTCCGGCTCTGCGTTCTGGGTCGAAAGTCAATGTTACCTCCTGACGTCCTCAAAGCGGTTCATAAAGCGGAGAGTATGACACGGCACAATGATAGGTACGCCTATATCACTCGCATATCCGGAAGTACGCCTGCTTGCTGATAACGGGGTTCCGGTGGTGGTGGTTTCTATCTAGAGCTATACTGAACCTCTGCATGCCATACGCCTCAACCGACGAAATCACCACCGCCATCCAACGAACCGTCAAAACCACTCTCGAAACCAACGCAGACATCTCGTACGTCTTCCCTCCCTCTTCCCCTCCCCCACTTCTTTCACTAACCACTTTCCCATCCCCAAACTTACCCCATCCCATCCCATCCTACCAACAACACAGCTCAATAACCCCCACACTCTCTCAACCTCCCTCTCCAACCTCCCTCTCCCCAAGCCCCCCACTCGACATCCTCATCCGCACAAGCGGCGTCAACCGCCTCAGCGACTACATGCTCTACCAAGCCTGCGAACACACGCACATCCACTTCGTCCCGTGCTACTGGCCGGATTTTGGGCTGTGGGAGTTTGTGCCGATTGTTCTTGCGTATCAGAGGAGGGTTTGGAAGGGGTTGAGAAGATGTGCGGGAGGGGGAGTGGGAGTGGGAGAGGGAGGGAGGGAGGATGTATATGTGGGGGAGGGAAAGGTTGGGAGGTGGAAGGAGGAGTGACATCTTGATGCTATGTTTTGTGTAGATGCATCCGATATATGTAACGTACTGACCCCCCATTTAATCCTCCATTCCTACATTTTTTTCTTTTCCAAACCATCAACCCGTTAACGTTCTAATCTTTTTGTCGGAGAAACCACTCGGCCAATATTGATACACTGCAACCAAGAGAAGAACGAAATTCTCCACAAAAGAAAGAAAGGTAATCAGAGCAAAAACATTCAAATTCAAATTCAAATTATACATACAAACAGAAAAAACGGCGACGGCGACGAAAATGTTCCATCCGTGTATCTCTTCACGTCGTCTTTAAGCACAGAGGTTTACAATTTATACATGTACAACAATACATCCATAATTGCTACAATGCAAGCGGCGTAAAAACGGTTTGGACAAAAGATAAAACAAAAAAGGGAGGGCGAGGATAAGGATGGGGTGAGTGATACGGATACGGATACGGATACGGAGGGTAGAAGAGGAAGAGAGGGAGAGAGGAAGAGAGGAAGAGAGGAGAATAGGGAAGCAAGCTTAAGGGCGGAAGAATCTGGTGAATTTGATTGGGACGGGACAGGAAGTGTAAGGTAAGGTAAGGTAAAGAAAGGAAGGAAGGAGGGAAAAGTCAACGAACGGAAGAGCCGCTATGACGAAAAGAAGGTCGGTCGATACGATACGATATTAGATTAGTTAGTGGAACGTTAAAAAAGCAAACAGAGATGAAACGAAACGAAGCGAGTTTCCTTGAGGATTACTGAGCATGCATGGAATTGGAATTGGAATTGGAATTGAAGAAAAACAAAAGAAAACAAAAAAAGAGACGGTAAAAAGAAAGAAGGGGGTGAGAGTGAAGTAAGCAAGAACGAAAGTAAACTGTTCGAACTACTCGAACGAACGGTAAATAAGCACTAGTACTAGTACTAACTGCACGTAGCGTAGCGTAACAGCAGCGGTACTGAAAAGTTAGTGTGGAGGTGTGGAGTGTGGAGTGAAGGAAGACGAGACGAATAGGCATGGCGGCGACGGGGTGATAAGTCGGGTAAGGGCATGACGAGGCTTTAAGCGCGGAAAATAAGAACGAGGGGCGCTGAACGAACGGTGGAGACAGCAGAAACGGGGCGAAGAAAAGCAGTACAAAAAAATCTGCAACAACACACAAAAGAAAAGGCAAATGCGCATGTATCATTCAATAACTTCAAACCGACTCCGCTTCCCATCCCTCCCATCCGACGCATCATCAAGCGTCCGTTTCTCCAAAATCGTAAAATTCGGATCACACCCCTGGAAAGTCTCCCCATTCACAATTCCCTGTAAAATCTGAGCATACGCCTCATCCGACAACCCCATACCCGCCAGCGGGTTGATCTTCCCGCCTTCTTCATCGGCCGCAGGCGGGTTCGCGGCACTCACTGTCAGTGCTTGTTCAAATTGGCTATCAGATAAGGGAGGTATGCCCACGGAGCGCGGGACCTTTGATAGTTGTTGAATTGTCTTGAGATGTGTGAGATGTTTCTGTGGGACATCCATTCAGTCTCATGACCACGAACTGGACTACATAACCATAGAAGCCGTACCTCAAGCATACTGAGTAAACCCTCTTTCGTGAAAGGCTTGGGTAGGATATCGTTCATTCCTGCGATTTTACGTCAAAGGATGATCAGGCTAATGCAATTACGAAATTACCCGTACCGTGGCTATAATATGTCATGATCTCGTTAGGCTTCGAATTGCTCGTCATCGAGATAATCGGCGTCATGTGGTCAAATTGTCGGATAAGCGAAGTTGCTGAGATACCGTCTAATTTCGGCATCACGATGTCCTAAAAGTCCCCATCAGCACCGTCCCAACGTTCAGAGAAAAACATCTCTCCTACCATTAGCACCAAATCATACTTCTCGAGGTTCATCTTATTGACGGCGACGACCCCATCGACAGCTACGTCTATCGTGCAACCGAAAACTTGCAAGAACTTGCTCGAAAGCCTCCGACTTACAGCATCATCATCGACGAGAAGGACACGGGGGGAACGGCCCATCCGGGAACGAATGTGGAGCGACGGACACGTAGCTTCTGAGCACTCCCAGGTCGAACAACCGCTCTACCATCTACGGAAGGATTATAGGCTGTATTATCCATCGAAGACGAAGCGCCGTTCGTAGAAGTGGAAGCATAGCTTTGAGTCGCCGCCGAGGAGGATGTCTGTTGCTGTTGTTGGCCAAGTCCCACCTGCGAAGCGTCGAAGCTCCAAGTGGCGCTGGTATCATCTCCTGCGGACCTCGGCATGAGGTGGCCCAGCGTGAATACTTGGAGGCCCGAATGCGTGAGTCCGGTGGGATCCGCAACAGTACCCACACCTCCGTTATACAGGTCAAGGGTACCAGACTCTTGGCCAGGCATGATAAACGGTTCCGAGCCGCTCGTGTATTGAACGCTAGGGAGTGCTGGCTGCTGGGGGGCACCACTCTGTGTTCCAGCTGCAGATGATGGCCTCTGACGTGCCAGTTCCTCAATACGCTGGAGCGCATCTTGCCGACTCAAATTCGCCATCGACGTATTTATTTGGTCCTGGGTTTGCCCCTGGGATTGGCTAGAAGCCTGTTGCTCCTGCTCCTGTTGCTGAGTTCCGCCAGCTTGTTGGTTCGGATTCTGTACCATACCCGCGGCGGCAGCCAGTATTCGAGTCGCAGAATTTGGAGTCACTGGACGGTTGCCATTGGCGACCCCATTCGCGAAGCTCATTCCTGCAGCAGCTGCTCGCCTCGAGATCTCGTTCAGCTGCTCCAACGAAGCGCGTGCCACGTCGTCTTCCGGATAATTCCCGACCATTCTTTGCGCCTCTCGGGCGACCACGAAAGGGTTCTGGTCAGCGAACGGACCATTCCCTGCATTTGCGTTGCCGTTTGTATTGTTTCGGGTTTGCTCCTCCTTTAATTTGGCTGACAGATTAAGGGCAAAGCCGGTACGTGAGTCGTGAAAAGAATATGCAAATAAAAGCAATTAATATTCAAATTAAAAAACGTAAGGAAAGAATAACGAAGGTTGCAGAAAAAGAAGAATCGAGAAAGTGTAGGAAAATGATTGTGGCAGCCCAAACACAGGTCGCTACCCACCATTTTCAAGTTGCAAAAAGTATTGTATCAAATTTTGCATTAAGCCGTCTTGCTGGGCCATATTTCTCTGGAAATTGACCATCTCATTAAGGACGGACTGGTAATTGTTCTCGAGGTGCCGAATGTGCTGAGCCATATCATCGTGCGCCTGAGTTAACCGCTCGATTTGGGCCTGTAATGATTGGATGATTGCATTATCAATACCATCGGAAGGGGACACAGCAGGCGAATTGCCCTGCCCCCGAACGTTAGCGGCAGATTTTCGCTGCGCCGGGACTTTGCGCTTGATATTCTCAAGAGCATCTCGTCGATCAAGTTGGAAATCGGGATGCTTGAAAGTCCAGCTCTATCAATAGAGTAATCAGGCTATGAATAACTACCCCAAAACATGTCGACTCCCATACCTGCTCCCCGTATTGGCCGTCATCTGTATTTTTGACCTGCATATACGAAGCGTCGTTAATCACACTGCCTCCAAATCCGGATGTATATTTATGTCAGTTACCTTGTGAAAATCGTACTTGTTCAACTGTCGAACGAAGCTCGCGAAGTTGGAGTGCTTGAACATTCGTGGGAGAATGGACTTTGTGAACTCGTTCATATCCTGAGTGGAGAGAAATGAGACGCTGGACAAGAGCCACAGACGGAAACAAGTGCGAACCTTGACGACAAATGCATCCCCGGCCGAGTTCCAAGACACGACGTGCTGAAATGAAGTGTCCTCCAGCATTCTAAGAGAAAGCAATCAACATCGTAAACCTTATCGGCGTAGCATAAAAAAAGTAACTGACTTGAACAATTTTTTCACAAAGTCGCTTGTCGTATTCATCCCGTCATCCGTATCCTTTCCTTGGTCCTGAGGAGCTGCAAGAGCCTGGTGACGTGAATTTCCCTGCGATTCGCGTATCCCGTCATGCACCGGAGCACCATCGACGGCCTTCCCCCTGCTTTCGCGTCTCCTCATGTTTGGATGTACCTCGTCGCGCGAATTACTCGTGCGATGCCCGGACCACGGTGCCGAAGCATGGCCTGAGCTCGACGGACTCGCAAGCGTGCCGGCGGAGCTAGACGGAGTGTTGAGGGAAGGATGGTAGGATGGAGGCGGGTATCGGGAATCTGGATTATGGGACATTGCTGGTATTGGCGGGAGGGTATTGGAGCGGCTAAAAGATGGCATTGGGAGATGGAGGGAGGACGGAGGAGGGAGCTGACCGCCCTGAGAGAAGAGCTGTTGCTGGCGGGGGTGATGGGATGACTGAGACTGGTGGGACTGATGTTGGTGGTGATTGTATTGGTCCATGGTGTATTGTATAAACCGAGGGACCGACGGCAAGGGGGGAGGGGGCGCCGAGAATAGCACCGATCGATATGGGGTGGGTAGAGCTGCCGAGAGGGGGAAGCGGGTAAACTGTAAGTGAGGAGGATGAGATGTAGGGTGGATGCTCGTTGATGAGGAAAGGGGGAGTTGGTGTATGAAAAGAGGGAGGATGGAGGGGAGGACGAGTTAGTTATGAGGAGGAGAGTGGATGATTAGACCGGCGCGAAGTCCACAAGGCTGTCTACAATGTACTAATAAAGTATTTATCCCGGTGTAGCCTCGGAACATCTTCCCTTATCCGGCGTCGCTCAAAAACAAAATAAATAAAATATCATTTACTGTTACTCGGTGTTACGATCGAGCACTATAGTATACTGTCCCGCCTTGGATTGCATCCGAGTGAAGGTGTCCTCCGTCCAATCCGCTCTCCCATCTCGTCTACGTTCCAGCCCACCGACGACAATGATCCACAGGAAGCTATCTTTCTGGTCCAGGCCAGCAGTCCATCACACAAACGCCAATCGTCACTCATCTCTTCTCCCGCTCATCGTCCTCGTCACTCTCTCTCTCTCTCTCCCACGTAGCGTAACTTCCCCTCCGTCTCCTAGCTGTGCTTCCGGAATCACCCTTTCCAAGCCATGTACCTCCCCCATCTGTCAATCTCCTTCTATCTTTACACCAATCCTATGGTCCAGTATACCCGCCTATCCGATAGGTCCGCCTCTCTTCCGGCTCGTCGTTCGCTCAATCCGGTCCATCCATATGATCATTCCAATCTTCACTGAACTTTCTTTCGGCTCATCTTTCCGCATCTCTAAACAAAGCATCCAATCCCACTCTTTCATCACTCTTTGTTCTCCACCTTTTTTCAAAACAAAGTGGGAGAACGTCAGGCCGAAGAAAACATCCACAGTTCCGAGATACACACGCAAAACCGACACTCGCGCGACTCTGCTTTTATTTGAAATTCTGACATGTCTCCTGACCCACTGTTGCGCTCTACTACCGGAATCGTCGAGAGCCAAGGCCCCAACTCTGCATCTCATCCACCGCGATTTCCCGCCCTAGCTATCTCTGTTGGTAACGTAGATGTTCACGGACGCAACACCGTGCCTCTATGATTCGAACTAACGCGGTCATCAATCACGATGCCCTTCTACTGAGCTCAGCGTTCATCTGCGCCTGGAACGCCGAAGGACTGATCTGCCGTGCTTGAGTGCGTTTATCGCACAGCCAGTGTATGATCGAGATATACGTGATATCGGACTTCCGAGCTATGTTGTTCGTCCCTGATGATCCGTTCAATTAACACTACACTGCTTGACTTAGCGTCCAAAACCTGAAACGAAATGATGCCTTCCCATCCTACCAAAGAGCAGTCCAATTATCAAACAAGTGGCTCCGACTCGGACCCTCGAAAGCATTTACTTCCGTCTCTTGCTCTAAACGCAACGGACCCGAGCCTGATCGTCATACTGTTCGAGAGTTTATTTAGGCGTTTTAGGTTGTTGAGTGTTGTAATTGGAGTGGTCTCGACGCTGTGGAAGTGTCGAGGCTCGAGGGCTGTAGGTCTAGAGTCTAGACAGCCTTGGGCATATTATTGCACAGACGGTCGATGGAAACGGTCCAGACTCGGTCTCTGTCCCTCTCGTTTCTATCCTCTATTCTATTCGATGATGGGAACATCATCCTCATGGTTCTCAGCACGTGGCTATGGTCATCCCTCCAGTACGTACTACGTACTGTGCACTGTGTAGCTGCTCTCTTCCGTATCTCGGATGGAAAATATATCGTACAGCTGTCGTATGCTTTCACCCAACCGAATAAGGCAATCTTTTGATGACAATAAACTCAGATATTGTAATCTCAATTTCACTTTCAAAGTTTGTCACCTGCGCAAGTTGACGTGGACGGTACCGGGTATCGCACTCATCTAACTTTACCCTATTCCTCCTACTTCTACTTCGTCCATCTTCTCCTCTCACTCCAACCTTCGAACACGCAAGATCCGAGTCATGAGGCCAACGCATAGGCTTTGAAGAACCTTCCTAGAGACGGACGGACGGATCCTGCTGCCATTCCTGCTCCATATCGCATCGCATCGCGTGTGTGTGTATTTTTATACCCTGTGAGTCACCAAAGGAGGCGAACCTGAACCCGTGCCGTGCCTTACACCTTGAAGAACACGGGATCGGGTTGCCATATTCGTTTTGTATGTACTTACTTACTTACATACGCCCGCTTGTTCGGTTGTTTACTTGTTCGCCGTTCTCTCTCTCTCTCAAAGATTCCGTTACTTGCTGTGCTGTAACCGTGTGTGCACAGACAGTACTAGTACCTCGCGTTTACCTCGTTTTCGCCACCAGCCAGTATCCAGTGTCCAGTATCCAGGTCGCATGACCTGACGCTTGCTGTTGTGCCTTCATTCTATCGTTGCGTCCTGCTGTTGTGTTCTGTCGCCTTGACAAGGGGTTACAACCTCGGGGCTAGTACTCTACTCGTGCTAAGTGCGTGTCCGAGTCTGAAGTAATCACTTCGTTATTGTTTTGACAAAGCACCATATCTCAACTCTCAGCAGTCGGCGCGAAGGAATCAGGAATTACGTTCGTTCGTTTGAGTCACAGCAATAACACAACATCACAACTCGAGTTCTTCTCTTCTCTCGCTTCATTTTCATGTCGAGATCTCGTCTATTCATTTTCCTCTCTACCCTCCTCCTCTTCCTGGCGATCCTCCCAACCGGCGCACACGCGTTCGGCGCAGGTTCCATTCCGGGTTATGCATATCTGCACGATCGCGCATTCAGACACGGTGGTACGTCGTCTGTACTCCGGCATCTTCCGTCCTTCGAGTCGACTTCACTTCTTTTCCACCAAGTCTTGCTCTTCTTCAATACACTGCCGATATCAATATCAATACTAATTCATCCCTTTCGCATTTGACGTTCTCACGAGACGGAATAACTCACTGAACATCTACTTTACTGTATCTTTGGGTTTTTATTACAGACATAGAAGACGTTCTGACGACGCTCGCCAAGACGCCTCACCGTCATGCAGGTGGAAGCGGCGGACTCGTCGATTTCTTCCTGACGCTCTTCGATAAAGGTGTTCTCGCGGTATTAAAGGGTAATGCGGCGCAGACGTTCTCTAAGTCTGATGTCAGGCGCATATACTTCGTAAGTTTGGCTGGTCTTGAGAAGTAAAGCGCGATTTATTATTATGATGTGCGTCGAAGGGAAATTGGCTTCGCGACTATTCGCAGGCAATTGACGTCGCAGGGTTGAGCAAAATGACCCTTGACACGCTAATCATCATCGTACAAACTCTTGGTTTCATGGCAAGTATTGCGCACCAAACTCCTAAGTGATTCGTAATGATTTGCCTTATTTCAGAGCTTCGGTTTCACGACTCGCGAGTTTCATATTACTCCGGAGAGACTTGGAGTTTATCTACCGGTGGTAGGGATCTGTACCATTGCGTTCGACATGAGTGAATAATCGATCTCTATCCTTTATCATTTTCAGGAGCATATAGACAATCCGAAGTGAGGTTTCGTTGTATTAGGTTTTAAACGCAACGCTAACTGGAAATGTAACGTAGAGGATACGCTGACGATGCCCAGAAGCATGATCCTCGACTTCGACCGCCTGTCGACCCAGAGGAGCTCGAGATTGACCTGACAAACGGGATGAAAGTCCGTATTTCCATCCGAAACTCTGACAATCTAGTAACGCCAACTCACTCCTAACAGAAATACATGGCGACGGAAGGTCATACCTGGGACACATCAACAGCACATATCCGACGTACACTCCGGACGTGTATAGCACTGGGACGATCCGTGCACGGGAAATCGGGACGGCGCGTACCTCGCGAGGGCGAGGACGACAATAAAAGTAAAAGTGACCCGGACGACTGTGAGGAAATGTGGGAAGCGTTTCGACTGCTCGGTTCGGCTCTTCACACTCTCGAAGATCTGTTTGCACATAGTAAGCAAACCTCTGCAGCAGAACTCGTATGTGATTGCATGTTAAAAGCGTACTATTCATCCAGGCAACTGGTGTGAAATCACCTTGAGAAAATTGGGACGCTCTGAAGTCTTCTGCCATGTCGGCGACGAAGGTAAATCCAGATCATTGCTCAACTTGAGCTGAAAAAATTCATTGATCGACATTATCCAGTAATCATACAAACACCAGGCGGACCGGCACCTCCACTCGTAACAGGGACGTTCGGAAGCGCAGATTTTATCCATTCCGTGTTAGGAGAAGCATCCGAGTACGTCCCAAACACACTCCAAAAGGACTTACCTGAAATATTTTCGTGCAGCCAACTGAATCAAGCCAGCATTGTCAATCTCACTGCCCATATGGAAGAGGTAAAGAAAAAGATCCTTCCTAAGCGACGACGCAACTGACCAAACCTCAAGGCGGAAAGCAACACATCCTTCTCGAGTCTGCGTGAAGTCCTCGCTCGCCTCCCAGACGCAATCAACCCAAGCCAAAAAGCTGCCGCCTCGGAGGACCTCCAAAAACGCTCGAAAGCCCGTCGTTCCGGGCGACTTGTCGTACATGAAGAGCAAAGGAACGATGAAGAGGAGGAGAAAGAGGAGGTAGTAGATCTGTCCGACTATGCACCATCCGAGGAGACACAGGAATTCATATGGGATGTCCTTTCGTGGCGAGATGACCTGGTGCGCGGTATCTTGTCGACGATAGAACGTATACCTGGGTTATCAGAGCTTCTCGATGAGCTCTTGGATGTCATAAATGAATGTACGCTGCAACGATACAAGTTGGGTATGTACTGTACCGCTGACGTCCCTGCAGGTGTCTATACGCTTCTTTCGCCAGTGATAGTAGTAAGCAACCCAACCGAATTTGGAGTCGAGAACGCGCAGCTAAAGGTGCATAATGGAGCCTTTAGCAAAGGAAGTCACTTTAGCGCTGAAGGAACAGAGCCAGGAGGTTATCAATACAGAACAGCAATACGAGGTGCGCCAACGGTGGCATTGTATTGCATCTCTCTGAAACGGATGCAACGTTCTCCAGGTTTTCGACAATCCCAAAGCTTCAGATCCCACTCACAGCATCCTCGCGAAGGATCACGTCGACCTCATTCTCAACGAGCCAGCGGGGAGAGTCGCAAAGGTTGTCGTACAGCACACGATCGGGCTTGTCGTATCCGTTAGTCGTTTCATACCAATCAATCGCGGTGGAGACTAACATCAATATAAGGCATGGTACGAAGATGAGCAAGACTTCGACCGTGTCATAAACGAGGTAAGATTGCCTTCTTACTTAATGACGAAACACTTACACATCGAAATGCATCTATGAAAGATCCTCGCCGCGTTCTTCCATCCCTACTTCGTCTCAAGCAAATCGAAGATCCAGAATGATATGATCAACGAGATGAAATCGTGGTTGGACGGGTTGAGCGACGAAGATAGAGATATAATCATTTCGTCACTGACCAAGGTGAGCGGGTCCATCACTCACCCTATGGGTGTCGTTCCTGACAGTCGACATCAGGAAAGCGTCCGTGAAGGGAGAAACAAAAGGATCCCAAGTCGTCCTGCCAGTGTCGTCGATACCATGAGCACCCTCACCGGAAGTTCATACGCTTATGATTACGACTCCGGATATGATAGTCGACAGAGTCTCAGCGAGGATAACGAACCGGTTGATAATGTGGCACCTATAGGGCACGGGCGTGGACGAGAAGCGACGGAGGGGGAAGAGCATGTCATGGAACTTCGTCGAGATTATGAAGCAATTCTTGCAAGTGAGTACTGCGACGTTATAAGCTACTATTGATGGACTAAGCTGATGGATGAGCAGATCCTAACACGTCAGAATCAGCAAAGAGAGATGCGCTCGAGATGTTGGGAACGCTGCACAACGCCCAAGCGACAGAGAGAGAAGACGGTCCATCCGGTTGTATTCGTCGAAGAGAACCAGAACCGTGATCCCGATACCCAACCCCAACCCCAACCCCAACCTCGACCAAACCGTTTGAGGGTGAGACCGCGTCGCCGACTGTATCGCCGGAAACGCGTGTATGACAGCGACGAGTTGTCGTCCCTATCGAGCGATTCCGGTTTTTCAAAGGGTGGTTGTAATTCTCGTCAAACGAGAAAGATGCGTATGAAATGAAATGAAATGAAATGAAATGTACATTACTATATGGATAACGTCACTATACCTGTTCCTGTTGTACTCCTATTCCTATTATAGACTTCAGTTTCTTCAGAAAACGATGCGAACCGAACAGACTATCTGAGAACTCACCGACATCATCATCATCAACAGCAACAACCACGCCCCCAAAGCATCCCCAAAGAGGTACACACGAAAACAAAAAACAAAAAATGAAAAATGAAAACAGAAATCATCCCCTCACGAAGAGGGAAACGTAGCAAAATATTATGCGGATCTCAGCCGCCCCGACGCAGCACGAAGCACGAAACTACATCAGAAGGCGCTGTCGGACGCTGCTCCGTCCGAGCCGCCGTGGTCGTTCCCCCTCCTCCCCTCGAACCCCTCCCCTCGAACTCCGAAGAGTAGAGTAGAGGTAGAGGAGAGTAGAGTAGAGTAGAGAGGGGGAGGACCACGATGTATGTCCTGACTGACCGACGAGGAGTGACGAACACGAACACGTCCTCGGGGGCGGGGATTCAGGACCGTCGCTGGGTGGATGACGGAGCCTTGTTTTTGTTTGGGCTCGTCATTGACGCAGGCGCAGGCTAATGGATGCCCGCGTCTCGGAGACCGCCTGGGATGTGTTGGGATTGAATCTTTTCGATTTCTTTTTTTCATGTTATATATATTGGCTCTTCTGGCTCTTTTATGATCGTGATCGTCGGTCTCGGAACCGACACAACACTCGGCATCTCCGAGAACTACTTTTTTTTTTGCGAAGGAAACCCGGTCCACTGGTGTGGTGTACTGTATCGGCGCCAATTATGCGCGCCTTGAACCTTGACATGAAGTACGTCGACGCAAGTATGTACTTCATGTCCAATAATTCTCAGACCTTCTCTCTTGGCGTTAAGGATGATTATATCCTTAACGTGAAGGCGCATATAATATATATGATATCCTGGTCCACTGGTTTGATGGATGATACCCGTGAAGATGCGCTACTTCAAAGATAGGAGTGAGTAGCGTGTGTGTGTGTGACGGCGACCGCGGTGACTCACCTATTCGATGATGGACGGACGGCGCCATCTACCCGTGCCTCCCTCCCGATGAGGCCGTCTAGTCCGGCTCCAGATTATCTTTGACTTTGACCGATGGTCGAGAATACGAAGCGTATTATCCTCCGCGATTCGTAGAGGGTGAGTATACGGATAAGCGCTAGGGACATACGCACTAGACCTCCAAGAGCGTACTATCAAATATTGTTACCCCCAGAATCGCCTCAGAGAACGGAAAGCACACTCACCTGCCGTCACTTCAAGCTATCCTCCGTATCCGAAGAGGCATACATGTACGATACATGTAGAAGGATAGTTGTCCCTCACGAAGAGGGACGAAGGAAAAGATTGCGCGGATCTCAGCCGGTATAGACGAGCTACACCAGTCGCTGTTGGACGTTGCCTGACGAAGCAGCGTCCAAGCCGCCGTGATCGTTCCAAGAAGGAAGGACCACCATGTCCTGAATGAGGAGTATCACTCCTCATTCAAAGACCGTCAGCCAATAATCGAAGGCAAAATATCCAAGGTCGTCTCGTCAACTTTGTGACGCATGTTTCATATTATTATTATTTCTCTCTCGCCTTCTCTCTTGGCGTTAAGGATGCGCTCATCCTTAACGTGAAGGCATTATTATTGTTTTATTTATTTTGCTGGCCTAGATATAGAGCGTGACGCTCGTATATCTTATTTGTGTTTATGTTTATGATCTGGAAAGAAAATCCACTAACAGGGAAATGTTGACTCACCCCGTTGATGGACGGCGCCATCTACCTGACGTACGGTGGAGAATGACACCCGTATTCTCCACGTAGTCTCTTGATGCGTGCATTCGCGTCCGGGGTAGACATTGTGCCCACAGGACCGTTTCCCCTGATATCCATATTGCGCGCGTAAGTGAATATAGGAGACGCGACGAACTCCAGACAGCACTCACGCAATTCTTCTGCAAGACGCAATTCCAAGACCGAAATGAATACGTGTATGAGAGGGTTGTCCCTCACGAAGAGGGACGTGGAAAAGATTATGCGGAGCTCAGCCGGTGCGGGTGAGCCGCACCAGTCGCTGTTGCACGTGCGCGACGACACAACGTACAAGCCGCTGCGGCTATTCCTCGAGGGGAAAGGCCACTAATGACCAAAGTGAGGACTCCTCACTCCGGACCGTCGTGGAAACGTTTATTTTATCCATTGCTCTTCTCTCTTGGCGTTAAGGATGGGAGCACATCCTTAACGTGAAGGCACATAAGAGTTTTTGATCTTGGTGGCTTGAAGCATATGTCGACTACTCGTAAGTACTGCCCTTGATCATGATCTATATCTGGGGAGACGATTAGGGGGCGCATCGACTAACAACAGCAAGTAAATGCCATCTACCTGTGTTTCTCTTCGCGATAGCCTTGATGTTTGAGTTCCCTGGGAGGGCCGCCACAGTGCCCTCCCCGATCAGTGACCAGTAGACGACGTGCTGATGAGCTCACCTCATCGTCAAGCATAGGCCAAGAGAAGAGTCGAAAGCAAGAGAACGAAAGGGAAGGGGGAACAGGGAAATAGGGAAATAGGGAAGGGATGGGGAAACCGGCGAGAGGAGATGGTGATGGAAGAAAGGGAAGATGCCCAAGGAAAGGGGACGGTCTTTATACCTTTGTCACGAGTCAGCCAGTAGCTTGCCAGCCTCGTAAATCATGGTGGCCTGTAAAGAACAATACATGCTTGGCAGGCCTTTATGTAACCCATAAACACGTCTGCCATATCGGGAAGTCATCTCTTATCGTCATGTGATCGTTCATGGAACGTTTCTTGGCATTCTCGTTGGCTGCCACTGGCAGTTACTCTGTACAATCCTGTTTCTCGTAGTCTCAGCGGGACTTGAGAGAGCGTCGTGACTGCCTTCTTTCGACTCGTTTCTCTTTCAGCGCAAGGCTGGCCGAGATTGCGCCGTTACTATAGGCCACCCTTGGCACCAGCCACCCGGAAGTGATCGGCACGCGCGGGCCACGCAGTGCACGCACAGGGAGTACTAGACAAATAAAGCACAGGAACATAGTCATCAAGAAGAGAAAGTATACCCGTATTTACTAGAAGTGCACACCTTTAAGTATTGGGTGTCTTACTATTGAGCAGAGGCTTCCGAAACGACGTCTGGACTCTGGAAACGCGTCTCAGAAGTAGTCGTCGAAACAAAAGAAACAACAAACAAATACCAGTGCAAACGGTTGCGACTCTCGAATCCATCATCCGAGACCACTCTTCACTCCGTCCTATGTCACCTCCGAACAACAATTCCACGCTTCATTGCTTGCAACTCCGAGATAAGTTCCGGATATACTATTTGGAGAGCGTATGCTCAGACACAGTTCACGACCATTTTCGTCTTTCCATACCACTGTTATGTGCGAGACCTCAGGCATAGCCTCCCTGGCCAGTCAAATAATGTGGGTACAGAGACGACAGCTTCTCCCATCCTCTCTAATTGTCACGCCGAACTTTACCAGTGAGGTCATATCACTGAAGCATGCTATTGCCTGAAAATGTATCACCCTATGGGAAAGATTTTACCCCGCAGCTTGTCTTAAGGTGAATGTTATTATAGGGCGTCCAAATTCAATTCACTGGGGCGATTACTTCCTAATTCTTGGATTGTGATGAGTCTTCTCAAGAGTTTTCTGCTAGTCGACTCACAGTCCAAGTGTCTTGCTCACGCCAAAACTCATGGTTAGTCGCCCTCCAGTTGATGACCTGGCGAGTTCCGGGGGGGACATACACCAAGCTGACGAAAACCATCTGCTGTCTTGGAGGTGGTAGACCGTGAGAAATATGAAAGAGGAAATTGCCTAAAGAAGACTTTTCGGGGGGAGTTGCCGAGGACCCCTGATACGCAAAGGGTTGGTTTTTGGCGAGTTGGCCATTTTCCTGTCGCGATTCGCAGAGATCTAAAGGCATACATACAATCCGAATCCCACAGGTATGTTCCTCACCTCCTTCTCGCTCGTTCCTCTGTCTCTCGTCTCATCATGCCTCGTCAGTCACGCAAACGCCAGCTGCCCTCGCAGCGGCTCCTCTCCGCTTGACACAACATGTCGTTGCACCAGCACCACCCATATCTTCAATACACTATGCACCATTACGTTCCGCCGCCTTCTCCGGCGCATCCTCCTGCACCTCCACCGCAGCATCAAGCGCAACAGCAGCAGCAGCAAACTCCAACTCCGGCGCCAACAACGACAATCGCTCCGAACGACACGTATACGAGAGAGGCGCAACAGACTGGCAGCTCCACTTCAGCTCAAAACCAGGCCCAAGGGCAAAATCAAAATCATACCACGCCTCTCGTCGCACAGGGTGACTGGACGAAGAATTTGGTGCATTTGGCAAAGACGGCGGAACTAAAGTGAGTTCGGCTTCGTTTTTCTTGCCGTGGTTCTAATCTATGACATGTCCCGGCCACAGGAAACATTCGTTGACTCTACAGCTTCACACGGCTCACATACTTTCTGCGCATTCGCAGCTTGAAACGAAGGACAAGGCATTGCAAGACATCAAGGAAAATAAAAACCGGTATGCATGCTGGTTTGTACAGTCGTGCGAGTCAGCCTTTATAATATCGACGTAGGTTGGAAAGCGAACGGACTAGATTATTGAACTGTCTACGACAAGTAAGGCAAACGCTTCGTCGCAGGTATTATAAACTAAACTTCCCTTGCTAGGTGAATGAAGATCGTGACAAGGTCTCTTGGCACCGTTCTCTTTCATTAATACATCTAACTGTTGTCACCTGCAGGCCGACTTAATGGAGTCTACAGTCAACAAGGAGTATGCAACACCTGGCCCGCGGATGAATTCGTTGCTGACGATTCTCTCACAGAGTTTTGGAGCTGCGGGCTAAAATCCAAGCAATCACCGATGGAGAGTATGCCACTGCAAAGCGTGAAGTCGATGCACTGCGGGCGGAGTTAGGGCAGCCGCCTGTGCCAAGTCTACAGCAGACACTCGAGGAAAAAGGCCGAGCGTCCGTATTTCACGGCTTTCAACGCCCCAATTAACCCTGTGACGAGCTAACGCACCTGTTGTACGTCACAGATACCTCAACGAGCGCCGACTTAACGGCGCACCTGCCACCGCGGAGCCAACAACGCCTGCGCCGTCGGTGGTCAAACGCGGCTCCACAGAACCAGTCGTTTCGGATTCACCCGCTAAACGAAAGCGCGGACGTCCAAAGGGTAGTAGGAATAAGAAGACTTTGGTGGCCGCGGTGGCAAGCTCAAGTGCAGGTGCTTCCGGTGTAGAAGGTGGGGCAGAGTGATAGACTGTATACACGTGCCTATGGACTTCACCCAATACTGCCTCAAAAAATACGAGAAGAGCCAACATGCTGACCTCACTGGTTACCCAGACGTCCTTTGTTCTGTCATATGATGTTCCGTTGGTTCGGATCTCCACCACTCAGAAATATCTTTGTCTTCCCATTCCGTTTAATTTCGTGTACTATTGCTTATGCTAGTAGATATGATTCCCGTTCGTGCCAGAGACTTTGATCATGTACCATCATTGTTGATTGTTTATGCGCAATGATACCCCTCTTACTGTAATCGATCGATTACGATAGTGTTATCGCGTATATCACACTCTTATTTATCTCAGCGGTACTAGTAATATTGGATTTTCTTCACTTTAAAAGTCTTTTTTGCATAATATTACGAAGCCACGAGTCGGGAAAATACCTATTTCGTGCATCAAAGAGACCCAGACATATAGACGACGCTAAGTACTGTCATTCAGTGTTGTCATTCACACCGTCACCCTAGAGTTACGGGTAAGAAGTTAAACATTAATAAGATATGTTAATGCAACTCTCCTCCTCCAGAATACAAGTCGCTATTATTTCTTTTTCTTCTTGAAACAAAGACCTTCATTGCTCGTATCAACAGTTTTTACAACAAGAAGAACGCGGTAATAACATCATTTGATTGAGAAGTGAACGGCTTGACTCATAACAGCAGAGAAGCTGCGTCCCAGTCGGGCCTGAATCGACGGTGGGGATGGGTCGTCCCTACGACAATATTAACATCCGATGACGTAGCTGGTACTGATATTTTATTGGGAGCAAACCGCAATAGAATCAATCTCCGCTCGAATTCAGGGTGACTAATCTCACAGGACGCGTACATCCCACGTGATCGAATTGCTTCACTGTGAGTCACAGTGTGACCCAAGCTAGAGTCGAGATCAGACAGAGATGCGAAGAGAACGCCCGTCTAATAGTAATGTTAGCTAGTGTTGGCGTTGGCGCTCAAGTGAGTAACTGTATCTGGATTCGCAGGTATAGGGTTGCGCTTGTGCGCGCGCGGGGGAGGGGGAATAAGGAAGAGAAGGAGAAGGAATGCGGCCGAGTGAGTTGCGGTGCTTGCGCGTCATCACGGCCAGTCGAAAAATAATAATCAGGAAACGAGCGCTCGTCCGCATTTCTTTCTGTGCCGGGACCGGGAGATAGGAGTCTGAGGAGTACGGACTTCGGTCAGATACCCTTATCTTATGCCTACGCTTATGAGTTGAATTGAGGGGTGTTTGTATGTACGTGTACATGAGTCCGAGCCGAGCGATGGCTTTTGTTTTATCGTTGCTTACTCGATTTTGTTCTCTGGACTGGACTGGACGTGCTGCCAAGGTATGGATTCGAATCCGTTTTCACCGCCGTCTTGCCGAGTGACGCGCGCACGCGCACGCCGATGGGGATACAATATTAATGGTACGCGTCGTGCCGCATGAATGAACTCAATAATGACTAAACATTACTGACATACTCATGTCCTGTATAGGAGCCTGAGGTATAACTCACAATTTGACCTGTGACTTGAAAGCGTTGGGCAACGGCGACCCGATCCGACGCAGCAAGAAACGGTAAACTGCTATCGACAGAGTGCGTGTTTCGTGTTTCGTAATCTAATCCAACCCTTTGAACTGAACTGGTCGGCCGTTGGGGATGGGGATGGGAGTGTTGCGGTGCGAGTGAACGAACGGAGTGGTTTGCCGCGTTCCGACTCGGAAGCAAGCCCCGACTATCACCATCACTTACAAGATACGACACGGCCGAACGAACGGATGGATGGATAGTACTAGTCCAGATCCAAATCCAGACCAGATTCAATTCAACAAGAACGGAGTCAAGACCATACCGACTAACCCAACAGCTATCCCATAGGTACATTTTGTCTCAGCTCAGCGTTCAGCGCAAGCTTTACAATAATTCCAGTTTTGATTTCGATTGGAGTTTTACCACACGGATAAAAAGGTATCTATATATCTCGGGAAATTGATGAATCCGGTAACGTCCTATACATGCGTGGTCTTCGATTGATGACTAGTTCTTCCTTACCCCTCATTCATTGTCTGTTCATAGGTCACAGGTTATACTTATCTTTTCTGGTGGCTTCTCACTCCACGACACTGGAATGACGATGATACTTGCATGCCGGGCGGTGTACAATTCATGTACGTAGTGAAGAAGACGAGCCGGCTTTGTCGGTACGTTGTTCATACCAGACATCGGTATACCACATCCCGCAGAGGAAAGGAAAAGAATAGGACCGGTACAAATATGACGAACGTATCAGGTCAGGAGATCAGGAACACCTAAAGTGATAAACACCGCACACCACCACCAGAACCGGCGGGCATAGTGGACTCGGAACCGTTTTAGTTTCAGAAACCCAAAACGCTGCAAAAGTTATGTATCTCATATACATATACAAGCCCAACACAATTCGCCTCGCTTGTCGTGCGTCGTGCGTCGCACTTGGGCTGAGTCTGTCGGTCGTATATCGACGATATGCAAATGATAATACTAATGTCGATGTACTGTAAGTACTTACTAACGTATAAAAACGTATAAACGTCGCGTATCGCATCTCGCAGACCGTAACGCCGCGTACTTTGATTGAAGGTATATAAATCAGGATTAAAGTACGTCGTCCGCTCCGCTATGCGCCTCCCCTCGATCCGGTACGTCTGAAATGAAATTCCGAGTCGACGGAACATTGTGCATTGTATGCGATGTAGTGCAACGTCCATCCGGAGTCCGGACCCGAAGGAGATCCCTACTCCGAACCCGAACCCGAATCCTAAACCGAATTCGAATTTGATGAGAAACAGTCAAAAATAATATTATCCATCATAATTTATAATTTATTGCATTTGGCCCGCCACCGCGTATACGCGCCGGACGTTCGGAAAAACACGATGCCCAAGGACCGAAGGCAGGAAGGAAGGCAGGAACCGACCACCAGTACTAGTGCTGCCATCCGAGTCGTACTTACTAGACTTTCCTTTCCTTCCTTTCTTTCCTTCTTTTTCGGTATTGTGCGAACGCACGTAGTTCCTCACTCCTAATCATTAACTTGAAAGCACAAAACGAAAGATGTGAAAATCAAGCGATGACTATCGTGAAAGAAGTCCACGCACTGTTCACAAGACAAGAACGAAGCCCGAAGAACTACCCTTGAGCTTGAGCCTGCCAGTACTAGTAGGTCAAGCAAAGTATTCCCGAGTCCCGAGTCCTTCGAGTCCCGGGGGTCCTCCGAGCTCCGCGTACGAGCCACCCCCACTAGCACAGCACAATCGGCCAACTCGAGATAACTTAAGCTGGAGCTGGAGCTGGAGCTGCACAAAAGCCAGCCAGATCTAGACGCTCGCGCCAACTAGTACTAGCGGTTCGGTTCTCACTATGAGCCTGTGGAGCCTGTGACAGTCGTCGTATTTGTATAGTAAATAGTCTGCCTAAGAGTACCACAAAAGCATCAAATCAATATTAATTACATAATAGCGTCTTGGTTTGTTCGTTTCGTTACGATTGGGGTTTATCCTATTCATCCTACCAACGCCCACCGTCAAAAAAAACGATGCTATGTATGCATATATATATACATACATACAGTATATCCGGCGGCAGTCTTGGTTGCTTTTTCCGTTTCTGTTTCTTTTCGCCAGTGCCAGTGTAGCGCGAAGAAGTCCTTGGGTTGCAGTGTCCTGCTCAACAAAGAACAGACGAAACAAACCAAACAGCAACAGCAACAACGAACACCGGATCGCATTAATATTATGTCGAAGAAGAAGAAGAATGATGATGATGATGACTGATGGTGATACTTGAAGGGATAGACAGACAGACGGACTGCGGGTCACGGCCACGCGGCGCCATGCAAAAGTGAATAAATAAATAAATATCAGATTTCAGATTTCAGAATCAATGCTTGAAGCATACGATTCGTCGAAAGCCCCAATAGAAGGCGATGTACACCGTACATCCGTACATGTAGTTCGCTTCCCGTCCTTGCGCACGTGAAGTCAAAGGGCAAAGGTCAAAGGTCAAAGGTCAAAGACCCTAGTACTAGCCCTAGCCCCAGTCCTAGCTCTCCCGCGCGCGCATATACGCACCTAGTCTCCGACACATAGTTGAGTTGGACAGATCGATAACAGACTATAGCACCACAGGACGACACCCGCATTCGGGTCAGTACAGTACTAGTATTCTTGGACTCTTCCTTCCTCTCGGTCTCGGAGGCGCCGCAGATGAGCCACAGTTCAAACTAGTGACTACTTACTAGACATCAGATCCCAGTTTGTTCTTTATATGACATATCAGAAGCGAGAAGCGGGAACTAAGTACCTGTGATTGTTCGATCGATATAGAGTCCCATAATAGATAGAGATAGAGATAGAAAGAACGGAGGCAGAGTGGCGTTGCGTTTTGGCGCTGGTGCACACTGCAGTAGCATCTCCTTTGTTGGCGTTGTATTCTCTTGGTCTTGGGCTATGCTATCCCGTCCAACAGAACATAGCACGATTCATCCGAACTAGTACTACAGGCCGTGCTCCCTGGGATGATCAGACTTGGGAAACAATCAAATCAGTCCGCAGTCAGTCCAACGTGCGACTGTGAAATAAATGAGTACGGCGATACTGACCTTCGAATCCTGTGCTCAGCCTTGAGTAAATCCCCGATACTGTTCCAATTCCGCAGCACGGTCACGGAAGCAGATTAATGTTTGCTCACCTCACTCCCACCATCGTCATCGTACGATCCGACCTCTTTGTATGAGCCAGCACCGCTATGCTTGGCATCGACGTACGGAAATACATATAAACTCTGCTCCAAAGATGTTATCGAGGATCAATATTAATGAGAATGCGTCATATGAAAGAATCGTATACCATGTGTATGCATGTGCATTCCCTATAACTATAACCATTGAATGGGACAGAAGAGTTCCCAGCCATAAAAAGAACCATCGTAAATCGGTGAAAGAGAAGTCCGAATGTCGTCCATGTTTTCTCGCAGCTTCGAGCTCAGCTCCGTACCCGACCTACACGGACGAGACCAGACAAAGGCGTCTCCATGAACACAGCTCTATCGGATATACGCCTCAGTCGGTATCGGTCGTTCGTCCCTTGTCGGATATCCCAGTTTCAGCACTCAAGAAAGATACTTACGCTAGTATCAAAATACCTACCCGGCCTGATTGCCCGTGTCTTTGCTTTGAGGTCTTCCAATCCAACAAACCGACCAATCGAATGCGCGTTATTGATATTATTGATGGTCATAGTACCGGTGTCCACGACTTTTCGCGCGCGGCGCCGCAAACGCACATCGCTATCCTGTGATAAATCCATTCGGAAAGAGATGTATGATGATATGATCATCATGAGCATTTTTTTTATCGAGCGATTTTTATATGCGTTCTGATGAGATACATAGCAACATGGAATCGAGAGGATTTGATGATGATCAGGTTTGATGGGTTGAAATCGTCCGTAGCCCTGGTCGCATATCGCCCAACGTTAAATCGAGAAAAACCGGAATCTGGAATCTGGATCGTTACGGCGCATACATACGTTCAAACACCGATCGGGTCGGGATTCAGGTAGTGCGATCCAGGCAAACCATGGAAGACTACTGTGTTATTTGAGATAGGTTGAGGTTGGAAATACGTCAAGGCATATATAAGGAAAATCACCAACAAATCAGGAGTGATGCGCGCTGCGCCTAGAGCCCCTTTAGTAATGAACTGCAAGCGGTAGGTAGAATGTTGACAATAGAGGACAAGCGACGATGATTCAGATCAGCGCAGGTTCGCATCGAGTCACCAATTGAATCACTTAATTTGTGACCCGTTAATGTGATATAGTAAAGGCAGTAAATGCAACTTGATGAAAGGAGTGCAAATAGTCTGTGCCTAATGGAGGGAGAGGCCTTTTGAGCCTGCCAAGAGAAGATCCCGGCTGCTGCGACAGTCAGAAATTCGGTGAGATAATTGAACGAGTTGCAAGCTCGGTTGCATCTTGACCCGACCTGAATCGTCGACATTCCAGATTGGTGATTTGTCTCAATAAGGGATCAGCGATCAATTGAATTCAGGTGAGTAATTATTAGTTTACGAAGCCTATGTGAAGCTCTGACCTTGATTTAGGAAGATGATTTGACTGACTGCAAGGAAGTTAGTGGGAGGATGCCGAGGAAGTGGAGATAGAGGATGCCGTCCCTAGTGCCACGTACACAACCCTTTTCCGGTATGTAGAAGATATATTCCACGACTGTCGATCAAGGAGCTGGTCACAGATACTTGCAACTCGGAAGCATAACAGGACAGGAATCAGCAGAAGCATACATCCCGGACAGCCTTCGCAAATCCGGGGAACGATAACCGGCATCCGGACGAGTCAGAATTGGCCGAACAGAATGGCAGTGAGAACAAGGGGCGCACAACTGTTCAACACATGAGAAATCAGAATGCTGCCACCGAAGGACGGCGCGTCACGGTTGGAAACCCCCAAGGGCATCATCATTAACGCTGACCGAAAGGTCCGTGTACGACCGTAGCGCTGGCATGAGCGTGGACGTGAACGTTCTTGGGTGTAGCCACTGCCGAAGGTACAGTACCGTCATCAGCCGAAACAGCGAAGATTTCGCCGAGGTCTGGGTCAAATAGACATATCATATCATATGGAATCAGTGCTAAGTGCTAGGTGGGCCCATGTCCAAGTAGCACAGGTACTAAATAAGATATCATCAGAAAAGAACGGGTCTCCGCATGGGCCTCGGCGCAGACGAGGGTATGCGGCGGATGGCTATGAGGGCCGGCCGCACGTGAGGAGAATAAGGGTGATTAGTCATTGTGTATGGAGTGGAATTGGCCGAGGAGGAGAGGAGGAGGACGCTTGGACAGGCGAAGGCCGCAGTCACCAGGCGATGAAATGCATTCATTCGGTGCATTCGGGCGTTGCGTTGCTGCGGGGGTCAAGGATTACCACAGGGAGAGAAAGAAAAGGATGAATAAAGAGAGATGATACCGGATAAGGCAAATAAAGGGCCCCCGAGGAGTTATTTATTAAATAATAAATGGACAGCGCCACCTGCCTAAACCATCCGGATGGTGACAGCTGTGCACCATGCCATGCACGATTTGTCCGTTTCCCGTTTTACTCTCGTCATCCGTTCCGCATCGATTACTCTATATATTATCCCTCTCATGTCTCCCCTACCTTTCCCCCCACTCTCAACTCACTCACTTCAGCAATGTTCTCCTCTTCGCCATACTGGCCAGCCACTGACTCTCATCCTTCTTCCACCTCAAGCTCTCCCTCAACTCTCGTCGACGACATTCAACCCTACTCAGTCGATAACATCGTCGCCCCAGGCGACTTACCAAAGCTTGTGTCTGGAAAGATCTCCCCTCAGGTAATCGACTACCTCGTCGACCGTGTATACGATGCAGTCGACTTTGGTCTCAACAGGCCTTCCTCATCTTCCCCATCATCAAAGCGGAGTGGCACTAGCCACAGCAAGGCAGACCCAGAGCGCAAAGCTTTCACTGACTTTGTCGCCACTGTCCTTCGCCGAGCTGAAGTAACACTCTCCGCCGTAATCGGTGCTCTCGTTTACATTGACCGGGCACGCCCGCATCTCTCCATTGCCATCGAAGGTGTGTTTTTTCTCATTTCACATCCGCTCTTCTCTTCGAATGTGACTCACACAGTATCACTTACTTTTCTAGAATGGGCACTTCATCGCGTGTTCCTTGGCGCCCTCATCGTGGCTTCAAAGTATCTCAACGATGCTTCCCTTAAGAATGCACACTGGGCATTGTGCACAGGCGTGTTTGGCCGTCGTGACGTACAGCGCATTGAACGAGAGTTCCTTGACGTTCTCGCTTGGGAACTCGCCGTTACGGAGGCCGACCTCGTGCGAACATGTTCAAGGATGGCCAGGGAAGGCGTCCTAGTTTGCCCGAATGCAAAGATGGTCTCGCCGCTCTCGCCGGCTAAAGAGGCGAGGATGGAAGTGGACGGGATCGGTGCTGAGATGAGGTCAAGAAAGTTGTCAAATGGAAGCTTGCGGATGGTTCGTGCCCTTTGGGACGAGGCGAGGCGGCGCCAGGCGCAGCCTCAGCACGCGAATCCTCGGCCGGAAAAGAGATCTCAGGCGGACGTGGACATGGAGGTGGACCATTTCGAAGAGCGTGCACGGCGCCGCCGGAGCGTTTACCCATCGCCCACATCATCCGACGGGAGTTCGACGTGCACCGCGTCATCCTCGCCGGCAACGGACAGCGATGAGAGCAGTTCACCATGCACACCTCCGCCACCACATCAAGCACCAGCATCTCTCGGGCACTTTGCCGTTCCGGGAAGCACGGCCAAGTCATTCCCTCATCCAATGCACGCGAAATCCGCCTCGAACGGAAGCATGAACTATCATCCTCTAAACCTCCTTGATGCCTTCCCTTCAGTTCCACAACCACCGGTCCCGACTCCCGCTTTGGCATTGAGCCCCGTACGAGCCCCAACCGCTCCTCCGCCACTTCCATGCCTTCCTCCTTACCCCGCCTATCCTTTGCACCGTCCTTTCCCCGCATCTCACGCTCATCTCCGCCCACATTCGGCGAGGCCAGCTTCCCCATACTCGAAGCCTTCATTGTCCGCGGGTTCCGGGACAGGATCCCATCCGCGGTCTATGACGCCGTACACACACAGGAGGTCAAGGGCGCTCTCTTCAATGCCAATGGAACCCTCACTATACCCGGCATACATCCCCGCTACAAACGCATAAACAATTGATTTCTTGGGATTAATCTGTTTCATTCTCCCTGGGCAGAGCGCGCACTTCTACAAATACGGAGAAACGCCTGACACTACGTCAGTTTGCGCGCTCAATTTCTTACTCGCTATCATCGGACATTTTCTCCTTCCCTTTCCTTCATGTTTTAATTTTTTTATGAGCATATATTGTTTTGATGCTTCATATCATACAGTTTGTTTCCATTGTCAATTCTCTGCATGCATTATTACTTTGTTTTGGCGGTCTGCTGCACTGTTTTTTTTTCTCTCTTTCATTCATCATTGGCATTGGCATTTGTAATACAATACGCACGATCTTTTCCAGTTTCAGACTCGATACATTCTCACTTTCATTGCATTGCTTTCCTTGGTCACTCTACTGCTCTCAGTGCTTCTTCGAGGCTTTTGACTGCGGTTCATTTGTTTGATACACTACTATACATACTACGATACACATTTTTTGGGCTGTTGCGATACTCCCCTCCTTACCTGAATAAATAGACTCGTATTCGCTTTAGCAAAGGACTAGCGTTGTGATAAGGAGTGCGGCGTGATCACTCTCTTAGCTTAGCTTAGCACACTTTGCTCCGATCGATGCTGAGCTGAGGTGCGGGTTTTACTCGGACGGAATCGCGTTGATTTCGGTCATATGATTTGATAAGCTGTGGGTGTGGTGCAAAGTACTAGTGTTCCCCCCGAATCCGAATCTGAGGCGAAGTTGTTGTTTGAATGAATCGAATCGAATCGGGCGAAGGATGGATGAATGGATTAATATAGGACCTGTCGAGACCTGCTGGGACGTGCTCACGGGTCGGGAAGAAGGGTGTGATTTCCGAAAAGCAAGGACAAGGAAGGGCCTTGGGACAGGACCTCCTGGTGGGGTGGGGTAGCGTTACCTACCCTGGAAAAGAGTACATTGCACAGTAAAGTTTGAATGTCGTGTGTATGGTGTGGTGTAGACGGTTTCCGGGTTTCCTTATTTCCTTTGTTGACGTTCTTTATTTTTAACTTATAACTGGTCTGTCCGACTAAGTAAAGTATGAGAGTTGCGCTTGGTTCGGGATTCGGGATTGTGTGGAGTGGGATGGGATGAGAATACGATGGGATGTGTTTACATACGGTATATGGATGGGACTGGAATACGATATGATGGGATGGATAGGATGGGATGAGAACACGATGGGATGGGGATTGGGATTGGGATTGGGATCAGTTCGGTCATTCGTCGTTTTCGGAAGAGGACTTTTTTTTTTGACGCGGATGAGTTGATTGAACTGTGGAACTGGAACTGGAAAGTGCGTTGTATTGATGCTTATGCGTAACGCTAAGAGATGAGATGTAATAATAATTACTTCGGAGAGTCGGAGTCGGAGTCGGACGCGGGCACGGACATGCATATGCATATGCATATGGACACGGACTCGGACTCGGACTCGGATACGGGCGGGACGTAAGCAATCATTGAATCAATTATCGTACGTGTAAATAAAAGCAAGTAATTAGGATTTCTAAACTCTAACGGTTATTTTATATGATATGAAGCAAGTACTGAGGGTACTGTGTATACAATGCATAGCTCGGCCAAGTACCAGTCTGAGTCAAAAACCCGAGGTTATGCGCAGTACTACTGGTACAAGAACGCCTCACCCTCACCCGCGGAACTTTGTCTGCACAGCCTTGCACGTACTGCAAAAAACCGAGCACCGTCCCGTCCACGCTCTCCACTCCACAAGTCCTATACAGTCCGTTCGTCCGTAGGGACCCGACATCTTCATCTACATCATCTACATCATCTACACCATCTGCACCATCTGCACCATCTACATCTACATCATCTTCATCTTCATCTTCATCTTCATCTACATCCATATCATATCTATCCTATCTATCCACTTACTTACTGTAAAACAACCCAAAGTCCATAGTGCCCCAGTCCGATACACCACAACCCTGAACTGATGGCACGCGGCGTACTTGCTTTGCTTTTGCTTAAATATTAATTGCTTCCGTTTCCGCCTTCCAGAGCACGGAACGAGAGCCTTCGGGAATATTCTATTCTTGATACTATGATAGGTCTGGTCATGGTCTCAGTCGTCATCGTCACAATATTAATATTAATCTTGTGGTCGCCGTCCGTCGTTTCGTCATGAAGAAACCTTCCCCAAGGATCGCATACATCGAGAACGACGTGCCGGTAATATGAACATTGATATTGATATTGATATTACCGCGCGGCGCGCACACGTTTTATCATGCGTGCGTGCGTGCACCGCAGACAAACAAACAAACAGAGATGTTGATTGATTCTTCAATCTTCAAGGTTCGGCTCACATCACAGCCAAAATCTCAACGCATCGCTCTGCCCTGTTCATAGGTTCATAGTAGATGGATTGATTGATTCACGACTATTAGTACTGCACGTGCTGTACGTACTGTAAAGTGTACACCGCACAGGACAGGACAGGGATCCTATCTATCAAGACAAAGTCAATAAAACGAGTCACTCATCGAGTCATCACTCGATGCTATACGATGGGAGATGGGGAGCGAAATCATGCACGGCACGGCTTGGGGATGGGATGGAAAGCGCGTGCACGACATGTGTTTCCGATGAAAATTATAATTACTACGTTGTTCCGTCCGGAGGACTGGTATGTACTACTACTTTCCCCGAGATCAATGGTATCTACTAATCCACTTTTACGTAGGGTACGTTACCTCTGGTACCGATACTTGTATAGAGATAGAAGACGAGATACGCGGAGTTGTATGTGATTGTACGTCATCACACTTATCACCTAAAGCAAGCACTGAGAGAAGATGCAAGCTTCGAGTTTGAGTCGTTCAATCCGTCTTGGTCTGGGACCCGATCATCAAATCGGGAACCAAGAGTTTGCTAGTCAGTTCTAGTAGTCGGTCCTTCGGAACGAACGCTCCAATTCCCGAATAAGGTAAGCAGTGAAGTGGTTCCGAATAAAGTAAGCATGGAGATACATGTCTGGCTCACAATCAATTTGTTTCCAGTACCACCTGTCGCTCTTATGCCCATTGTTTAGACTCGTTCCTCATCATGGGCACCAATAAGGCATTAACTATAGACAGTGGGTGCTCAAGCACATCATCGCAAAGGTCTGAGAACTGAACTTCAGGATCGAGTCGGATTGGAAGGTTTCACTGAAAACCTCCTTTTCGTAGCCACGCTAAAGGAAGCTCGGAGTTAACCACAATGTGATTGATCACGTCCACAATTGAAGGCTCGAAATACCGTGTGGTAAACAATACATCCCCAAGCCCAATCCAAACGACTAAGCGCTCAAACCGTTTACGAATGACGGAAATTACTCACTAGTACTGTGGTTTGGAACGCTGGCAGCTGACAACACGTTGGAAACCAAGCCATACCATATGATGAGATCACCAACCTTCATCTCTCAAACTCTTCCAATCCGACATCTGAATAAAGAGGAAACCGTCGAGCCATGTCGAAGCAGAGAGGCCTTACTCAAACATCTTGATTCTTCAACTCTAATCCGACGCACTTAACCTTCCCTGCTCGTAGCAGCCACGTCGTAACGTGCCCAATTTTCTCTCACGGGAGGATTATATCCGCTCCTGATGACGATTTAATACGCATACACTCGCCGACCACCGGACAACTAATCCGCTCATTGGAAGGCCATCAGAATATGGGATTTGATTACAGGGAGATGCACCCACGTTTTCGGAGGGCATACCAGTACAGTCAGATGCTTATCTCTTGTCAAACCAGAGGTCGTCGAGGTCACAGGTGATGATGGCACCACCCGTCAGGAGTGCCGAAGCGATCTTTAAGCGTAACTGGAAGTCTTGATCATACCCTACGTGTGTGGACTTTACCTCGACCTGGTGAGGATGAATACCGATACTATGGAGCAGATGACAGTCGTAGCTCCCAGATACAAGTGTGCGACCTCGCGCGGGCAATGCTCGCACAGCATGACCAGGTCCGAGCTGTAGCATATGATGTGGATTCTCATTGGTATCTCCTGCTATGGGCATAAATGTCAGCATACGTCGGGGTAAGTTATGAAGAACTTTTGCCTACATCAGAAGGATTACCTTCGTTGCTCCATTCGCGTATGGGATATTATAACCGGGCAGTCGAAGCATGTCCTAATTTCAGCAAAGAACGCACGGGCTTATCATGATCATTAGTGTACTCTGTTGTTTTTGATCCGAGTCGTAATCAGGCATGCTCAAGCTCCATGGACTCTCTGGTCTCTCGCCATCCCATTTGGTATCTGCAGCGGCCGATTCGAGCTTGCGAGTCTGGGATCCCAATAGTGGCGAACTCAGGCACTCCCTTCAGGCGCACACTGGTGCGATAACGTGTTTCCAGCATGATGAATTCAAAGTGCTCAGTGGGTCCGACGGGACGTTGAAGATGTGGGATATTCGGGATGGATCGTTCGTTCGTGATCTCCTTACTGGTATCAATGGTGTTCCGGCAAGTCGTCTTCGAGGGTCGTTGGTGCGTCGCTGCAAGTAATCGCGCAGAGACCACTGCGTTAGACGTTTGGGATTTCGGCCGAGACGGGGACGATTGGATTAGTGAACCAGCGGGAATTATACGACGATAGCTCGGGTGAGGATGATGGGGATCACGACTAGAGCTCCGCGCGTATATTCATCACTGAAGTGAGATACGCATACGCACACATCCAACATAGCTTATTAATTTGTATGAATGCTTTTAAGGATGTGTATACCAAAGAAGACATGGAACCGTGTTGGTTAATGGTTTAATGGTCGAGTGACGTGGTAAAGATGATATGTGACATGTCGCGTCATTCTTGTGTCACGTCACCCAGTCACTCATCACTCACTTTCCTTATCTCTTCGCATCTCTCGTTTCCCCCCAATTCAACGCTTACTCTGTGTACCTCAGCTGAATAGCCATGTCGGTGGAGAAAGACTCTTTCTACTACTTTAGTCCTCTCATGACAATTCAGGTATGGTTGTATGATTACAATTACACCCTTTCATTTCGAGTGAATGACGGAGTGGGTGTCTCAAGGTGGAAAGCACGCTCTTCCGTGTCCCCCGGAGAGAGTTCGAAGAAGAGTCAGAAGTGTTCGCAAGCATGTTCACACTACCCCCGGGGTCGGAGGAAGGTCTTGATGATGAGCATCCTCTGCGTCTGGAAGGCGTCACAGCCGACGATTTTCGATGCTTCTTGAGAGCCGCGAGTCCTAGGTAGAAGCGATAATCATTACCTTTCGCTATCTGCAGGTCGCTCAATTTTTTTTATTCCTTTGCGATCGTCTAGACGCGCTTTGACTTATGAACCGCTCGCGGATAAGGAACTGGAGGATGCGTTACGTCTAGCGACCATGTGGGGATTCCTCAAATTGCGAGAAGTCTTAATAAGCGACCTCGAATCTCTGAACCTGAAACCGACAAGGTATCTGCAGCTCGCCCAAGCGTACAATATATCGAAGTGGTATAAGAATCAGCTCCGGCTGCTTGCCCGACGTCCCGATAGCTTGACAGAAGAGGAGGGCATCCAACTCGGTGGTGAATTGATGGCCATAGTTTCCCTTTTACGCGACCAGAGATTCAATGTCATTCCTGAGGTTCCCCTTTATGTCAACAAGGCCAAGACTATTTACGGAAAAGAGCTTTTGGGGGCGAGTGACCCGTTTATTCAGATGGGAGTTAACAAGAAACTTGATGCGATCTGTAAATCGCACGGTTGGGAATGAGCAAGATTGTTTTGAAAAGAAGGCAGGAAAGGTAAAGGTGGCCTAGAATTATCTGTTGAGCAGGTCCGTAGCCACGCGATCAGATTTGTAAATCGTGTGGTTGGGACGGAACGTTTCAGTCAGGTCATCTCAGTATAGCCAGAACCTCGATATGTGCATGGGGTATTATATACAAGATACGCTTGGTGTGTGCGGAATCTCTCACAAATGACGGAAATTATCCGCAGTGCTAACCTGACTGTTGATTTTATTCAGAGCACATAGTGCTCAAAACGGCTGATTTACAGCCAAACCAGGTCGAATCACCCTTACCTCACAGCAAATCCAAAACTCAACGGATCACAATGAAACTTATACATATTGTGTGATATATAAATTACTATTACAATGGATTTTTCCAAGTGAAACAGACTTGTATTTGCTAGAGTTATTGCCTCTTTCCTAGTCTCCAATTTGACAGCAAAAAAAATGTTGACAGCAATTACACATCTCCAGATGCTTATATTTTCGTCATTTCTTCGCATAGTACTATATAATGCATATTGTCAGAAAGCTAAGATGTTTAGCTTTCTGGTGGTATGCTTAGAAGCTTTAAAATATAAGTGGTTTGATCGCTACATGCAAATCACTGGAAAGTTGACATAGCAGTCACTCAACGGTTTTTTTGCTCACGTATGCACTTCATTCTCTCTGACACATGACCGAAATTATCCACAATACAATACTGGTGATTTCCGACGTTGGCAACATGTTGAAAACCAATTCATACGACCCGACCACCAACCTTCCTGTCGTCAATTTGTTGAACGCAATTCTCAGTCAGTTCCTTCGCGTACACCGGGCCGAGATCATAACATATCGCATTTCATCTCTCCCTTTCCCCACCCCCACCAACAAGTACTCCTTGTACTTGTGTCTCACCTCACCTGATAGGAGTGATCGAGCCATGCCAGTGCAAAGGGACTCTTTCTACTACTTTGACGCTCTCATGATAATTCAGGTACGATCGTAAATTACAATTACACCCTTCGCTTCAAGTATACTAATGGAATGGGCATCTCAAGGTGGAAGACACGCTCTTCCGTGTCCCCCGAAGAGAGCTCGAAGAATCGGAAGTGTTCGCAAGCATGTTCACACTACCTCCGGGGTCGGAAGAAGGTCTAGATGACGAGCATCCTCTGCGTCTGGACGGTGTCACGGCCGACGAATTCCAATGCTTCTTGAGAGCAGCAATTCCCAGGTAGGCACGATAATTATTCCCGTACACTATTTGCAGGTCACACAAGCATCTCTCTTGTCATTCCTCCGGCATCTAGACGCGTTTTAGTTCGTGAACCTCTCAATGACAAGGAACTAGAAAAAGCAATACGTCTGGCGACAATATTAATGTGGGGCTTCCACGATTTTCGAGAAGCCTTGATGGGCGACCTCGGAAATTTGAGCCTCAGACCAGCAAGACATCTGCAACTCGCTCGGACGTATCGACCGACCAAAATGGTATAAGGATCAACTCCGGTTGCTTGCCCTTCGTCGTGAAAGCTTGTCAGAAGAAGAGGTTACTCAACTTGGTAGTGATTTGACCGCCATAGTTTCCATTTTACGCGACCAGAGATTCGATGCCATATCGTACCTTGACTTTGACGTCAGCGGGATGAAGTGGCTTTCCGGAACAAACGTTCTAGAAGAGAAACAAAGTGAAATTCAAATGCACGTTGACTCAAAACTCTATGAGATTTGTAGATCGCGTCGTTGGGGTGAAACGAAGGTTGAAAAGAAGGCAGGAAGGACGAAGGCAACCTAGAATTGTATTTATCAGGTCTTGTTTGTAGCCACATCCAATCAAGCACAGCATTGATACATCTGCAAGGGTATTTACTGCATTTCGACTAGTTCTGCGGCTTTCATCAGGTATTTCAGTCTTCCTCGCATCATCTCAGTATAGCTAAAAGCATCCTCGATACACACACAAAGTATAGTTACGTAGCCATGCATTAGGTCCCAAAGTCTATGTCATTTGAATCAAGTGGGGGTTACCAGCCATGGTTCTTGACGGAACACGCCGTGGTTGCCTCAGTTTGTGTTGTTTAGACGGATTGATTTGCAGATAGGCATCTCGAACGCGGCATGCTACTTCTCGGGACTCGTGAAGTACGTTGATCAGTAACTTGTTTCCGCAACGATCGCAATGTTCGGTCTGATTTTGACCAGTTACCTGTTCTGAGGCGAGATTTCAACGGATAACGCAATCCTCCAATAAACATCCACCCGCTTGCTATGGAGAATAATGAGGCTTCCGCTGAACCCTTGTTCACGCCAGAACCAAAACCACTCAGTTCTTCCTGAGTCAATTAGAATAAGATCGAAGCAATGAATACCGACAGATATTTGATTCTACGTAGCACTGCTCAACAATTCTTAGTGAACTACCAGCCCGTTCGCCATATCTGCTCGCAAAGCCTCCATTCCCTTGTCGCACGCCTCCCACTCTCGCAGGACTCTAGGGTCGCGATAATGGTAGAACAACCTGTCGGCGAAGACAGGCACGTAATGACGACATGGTGGGGGACGATCTTCCTCATCCTCAGACGACTCCGATGAGGTTCTCTCGCGATACCGTCTTGGCTATCTTCCATGTCGACATCACCGCCTAGTCGATTGGGGTGAGGACGAGCACTTCGTCTCGTCGGTGTGGAAGGATCGGCTGTCGATGCCTTAACTCGGACAGACTTTCGAGGAGAAGGTGTACTTGGTGTATTCTGCTCCATTGCTGACCGATTGGCCGCGCGAGTCTTTGTAGGAGTAGATGGGGGTTCTGCTATTCGTCGCTTCTCCACACTACTTGCTGCGAAAGGGAGGCCTGGCATTGGTGGTTCATCAACGGGTTGCGGAGGGGTCGGTTTCGTCGGAGAGTCAGCGAACGATCGTGTTACTCCGTACACTTTGCTTGGAGTTGCTGTGGAGCTACCTTGGGCGCCATCCTTTCCGGATGGCGTCGAGTGGTTGCTCCCAGCGGGTAGTATTCGATTGAGTTTGATCGGGGAAGCTGTCCTCTGTTTCTTAGTTGGTGTCATGAATGGAAGTGGAGGAAGGACGGTCTTTCGCTTTGTAGGAGAAGTATCTGGCGTATCCCTCGACACCATCGATTTCGTAGGTGTTTTTGCTGGAGAAGGAAAAGGTGAAAGCGAGGAACCAGCCTTTTCCTTCAACGGAGATCCACGTCGCGGTGTTTTAGTACGTGTAGGGGTAGCCAATCGAGAGCTCCGAGCCTCATAAACGAACTTATCCATACTGTCTTTCAGTTCCCCGCATGTCGAATCTAGAATGCTTTCAAGGTCTTGAAAGTCGCGTAATGGGACTCCGTAATCTGATATTATAGTTGCTTGTTTCACGGAGCGGATCTATGACACCGAAGAAAGATTAAAGGGTACGTTAGGATACACAAATGGATGATCAATCTTAGACCTTACGTTCAAAGCAATACACGTCCAATAAAACACCATATAAATCACAGTCACGTCATCCACTTCTAGGTCATCCACTTCCCCGTTCTTGCGCAATTCTTTGTCGACCTGTTCCATCCAGTACAAGGCGTCCTCATCCAGGCCATGTGCTCGACACAGACCCTGGTAAGAAACCTGTCCTCCACGATTCCGAGTCAAATAACCCGACAGCGCACTGCGAACCGTACTGAGAGCAGCATCGAAGTCCTTAGGTCTCACGCATGACACGTCCTGAGCCATTTTTTGGGTGACATCATTATTTCCTAGTCTATCAGTGAGTGCATTAGAAGAAAGAAAGCTGAAGGACAACCGAGCACCGACCTATCTGAAGCCAAGAAAGCGCAAATGGCAGGTAGGGCAATCGCATTCTTGCCCAAATCTCGACCGGAACCTGGCCCAGTTTTAGAGCGCGCGATATTCAGTAATTCCCTCGCGTCTTTGCGCGTTTCATCTTCTCCGCAAATCAAATCTATCTGTCGGTAGTAGGTGGAAGCCATTAGACATTACTCAGGCCGCTGAAAGTGAGAGTGAATCAGAATCTTGCGGCTGCAGCAGCAACCCGCGAGCGCGACAGGCTCGATGATTAGGGCCGGTTCTCACGTGTAGTAAGTCAAAGAAAATAGTATGTTACTATGTGTAAATCATCATAAGCAATCCACCTCTCCCCTCATACAACCATAAAGAGGTACTATTTAATGAAAACTACAACAGGGTCTACGGACAACTGTCAGACTGTAACCATTCAATCGGCCGATGCATACCAAGGATCCATTGAATTGGTCTTATTGCTCCCCTGCTGGTTCCAAGCCGTTAATGATACTCACGCTGCTTGAGGAGCCCTTGGGCGTTTGGCCGCCGCTGCGATTCACGTATTCGAACTTCCGAGAATCTATAGCGAAGGTTACAGGACCCTAGTAAATGCGGAAGTTCAATCATCTGGACCATTCGCGTCCAAAACCACAATATAAGACACACTTCGTTCGTCAAGCCCACGTCCATCATTGCGCCGAACTTGCCATCTGTAAAGCCACAGCTAAGTAAACAACGAAATCGGGCAGATCCGATTGTCAGATACCTTTAATTTTGTCGGGATGATAAAGAGCACCGAGGCGTTCCAGCAGTGAACCGTACAGTTGGCGAGACTGATCCCCAGCCTGGGCTACAGATTCAGCACGACATAATGTAAGGAGCGATAATCTCGCATATCGGACATACCATTGCGCGGTGGAAATCCGGTTTATTTCCCTTTGTTGTATTTGCCATGAGGGTAAATTGCGAGACGCAGAGAATTTCTCCATTTATATCTTTGACACTCTTCTTCCACATTGCTGATGGATTCTCAGAGTCATTGAATACTCGAAGGGAGATGCTGCAGGATATAAAATTTAAGTAAGCACTTTTATCCGCAGGATGATAGAAAAGGGACATGCATTTTGTTGGCAATCTGCTGCATATCTGCTTCCGTGTCATCTGAGATAGCGTTCAGCTTCCTTCGCGTAATAAGGAAGCGGCGGTTCAATGACCTACCAACTCCAATCCCAACAAGTACCATAAGTCCGCGCGATATGCTTGAGATTATTTCATTATCGACTGTAGTTGACGATGTGACCTGAGTCACTAAGTTCGCCTGTGTGCACTATCAGCTGAGAATGGTATCCTTGCCTGTTACTGATGCGTTTGCGACCCGTTGTATTACAGCGCGCATGTCTAACAAGTTGGACGAGTACCAGGAAACGAGTTGAATGAATTAGTGATGGGCGTCGGAATAGAAGTTGAGGTGATCGGCGATAGCCAGAGACAGACTTTCTTTCTCGCCGCCAGCCCTACCAAATACAACCATGTCGAGCTCGGACTCTGTTGTTCTCGAAACGAGCTTGGGTGACATCCAACTCGAGCTCTATTGGGAACATGCTCCAAAGGTACCTATGACGGTCCATGTAGCTTCGGTTCCAGACGAAAGTGGAGGAGGACTGACGGCATGCTTTTATTATTTTCATTAGACGTGCAAGAATTTTGCCGAGCTGGCACGAAGAGGATACTATAACGGCGTTATATTTCACAGAATAATTCCGGACTTCATGGTCCAAGGTGGTGACCCCACTGGGACGGGCCGTGGTGGGACGAGTATCTATGGCCAAAAGTTGTATGTCTGACTGTCTGATGTGTTACCCTTTCGGCTGTGGTTAATGAAGAGACACACGCTGGTACAGCGAGGATGAGATCCATCCTGATCTTCGGTTTACTGGCGCAGGAATCCTGGCCATGGCCAACTCCGGACCCAATACCAACGGTAAGCATATCTCCGCATCCAAACAAAGTGTGCTTGACAGTAGTACCCCCTCCTCCTTCTCTTCAACCATGAGGCCCCCCAACGCGTGTTAACCTTGATACTCTTTAGGTTCACAGTTCTTCGTCACTCTCGCACCTACTCCATATCTTGACAACAAGCACACAATCTTCGGCCGTGTCAGCTCGGGAATGCGCGTCGTACAGCGACTTGGTGCTGTTGCAACCAACGCACAGGACAGGTTTGCATCGCCTTTTGTCTTCACCATCCGATGTCTTATCGCTTCCTTTCCATTTTGCCCCTTTACGAACAGGCCCTTGGAAGACGTAAAAATTCACAAGGCACGTGTGGTCTGAAATAACGCAACGGTCATCCCCCCGGCATGGACACCATAGCGTAGCATGGACATGATTGCTCTCGTTTGTTGGACCTACTCTACTCTCGGTATAATGGTTTGCTCATACGCTACCGATTCTGTGGTTTGGTGCGGAACGGCGAGAAGCCTTCTATTGGCATGGATGCCTAGACAGAGTTTTATTCACACACACACATCGCCTCATAAGTCTTCAATGCTTGATCTTCCCGCTCTGTATTGTAAGATATCCACTTTCTGCGGTTCAACTTAACCTACGGAAGATAAGAAGACACCGCACGCTCCGTTAATCAGTTGCTCAGCCCGTCGTGCAGTTCCACTTATCGATCCCATTCTGAGTTTCTTCGAGTGAGTGCTTCATTCTCCTCTCAGGGGAACTTCCTGAAACTTCGCGCAAGAGGGAAGCTCCGTTCCCTCGGCAACAGTCAGCATTCCCTTGACTATGTACTGCCTCATCCACCGCCACACCAAGATGACACGGGACGGGAGATTTGGAAGGAATCCATCCGTCTGTTTATTAAATCTTGTAATGAACCTCTCTTAAGCACCTTGGACAACTACATACGAATAAATCCTAGACACTATAAGCGAATTATATAATGCAAACCATTATGTGACGTTGCAGTCCATTCAAAGCAAATGATGACAGCAAGCACATAGCAGGCACGTAGCGGATGAGAAGGGCCGGGAAGAGCGACGAAGAAAAGATGACGTGGTGAAATAACATACGGACACAGTCTCCGCGTCTATCGTTTTCGAGTACCACGTATGCGAGGTCGCGTCGGCGTTTCCTCATTGACGGGTAAAATACGATTCGAATACTTGACAGATACATCCTGAGAGGAGTCATCCTCCATTTCGATGGGAATAGTAGGCATACTTGAGCCCTCCCCCAAACTAGGTTCGTCCCATGTCGGCCTGCCTGGGGGTATTTGGGAAGCCTTCCTCCTGTTTACCGGGTATCGTATTCCCAACGAGGCACACAATGCCCGTCGTGATCATCCTCTGTTTCGTCAAATTCGTCATCCCCCATCTCCGGCTCCGAGGGAAGAACTTCCAGATCTTGATCCATGGCATCGGCATCTGCTTGATCGTGATCCTCGTCATCCTCATCCTCATCCGAGCTATCGTCGTATAATCCTCCCGCTGGTTCACCAATCCAGTCATCATCGTCCCCGTCGCGACCGAAATCCCAAACGTCTAATGCAGTGGTCTCTGCGCGATTACTTGCAGCGACGCACCAACGACCCTCGAAGACAACTTGCCAGACACCATTGATACCAGTAAGGAGATCGCGAACGAACGATCCATCCCGAATATCCCACATCTTCAACGTCCCATCGGACCCACTGAGCACTTTGAATTCATCATGCTGGAAACACGTTATCGCACCAGTGTGCGCCTGAAGGGAGTGCCTGAGTTCGCCACTATTGGGATCCCAGACTCGCAAGCTCGAATCGGCCGCTGCAGATACCAAATGGGATGGCGAGAGACCGAGGAGTCCAACCAGCGATGTATGGCCCAAGAGAGTATGTACACATTGGCCAGTGGCCAGGTTCCATACACGAACAGTACCATCCATGGAACCCGAGCAAGCCTGGTTACGACTCGGATCCAAAACAACAGAGTACACTGGTGAGTAGGTTAGACCTGTGAGCCCTTTCTTGTAAGTTGGCGAGGATGGAAGACAAACCTTTTTGCGAATGGCCGAGGAGGGTATGCTTCGACTGGCCGGTTATAATATCCCATACGCGAACGGTGCAGTCGTAGCTCCCGGATACAAGTGTGCGACCTCGTGCGGCTAATGCTCGCACCGCATGGCCATGTCCTTCGAGCTGTAGCATATGATATGGATTCTCATCGGCATCCTCCTGCTGTGGACATAAATGTCAGCATACGTCGGGATAAGTTATGAAGAACTTTTGCCTACATCAGAAGGATCACCTTCGTTGTCATCTGCTCCATAGTATCGATATTCATCCTCACCAGGTCTAGGTAAAGTCCATACACGTAGGGTATGATCACGACTTCCAGTGACAATCAAAGGTCGCTTTGGCCAGCGTTCTCGACGGGTGATGCCATCATCACCTGTGACCTCGACGAGCTCCGGTTTGACAAGAGATAAGCATCTGACTGTACTGGTATGCCCTCCGAAAACGTGGGTGCATCTCCCTGTCTTCAAATCCCATATTCTGACTGTACGATCAGTTGCCCCAGATACCAGTGTGTCCTTGGTCGCAGCAAGAGCCCAGACGCCACCCTGATGACCTTCCAATGAGCGGATTAGTTGACCGGTGGTCGGCGAGTATATGTGTATTGAATTGTCATCGGAAGCGGATATAATCCTCCCGTGCGAGAAGATTAGGCACGTTACGACGTGGTTGCCATGAGCAGGGAAGGTTAAGTGCTTCGGATTAGTGTTGTTGAGCCAAGAAGTTCGAGTAAGGTGTCGGGACTTGAATAGGATTTTGTAAGGGTGTGGTAAAGGTAGCGCACCGGGTGCTGGCAGGCCGGCCTTGCGACGCCTAGACATAATGTGCTTCGCGAACAGATATTCACTTTCACCTCCGAACCATATCTTTGTGGACTTCATGAGGTCCTGCCACAGGACAGGATCAGAGTCTATAATCGCCCTCCACGCCTTCGACACACGCGAGGCACGCGCCAATGTTGAGAATGGTAGGAAGCTCAAGATGTGTGATACCAACTCGCGAGGTAGAAGAGTGATAAAGTCTCGGGATAATGTGGGAGTGAGAACTGATTGAATGGTGCGGAGAACAGGTAGCGGAGAGTGTCGAAGGAACGTAAGAAGGACATGGGATTGCAAAGCGGGAGGTAATGCTGAGAAGTGACTTAGGAGAGTGGGAAGAGTCATCAGAGTCGTCAAAGCTACATCTGGTTGTATGGGCGCTTGGGGTTGGGGTGATGGAGGACCACTGGGAGGCGCTGATGGCCAAATGCTTTGAGGAGGTGGCGACGCAGTCGGTGAAGGAAGTGGAGAGGGAGGAGCAGCAGCTGTGGCTGTAGCGTTAATCTGGATACCACTGGGATGTGTTCCCCTTGGTTTCTTCCGCGGGGGAGGACTATTGGTGGCCTCTTCAATCCCTTGCATAACGATATCATTGCTGTGTGATCGTTTCTTGCCAAACCGTTCTACAGCCTCGTGGAGTCCAATAACATTCTCTTCGTCCGCAGTTTCATCTTCTCGAAGCAAACGCCAACCCTTGCCACTCGTCAGTTCCTCTTCATGTTGCATGTCATCGTCTCCATCGTCGCCATCAAGAAATGTGGCACGTGTGCCTCCAGGGAATGTGATAGGAAACCGACGCAGAGACGGCGGCAGCTGCGTGTTAAGAAGAGGATAAAGCTTCGCGTCCTTCAGCGAGGGAGGCGAAGGGAGAGAAGGCAAAGGGATGGGGGCGTATGTTGTGGTCGTCGTCGTCGTTGTCACCACTCTGAAAATCAGGATATAAGTTGATACTTAACACGAGTTGAACATCGTTGAGCATGCTTACTTTGTGGTAGATACGGATGGCGCGAGTATAAGCGATGGGCGCTGACTTGGGCTCATGGCGAGAGCGAAGAGGCGTTAACACACTGAGGAGGATGTGCTTGGCTCATCGAAGGACGCGTCGAGGTTGCACGGAGCGGAGTCTTAATTCGCCTAGTATTAGTCAGCGTTCCAGTGACGTGACCCGTGACTTGCCATTTTCTCGTGTCGTTCCGTTCACCACTGGTCCTCTCCACTTACTACGTCCCACAAAGTCACCTTCAAAGGAAGTCAGCTAGCTGCAGTAGCAGACGCGTGGGTGATTATGGGAAAGAAAAGGAAGAATAAAGTGGTATGGACTATGTCTTTTGCCATGCTAACAATCATCCCATTCACTTTCATCGTAGATCATTCGACCATGGTGCTGGTACTGTGAGCGTGAGTTCGAAGATGAAAAAGGTCCTACTACGTTGGTTTTCCACAAGATTCCGCATTTTGACCTAAATCTGTGCATTCTAGTGCTTATGCAGCATCAAAAAGCGAAGCACTTCAAATGTAAGATGTGCCCACGACGACTCAACACAGCAGGAGGGCTTAGCTGTCCATATCCAGCAGGTTCACAAACTTGAGCCAGAAAAGTGCGTATAATAAGATGGGTTTATATTGCGCCGCTTATCAAGTCTATGTTTGCAGTCTTCCACGTATAGAAAATGCCCTTCCTGGACGTGACGGATATGAAGTTGAGATATTCGGGATGGAAGGTATCCCAGCTCCTGATGTCGCGGATTACAAACGCCGGAAAGAAATTGAGCTTGGCCTTAATCCTGGGACCATAACGCAACCTCAACCTAAACGGCCAAAGTTTGAAAACCGCGTGTTCACGCAGGATGAGCTTCGAATTCAGCTGGAGGCGCACAAGGCCCTCATGGGTGCTGTGGATAATCCCCCTCCTGTTGCACCAGATGCAACATCTGGAGCCGTGGTTAATGCGGCGCCTCAAACATATGCCGCTCCACCTTCTCAAATTTCCCCTCCTCCAGGGAGTGCACCGCCAGTAGTTCCGCCTTTCGTATCCAGCGGAGCACCACCCCCTCCAGTACCCGGCCAACCTCCCTTCCCACCTTTGCCTGGCGTGCCTGGTTTCCCTCCTGGGTATGTTCTCTATGCCTTATGCCGCCTGTGCTCCGTCTGATTTTCTTTATGTTTGGCTAGCCCTCCACCTGGGTTTGCGGCGCCTCCGGGATTCCCGCAACCACCACCTGGTGTGCTACCCCCAGGCGTTCCGCCATTCCCACCTGGTATGCCTCCTCCACCAGGTTTACCCGGAGCTCCTCAGCTTGTTCCTCCCACGTTGGGACAGGCCCCTCCTGCATTCTCCCCTCCTCCAGGTTTTGTCCCTCCAGCAAAGAGTGGGACGGGTCCCCAAGCTCCCCCGGCGCCTGTTCTTGGAAATCCGTCCTCTCCTTCTCAACTGCTCCAGCAGCAGGCAACTGCAGCCATCCCGCAAAAACCTCCCATTCCTAACCCGGCTCTAAAGCAGGGAAATCCTGAACTCAAGTCGGGAGTGGTCTTAGAATATACTGATGCAAATTACTCCCCTGTGAGCCCGGGCAATCTATTTCCGACTCGATCGCTTACTAACGATTTCCCAACGTAATAGGAAGAGAATCGCGCGTACGACCCGAAATACTTCTTTTCTCCGCAGCAAGCCCCGGCAGCGAATCAAGAAGAGATGCGAGGGAAGAAACGGGCTCGCGCAGAGGATTTCCTGTGAATGTTTGCTTTCGGCTTGATAATTTGTCGCCGATTACGCGGTATAATGATGTGTCTGATTTTCCGTGAATAAGGCACGTCTGCATTTACCATTGCTCATGGCGGGCTAATATCGACTTTGTATCATGTGTTCGTCTACTCTATTTGTCCCGCGGCTCTCGTTGTACCTATACGCGCCGAGAATGATGCGCGATGGTCTGTTACATGATGATTCTATAATAACATGCCACCATCCAGACCGCTGCACTTCTTTCCTGACCTGGACAGTCGAATTTCCTGTCGAACCACCGTGTCCATCTTTATATTATCGTGAGTGTGGGCGACATCGTGAGCTTATATTGACGAACGTATATGTTGGTCTTACCGCCAACCAAAGATTGCCAAGAATCTGTAAGGTATTGGTTGATTGTATTGCAACAGTAAGGCGCGGGAGTTTGATCTCTCACTCCATTCATCGTCGATCTGACCGCAGTCCACTTATGGACCGGTGACCCGGCTTTTTCTCATCAGCGCACAAATCGAGCAGTTTCGCTAACATGAGGATATTGAGTGCTGTTACCATTTTTGAAAAGCCATGCATTAATATTGGGCACTCCGCTGTGAACCCGAGCCTTATGACTCTGCATCTTAACGCGGATGGATATCGAGGGTGAAATTGCTGGAAGACGTATCCCAGCTCAACGCCCTTGCCGCTATTATAGATCGAGTCGAGGGACGCCTCGCTTTGATGCACGACGACCGCAAAATTGAGACTATCCATTCGATGGGGTCGACTCTATAGGACCAGCTTTATGGTAGCTTGCTGGCCACCTGATCTGTTGGAATGCGAGGTCTACAGACTCTGGCCGTAGGGTCGTCACATCAGTCTACTCGGTGGGTAAATCAAACAACAATATTGTCCGAAATGAGCAGAATCCCTGGGTCCAGAAGTAGGGTACCTTCGTTCTCAACATTGGTAACGTTAATGCGAGTCCTGAAGACCCGTTCTGGATGTTCCTGGAAAGAGATTCCATCTCCATATGTGGCCCCGGAAACGCTTATTTACATGTACCGAGTATTCTTTATGTCCACTATTTATCCACGGACTACTGTATTGTATCCATGCACATTCTGCGAACTGAATTCCGTGGCGTTTCCCTTTGAACTAGCCAGATTAGTCTCCGTTCGGGATTGGAGCTGCTAGAGGATATGATCTGTGAAATATCCAGAACTTTTCGTAACTCCGTTTTACCCATCAGACCTTCTCGAACCTCGTCGGCTATCCGTGTCACTGTATTCTGCTCTCCCAGGCCGGCGCGTCAGTGAACATTCGATGTGAAAAGGAAAGCTTCCATTGCTATACGACGAGTCAGCGCAAACGAGTCTCCAAACGCAGGGAAACGAAGTTGTACGAGCGATGAAGAAGATATCAGAGTTACCCATTACAATTATTCTCACATGCAACTGCATGGGTCGTTCTATTGCGTCTTGTAGACAATCACCAAGCACTTTGAGACGTACCCGCAGGGGTGCTGAATAAACAGTCCCACGGATTCACAGGATCAGAATGTCCATATGACCCCCTTGTTAAAGAATATATCCATCACATATCGAGAATACATTCGCCAACGCAGAGAAACCGAGACTAATTGCCAGCTACCCTCAATCCACGATCAGAAAGAAATCCGGAAAGCCAAGGCTACAGCATCATACTAGGCATGCCCGGGAACGACAATACTCGGACCTAGGTGGGACTAGAGCAGGCTCAATAGAGGAACGGATATACGAGAAATGAAAGGCACAATACGAAGATTATCCACCGCAAAGCATCGTTTGTCTCAAGCCAATAAGCATATAGTCAATAAGACATCTCCAGCACGGGTAGAATCAGAATCCAACAGTAGATTATCCCCTTGGCTGAAAGCGGTTGATTATTTGAACCAAAATTGCTGCTTTTCAGTTCCAGGAGTAAATTGGAATGAATGTCCATATGCAATGTCAGGATACGCCAGTACAGCTGATCGACTGGTGAACTAGCGAGTATGAGGCTCGAGTCTTTAGCTTCGACCATATCTTGAACGTCCAGACTCGACGAATACACTAATAACAATAGACAACAACACGGCGCCTTGCTCAAGATAAGTCTTGCAATGCTGAGGGGTCCAATCGACTGGGTTGAGGCTCCTATCTTGACTGTTGGACTATCCAAGGACCATCAGTTTCGATACCAGGTCTCCGTCACGTCTCCCGTCCTTCACTTCGGGATAACCTAGTCGCGCGACTCCTGAGTTTGGTGCGCGAAGGTTCCCTTCTATCAACGAAACCCGATAAAGTGAAAGAGCACACACTGTCATTAAGTTCATCAAACAAGTTAGGAGAATACAACCCTTGAAACAACACAGCTTCAGGAACAATCGCGATCTGAATGTCCGTCGCACAAGCAGGGGAGGTGCTTCTTTGGCGCGCCAGATCCTGTAACGATGAAAGCACGCAATAATTCTTTCACTTTCTCCTGGGAGAAAGCTGTGGAGATCGCCCCGCAAGACCAGGAGTTACGAAACCGGTTATCGCGCTGAAGTTTGCGTAGCGAGCATCGTCCAACGATCCTAGCTGAATCACGATGCTGCGCATCTCACCCGCGGAGTTATTGCTACTAGAGCCGTGTGTACTAAATGCATAACATTTAAGTGAGATGCGAATGTCAAGAGATATTAGAGCAAAGTATAGGAATGAGTTACGCAAATATGTCGAGGTCGGCACTCGTAGCGTTGAGCCGGACTCATGAACACGGTGCCACATGAGTAGCATTTCTGAATTCGCAGCTCTCGATAGGTTGACAGACCTGTTACCGGTCAAGAATAATTGAAAAGAGGTAAGGAAAACGAGGCACGAGGTTATCAACTACTCCCATAGCACGGTTCTGGGTCACGGCGCCGCTCCTTGGCATGGGTTACACCATTCCTTGGATTGGGTGCCGCTCTCTTTGCTAGTCTCCTCCCAGCTGGGCCTTCGTGGCATGTAGCCGGTGATGAAGAACCGTGAGGCAATATGGAGCACAGATGGCTTGAGAAACTTCTTTCCGCTTTCGCTGGAGAATTTTCTCAATTTTATCATAGAAGCTCGACGCATTGCACAGAATGATCCAGGAAACACATCATTTGAGCAAGGAGCATGTAATCCGCAGTATACGCTCTCCCCTATCTATCCGTTGATCAGAGCGTTTTGCAATGAGGACCACCGGTAACAGAAAACCCCAGTTCTTCTCGATTCACAGGCTCAGTTGGCGGGAATTAGAGCGTGAACGACCAGTTACGTCTTCTTGGAATCAGTACATCAATGCCCGATGGACATTCTCAATTGACTCAGACAATTTCGCAAAGAACCTGTGGATTGCAGGCCGCCGCTTTTGGAGTCTAAATATATCATGCCTGCCAGGCGCGAGAATCTAGAACCAGTAAGCTCTGTAAGGGCAGCTTCTAATTTCGGACTTTACGTACCTTCAAGAGCGGCGTGCAGCTCAACGAAGGGTGTTCCCATTCATACTCGCTTATACTTTGCAGGGTTATTGGACTACCAGGGAATAAAAGAATCGCAAGCAGTTTCCAGAGAGAAAAGACAAGCTGCTTCATGAATAAAGATTACCCCGTTAGCTTACTGCCTCTTCTTGCGAGATACAGCATACTTGATCATCATCTCGAGTAGACCGGATTATCATGAGTCCAACCTTGTGTTGTTCTTACCGAAGCAGTAACTTCTCACCTGCCCGTAAAAGAGGTGCAATCTGCATCTGCTCCGATTTTTGATAAACGGAACCATAAGGAAGGTTTGAGACTAGAATTCAAACTGAAAGTGCCAAAGATGGTCATTAAAGGCTTGGCTACCGAAAAGTATACTGGCACTCACGACTGAACAGAGAAGAGGAGGGGTCTGGTCCCACGGTGTACACGTACAAAAGGAGATACATAAGTAGCTTCTTGGCTGATGAGTATATAGTTTCCCTCAATGATTTCACAGTGTCGGAAGAGCCCTGCAGGAGAGAACAAAGCAGCTAATACAGTGGTCATGGGGGCTTGCACTGCCCCCTTCCATCGTGCCTTTGCGACGGAATTCGTGGGAAGCGAGCAAAAGTATATTATCAACTCACTCGGAATAAATGGCTGAGACGAGGTATAGTTTCATTTATCGCACTCACCATGCAGCACAGACGCCCGACGAAACTTATGAAGGAAATATGTCATAGTAGGCAAGGCGATAATAAACGTGTATGCAGCGTGTGAGCGAGCACCTCAGAAACCGTTACAGTTACGGGCCGTGGCGTCAGCTTGTTACCACGATAATAGGATGCACTAAAAGAATTATCAGAGAACAGCGTTAGTCAGGGAGCAGTTTTAGCTCTGAATGACTGTAGAACAGAGATCCGACAGAATGGAATGTCATGAGTGATGAGACCCAGAGGAAGGGGACCGGAAATAAGAAGAAAATGCGCATTTGGAAAAGAAGAAGAGGAGGAGGAGCAAGACAGAAAGGGACCCAAACAATTTTTGATTTCCACCATGGGCTAAGAATGTCCCTCGACGTAACGTAACAGGACCTGACAAACACATAAACAAACAATGCGGAGCCTCGGTCCCTTCCTCGGTCCAGGAGCCTGTCACGGGCTAATAGACCGCGGAGGTGATTATCATGCATGTGTCACACATGGACAAATATGGTAACGTCTCTCAACTCTTCGTCCGCCCAGATCGAGGACAACTTCTTGGACGCGTACTACGACGAGCATCTGAATAGCTGGTGAGTCGTTGATGGATCAGTAGCAACCGTCGCCTATTCATTTCTTTGGGAGTTTGTCGATTAGGAATCTGGTCCCTCGCTCCAGTTTACCCGTGAGTCCTGTTTCTTGAATAGCTCACGGAAAGAAGAAGCCTTGTACGTTTTTATGTGTGCTACAACAACCTCCAAACTTACTTGCGCATGCTCGCCGAATATTCGGTTCTATAACAGTCCGTCCTGCTTCTCCTTGAGCCCTGGTTCCCATACTCAGTTCGCGACACCTCTTTTCGTATTTAGCTGAGACTCCGACGCCGCGTCTCGGTCCTCCCTGACCAAGTCCGTCGTTTCCTACTTGCCTCTGCTTCTCCTCTTGCTCATCACCATTCTCCACAATGTCGGCGCATGCTATGACCCTCAACCAATACTACATCCCGCAGCATTACTTCATGCCCCCGTCCCCATACGAGTCCCAGATGTCCCCTCACGACCTCGAGCAGGGCATTCAGCATCATGTCCAGTCCCCTCAGTCACAACTTCCTATTGACCCTTCACTTCAGCTCTACTATCCCACTTACAACTCCTACCAACAAGGGCAACAACACTCACAACATCAGCAGAATCCAAGTCCTCCCATTCTTCCTCAACAACCACCCATGCACACGCACATGGCTATTCCGACGCTCTCCCCGCAATCCTCCTCACCGAGAGGCTCGGAGTATTCTGGTACTCCACCTGTTGAGGTCTTCGTCTCGGCAAACGGTAAAAGATCGTCGTCGGTTGCAAACGAGAGTAATCTTGGAAGCAGGAAGAAGTCCAGACTTGATGATGACTCCGATGTCGCCAGTCCGACTGCTGAACTAGCTGAAGGAAAGGTGAAAGCAACCCGAGGGTCGAGGTATACTTTCACATCTCCCCAAACTAACACCCGGATCTCATTCATCGGTGCCCCCTCTAGAGCATGTACAGTCTGTCGTAGGCTGAAGATGAAGTGCGTTGGTGCAGAGCAAGGACCGCCTTGTAAACGATGCGAAGCTGGCAGCCATCAATGCATTTTCGAAGAGTCAAACCGTGGTAAACGGTCTACTAAGTAGGTTCATTGTCCTTATCCCGATTACCTTCAATTCTAATCAAAATCAAGCAACAATGTCAAGAAACACGAGCAACTCACCCGATCACTACGCAAGATGGAGAAAACACTAGACACAGTCCTTCGATCAATTGGAAACCCAGGATTATCTTCCATCGTATCAGGGATGGTATCCCGTTCTCCGTCACCATCAAACGCAGCAAATAAGACACAAGGTTTGCTCGAAACCCCCTCACCGCCTCCGACTTCCACCGTGCACCCATTGCATCATCACTCAGGCTCTCCAAGGCTGCACTCCCTTCCAGACAATGAACTAAATCCGCTTGGGCTCCTGGCCGAGGCTAGCTTGGCGAACCGAAGGGCACAAAACTCTCAAAGTCAAGCTAGAACTGACGGTTTAACGTCAAGTGCAGCGCATAACTTTGGCGTGGCTAGCGATACCTACTTTAAGCCTGGTTTGTCGATTGATTATGGCCCTTCCAGCAATCTCTGAAACCAAAGACAGGTCCGATGACAATTCTTCCCCTCCGACGGTTATACATCGAGCGGCAAATTCAACCCGAGATGCTCAGCTTTGTTTCCACGGAGGAAGTAGTTGCACTGTTCAAAATGTAAGCATGACACACGTTAGGACGATTTTTTTTTGCATTGCTAAACCTTATTTATTTCAGCTTTTTTGAAAAGATGAATGTTAGTGTCTAACTCCTGCACTGTAGCATCCTCGCTCATTTCATGCTATAGATCCACAGCGGGCTGTTGGATCCTAGTTTCCACACTCCTTCTTTGGTTTGCTCACGATCACCATTCTTGTTGACGACAGGTGAGCATACATAGGTGCTCGTTAGGTAGACCGTCAGAGTTCTTACTAACTTCTGTGTTTTTAGTATGCGCCATCGCGTCCAAATTTTACGACGTCCGCTCTGAATTACATCCGAAACTCTCGGCTCTGTCGCGAAAACTAGCTTTCAACGTGCCTGAGAAAGGCTTTAAGTCCGTCGAAATAGTGCAGGCGTATATCTTACTGGCTTTATGGGGTTGCGATCCTGTGGAGCGCTATGAGCAAGACAAGACCTGGCTGCTTCTGGGAATGGGCATAAGGTTTGCCTTCATCGTGTTTGGTAATTGATGATCAAAACTCAATCTTGCATTGACGATTCTAGGATGGCAACCGATCTCAATCTACACCGGAAAACAAATATTGCAGGGCAAGACACTCCCGAGGGACGAGCACGAGACAGAGAGGTGCACAATCGAGAAAGGACATGGTTAATATGTTATATCCTTGATCGAAGCATGAGCGCACAAATGGGGAAGCCCCACTCAATCAAAGAAGAGTACGTCGTGGTGCCAGTGCAGAGCTCTGGATTCCGTTCTCACGGCACGTCAGCTACATCATACAGAATACTGGACTTTTCTATACCAAGTCCATTGCAGTGAAAGCCGACGCAGGTATCGCAGCATACGCCGTATGTGTCCGCTGACACTTCCCCTAATCTGTTCTAATCTTGCCGCCATCGATAGGAACTACAACGCATACTGTCCCGTGGTCTTGATCTTCTATATTCAAGCACGACGTCGGCTTCTGGACTTGTCACACACTGCGACTATTACCTAGTCACGAGCACGATCGAAGCGCAGCTGCGAAGTTGGCTTGACGAATGGGTTGCTAAACTCGTCGATCCTAGTAAGTACTTCCCTGGTGTTAGGTCGACAAGTCTACACACAATAACACATTCGTTCCCAGCGGATCCGACTTCTCCCTATCAAGTATATTGGTTATCGATTGGGAAATTCTATTTCAACTATGCCATGCTTGTTGTGAACTCCTTTGGCCTACAAAATGCTCTCGATCGTTCAGCCGTGGACATCGGACATTTCTTCACGCGCTGTCATTCTTCCGCGGTGGCTTGCGTGACCATTGTACGTGACGAACTCGGCCCCCAGGGATTTTTGAGGTACTCCCCAGATTCCCACTTCGTCCAGTGCTCATACGCAGTCCTCAGTCTACTCAAGGTTTGTTTGTTTTGCTCTTCATAACCATGACGCTCAAATCTTAATGACGATTGTAGTTCACTCGACCGGCGTTCCGCCGTTTCTTGGTAGATGAAAATAAGACGCTTGAGCTCGTTCAGGATATTGCGGATCTCCTGGAAAAGATTGCTGCTGGTCCTCTTCACACGCCTGCTCTGTACAGCACATTCCTCAGAGCTCTCATTTCCGCTCAGCCGATGAATGAGGCTCCGCTTCAGCATGACTCGCAGCATCAAAGACAAGATCACTCCTCGGAGATGGGGCAGAACGCGGCTGCGATGAGAGAGAATGGAGCAGATGTTAACTTGAACTTCCTTGGGTCACATTTCGGCGCGCATAATGCGACAAATGGCGTTTTCCAGGCAAACAGTGAGATGGGTCCTGTTGCCGATATGTCAACATTCCCACCGACCATGGCTCCAAGCAATCCTCATGACGATTCGTCAGGGATCCTATCTATGGACAGCATTCTAAGTACAGGGTTTTGGGACAGCGTTCTCGTTCCAGGTTCGCAGTCATTTGTGATGTCTTCAAACAGGGTGCTTACGGGCTTTCATTTCTTTAACAGGCTACTCGAATTCTTTGGAAGGACTCAGTGGCGGGTTCGTTTACGGCGCTGGGGGTAGTGGTCTCATTACTCCAAGGATTGCCACGCCGCAGGAGTCAGGAGCCAACACTCCTGTGACCGGCCAGCGCATGACCCCAATTACAGAAGGCACCATAAATGCAGCGTTCGAAGGTAGACCCGGGGAAGCGGAAAAGCCCGATTCATGACCCTGATGTTGACCAGTTATTTGTCCATGTTTCCATTATATGATTGTATTTTTTGCTTTCATTCTGACGATTTCATGTCTTCCTTATGCCATGACACTTTGTTTTCGATGAAACTTTTTGCTAAAATCTTGTCATGTATCACCATTGTCCTATTACTGATCCCAGGCAAAACTAGATGCTCTCATGAAATTCTGATATTAGAACAAAAAAGTAAAGCCTCATGGTAGAAGAAACACAAGGGAAGGCAATGTACTGTACGTCGGGAGTCCCAACACCGTTTTACAACGAGGAAAAACAAGGAACTTTGGAGTTTCTTCGCGAACAGAAGTTCCAAGGCCAGACCCGCTAATGGTTAGTTCAACCTTGTATAATACGAAGCGTGAACGGCGCATGGGTCGTAGTTTATACGGCAAATTAAACCTACATGGGTGCATTAAGGGCACAGAAGAATGGCTGGAAGAAGTCTACACGAGGCCTTCTCTTTCGATTATTACTGCCGAAAAAAGCGGAGGTCTTTGGAAAGCACAGCTTTTGGGGGAACTGTAGCGAAAGCACGTTCCCTCGCTTGCTCTGACCCTTGTTTTATCATGACCTTCAGTGTTCGAAGAGTGCAAGGCCAGATATGATCAACAGTGACGAAAGGAGCAGGAGGTTTGGCCGGTCGATCGCAATAGTCACAGAAGACAACGGAGCGGACGATCTCGTCTCTTTGATGGGCCCTGAAGAAGACTTCATCGGTCTCATCCTCGTGTTGAACGCGAGGCTGAGGCCGTAGTGGGGACTTTGGCCATGGACGGGTCATGGATGATTTCGGGGATTGTGACAGAGCTTCTTCGATCAGTTGGAAACAGAAAAAAGTGTGTGGCCGCCAAAACGACCGACAAGCATGGCACGGCAAGAAGTTGTCTTCGTACGACAAATTATTCCATTGTACAGGTTCTCCGTGAGATCCGCAGGTACATGCCGTGTTTACCAGGATGCGGTATTTGTTTTCGCGACCTCGATTACATATCTTGTGTTGACAGAGACCGGGGGGGGAGGGCCAGTCCTGACTGATACATGGTTCGGAACTTGGCTCGGCTTGCGAATACATTCGGCTCGAGGGGAAAATTGCATCGAAGGAGGGAAAAGTCAGGTCCCAAACATACGGCATGCCCTGCGAAGGTTGCTGGAGATGAAATGAATGAAGAAGGGGTCAAGAAGACCCGTCCTGAGGAGGCTGGGAAAACGGGATCCCGCAAGATTTCTTACGGCTTGTCACGGCTGCAGATTGAAGATAGTACTAGTACGCTGAATAAAGAACAGTATATTGTGGAGCCGACGGGTCATCAAAGCCCACGGGGCAATCGAAACAACGTTCATTATGGCCGCAGTGATCTTCCCGTCCAGATTTGTTTATTGCCAGCGATCTATGCTTAAATCTTGCAACCTTGTTTACGGCAAAATAGACATAGCTAGAGTTCGGAGATGGTCGGAGATGGGGGGGGGCGTAGTTAGGTTGCAAGAAGTGCTTGTGGCTTGCAATTGCAGTACTGGCAGCACGACCGAGGATGAAACTGTTTGTGTTGCTTTGGTGAATCTGACACGTCGTGACGCGCCTAGCAGGGTGTTACATAATAATTGACTTATACTGAGATGATGAAGTGACAAAAATAAATTGAATGAATTTGTGTGACACGTCGCGTGTATGTAATTCTTCTTCTTCTCGGAAAGTCTGAGAATCTGAGTAGCAGTTCTCTCCATGCTGTTCGATGCCACCTCCGAGCACAGTCGATGCTTGGTTACATGGTCGACGCTTCGGTATAGTCATTGATGCTGGCTCATCAGGCTCGAGATTACAGATCTACAGCTGGCAAGATGCTCGAATCGTTCGTCAAGAACATGGTCCAGAGGCTTATTATTCCCTGCCACAGGTTGGGAAAGGGACGGAGAACCCGGACGATTGGGTGCGTAAAGTAGATCCAGGTAAGTAACCGCTTCATTTCATGCTTGGGATTCTGTCACTAAATATCTCCTTTTTTAGGTATCTCGTCCTTTGCTGACAACCCCGAAGACATCGCCGTCTATCTGGCACCGCTACTTGACCATGCCCGGGAACATATTCCTCCTTCGCTGCATCACGAGACGCCAATATTTTTGCTAGCGACAGCGGGGATGCGTCTTCTCCCGACTACACAGCAGGATTCCGTACTGAATGCGGCTTGCGACTTCATTAGATTGCATTCTCATTTTAACGTTGAAGATCCATCGTCATCATCGTCCCGATGTGGATCAAATATTCGCATTATTTCTGGAGAAGAAGAGGGCTTATTCGGCTGGATTGCTGTCAACTATCTCATGGATCAATTCACTGGAAGTGACGATGATCGAACAACTTTCGGTTTCTTGGATATGGGGGGAGCGTCGACTCAGATTGCGTTCGAGCCCAGCGAAGAGGAACGCGCAAAGGCGAAAAATTTGATTGATGTCCGACTGCGACTTGTTGGAGGGGAGGAAGTTCACCATCAAGTCTTCGTTACTACATGGTTGGGCTACGGTACAAATCAAGCAAGAGAGCGCTACGTAGGAAAGGTAGTGGCGGAATACGAAACCCTCGAAGAAACTGCGGATGGGCACATCCCCGATCCTTGTCTGCCTAGAAACTTGGAGTTGGTCGAGAAGTCGACGCATTCTATCCGCGACGACGCTCACGATAAGGAAGAGCATACCCTTGTTGGCACTGGCTCTTTTGAACAATGCTTGAAGCAAGTGGCTCCCTTGCTGAACAAGGACGCGCCATGTCCCGATAGCCCTTGCCTCTTCAATGGAGTCCACGTCCCGCAAATCGACTTCTCAGTCTCGCACTTCATTGGTGTTTCCGAATACTGGTACTCGTCGGAACATGTCTTCGGCCTCGGTGGACCTTACAACTTTGAAGAGTTCGAAAGGGCGGCATCTCGGTTCTGTGCCCGAGATTGGGATGACATCATGCGTCAACACACTGCATCCAAACCATCTGGTGATTCGAATGATGAAGATAAGCTGGAAGACAATAGCCAGCCGATTACATTGGATCAATGGGGAGACGAGGTTGAAATCCCCAGACTCCAGATGCAATGCTTCAAATCGGCATGGATCGTGAATGTGTTGCATGAAGGAATAGGCATGCCTCGTATCGTTGACCCCGGGGGAGACTTGAGAGAGGATTCGAGTGATGTGAAAGAGAAGGTTGACCAGAAGGGTTTGGGAAAGCCGACCATGCAGTCGCTCGATTCTATCGGCGACACTTCTATCAGTTGGACCCTCGGGAAAATGGTCCTCGAGGCGAGTCGCGAAGTTCCACCATTGTCAAAAGATACACCGCCTCTCCCCGAACCTATTGTTGGTACTCATTCAAAGGGACCGGACAGTCCCTTCGATACGGATCCTAATTCGACTTCTAATTCCACTCCATTACCTACTGAGGAGATTTTAGAACTGTCCTATTTCGTGGTCCTCTCCTATCTCGCCTGTTTCACAGTGATTTCCGTCATCGCATTTCGACTTCGCCATCCAATTTTACGATTCTTGCGTCTCTTCCTTAGGAAGGTTGCCGGAAGGGAAGTTGCTGGTGACAATGACCTGGAAGGAGGCTACGCATATAACTCAAAGAACGGGCGCTTCTCTTCTGTGATTCCGCTACTTGGATTTCCCCTATCGCACTCTAATTCTCGGCTGTGGATGTACACGCGTTCATTTTTGTCCAGGATACTGGCATCTCTTCGCCGTCGTCCCACATCGCCACCCTCTTCATCATCTCCTGGAGGACACCATACGTATTCTTCAGCTTCCCGTGCTTCTCCGGCGCGCTCTTTCTCACCCCCTTCTTTGCGAATTCCATCCAGTTTCGCAGGAGCAAGCCATTATGCCAACTCTCCGCACGGGGGATCGATTCCTCCGCGTTCTATTCCTCCGCGTTCTGCCACGCCGCCCTCGAATCGCCTTGACCCATCACAACCCAATGGACGTTCAAGTCCAACATTATATTCGCTCCCTCGATCCCGCAATAATTCGCAGATGAACCTTACGATGCTGGTGACGCGCCAGACTATCTCACGGTCTGGGAGCAGCGGCCAACAAACCCCTACAAGTCTACACCATGATGTGGAGTAGTAATGCATAATCTCGATGATCGTCGATGAGATGAACTCATGACTGTGTGATTCAGTGTGTGCATAGTTTGTCTGTTGTAAATCATTGCCGTCGCCGCTGCTTCCGGAGGGACGTGATTTTAGCTTTTCTTGATCACATCTCCATCTCCGTTTCTTCTCATCCCAGACAATCTTTTCTACGCATTGATCTTAATGATTGCCAGATACAGGTTACTTCTTGCGTTCTATTCAATTTATTCAATTAACGTGGAACCCCTCGTGCTCGTTTCGTCTACGCTTCTTTGTTTTTATTGTGATGCCATGTGCAGAATTGCTGGGAAGTCGAAACGAGGCTGACGATGAATGACGAAAAATAATCTACTGCGGGATCATCCAGAATGCACATGGTTTGGCCCTAGGCTGTGCGTGTAACACAATAGCTGGCAGGGAGCGACGTAATTCTGTGGACTCTCATTCCGTGCGGTCAATCCGACAATCAGATGTACTTGGGACGAGATGATTGGCATTAATGCTGGACCCCACGCAAATGGGCAAGAATATGGATATTACAAGTTTGAGAGATCCACATTTCACCTAGTTAAACCTTCCTAGGCCGTGACCTTGTTCCTCCGGTGGACTGAATTTCCTGCGTCGACTGTATCCGGTTCTGGAGTAACTTCTCCTTTTTCATCCGAAGATCTTGCACTGTATGCGCGATGTCGAACTCGCTGGCCAGGTTAGCTCCACTTTCGTGGAGGAGTAGTTCCTCCTTCTCAGATAGGGGATCGACCGAGCGCCGCTTTCCTGCTCGCCAAAGGAGTAGTTGGATTACTGCTTCATTCAAGAGCACATCAGTGCAGAACTATTTTTTCATATAGGGGGTGTTGGATAAGTTGTTGATCAGTTATACGTTGACGGATCAATTCAAATTAATGAAGATGGGACTTACATGAATTTTCTCGTGGCTGAGTAGATCCTTGAAGGACCGCCTGGTGGATGGAACAGGCTGTCAAGGAAAGGACCCTTCAGATCTATCTTTGCTTTACCAAACGAAAGGCGTCAAACCTGGGGAGCAGCGCCGCCGGACTGAATGCCATCCTCTGTTCGAAGATCACCTGCAAAAGGTTGTGACGCCGGAATATTGGGGGTTTCAGCTACAATAATACCCCGATCATCACCGCCGACCCCGTCAACATTAGGGGTGCTGCTGGGTGAGTCGTCCTGAAGATCAAAGATGAGAAAGCGTGACACATCTTTAGAATGACGGACGCTTACTATTGAAGATGACGGTGGCAAGGACGAAGGTGGCAAAGATGGAAACTGTTCCTTGTCCTGAGAGTGGCGGCTCCCCTGTAAGAGAAGAAGTCAGAATTCATTGAATCTGAATTGACAGATTTCAAAGATAGACAAGAGATGCGGTCGATAGCAGGGTGGCATGTCCTCGCTATCTCCATTAAGCCACTACTCACCTCCTTGGCCAATAGATCGTCAGGGGACGATGAAGGTTCTTCCACCGCATCACGCTCCGCCGGTTGAGAAAATGAATCTTGTTCCGGGACATTAAGCACCTCGATCTCATGCGAACTATTTGCGTCCCGCATCTCTCCGTCGGGCATGTCGACGCTCAGAGCCCAGTATTTGACAATAGAAGCGAGCTGATTGAGGTCTGATCGAGTGAGAAAACCCTTCTGTAACACTCGTTTTGACACTTCCACCCGCTCTCGACCGCCGCTGAGAAACGCCGAGACGCGCTGTTCCGCGGGTTTGTAATTATTTTCTACGATCCTCGTGAGGATGGGAATAATATACGACGTCTGTTCCAGCATCGTGAGATTGCAGAATTCCTCGGGAGATGGGACAGGAAGCTTTGGTGGTCCGGGAATTACTAATTGACTAGAAGCATCCGCTGAAACGTGCTGGTCCAGCTCGTCTTCTCCGTCTTTCTCATACAAGGACTCCGCAGACTCAAATTTACCTAACTAGGTATAGGATGAGTGTCTCTTGATCGATCGGCTTGGAAGATGCGCACATACCCTACAAGTACCAAATTCGTCTTGTTCGTAGATATAGAACATATCTCGCGTAACGTCCTCGTGAAAGTTGTCCATAAAATGTACGGTGTACATTGGAGGAACGTTCTGCTGCGACGGGGCAACATATGCAATTACCTTTGCTGGATAAAATTTCCCGTAATATCCTTTAGTCCTGGTCGTAGACAAGATAGGCTCTCCAGGTATAGCGATATTCGGATCCGGTAAGGGAGGAGACCAGGGTTCCCCCTCCACTGAAGCGGGAGGAGGGACAAATCGTTCTGGAGATGCCCGTGAGGCACTATCGTTCTCCGCATCTTCTGTGGGATCCAAAGGTTGGGATAGGAGTGCAGTCAGAGACGTAGGGAAACCGTCATTACGTCGCGTATCCTCCTCTACGATCTTTTTGCAGCCTTCTTCCCATCGTGACTTTAACTCTTCAAAACCGACGGGCTGAGAACTGGCTGATGAAGAGGGGAGCTGCCAGAACGAGTTTATGCTGTGCGAGTGACTCTTGTAGGGAACGATATTTGAAGGCATGGGTCTCTTTATGCTGACAACACGGGACGCCTTGGTTCCAGAAGGTGGGGCTAGCAGACGTACTCTTTGGGATTTCTGGCGTCCACTGTTTGGCTCCGTCTGATCGAGCATTAGCAACATGAAAGATTTCTCAACATAGGACAGACAAACCATTGCCGGCCACCAGAAAGACTCGATCGAATCGTCGTCAATGACATTATTCTTGCGGTCGACTCGGACCCAAACCAGAGGATCAAGCGACTCAAGTGACCAATCATTCGGTATCGATGACTTAGATTTCGAAGGAAACATACTGCGTTTTCGCGGGCCAGCCGAGATAGACGGAGCAAGCATTTCTGTGCGATGCTTTTCGCCATTTCTCCGCTTGCCTTTCGACAATGACACAGGTGAGGTCTGCAGGGAAGAAGCATTTCCGCTCGGCTTCATCTTGCGACTTGAAGCAGGTCTTGGTTCGTGTGTAAATTTGGGAACGCCATTGTGTTCTTTGCTCCTCCTGCTTTTGACACGCTTTGAGGGCGAGCTTAGAGACTGCTGTGTCGACGTGGAGGCACGTCGTTTGCGAGGAGAAGGAGAGGGCAACGGAGATAAAGGCGAGTCGTAACCCTCAAGGTCAGATGGTGGCTCAGGCGAATATTTCGAGGCCTCGGCTTCACGAAGGCTTCCAGTGTTCGAGTCCTGCTGCTTCTATACGTTTTCAGATGTGCTGCTGGGGCAGGCCATGGGAGGCTAGAACCGACTCTCGACGGAGACACGTGTGTCGTAGAGAACGACTTCTGAGTTCCGTTTTGCGGAGGAGTATCTTCATTTTCCGGTGCAGACTCATCCTCCGAGGTAAGGCTCGATTCATAGCTTAGCGGTAGGTCGTGAACCGCCGCACCTTCGGCACGCTGTTCGCCGTCATCCTCCAGCGACGTGAGGTCGGATTCGTCGTCGATATCCACAATCATAGAAGCTGGACGAAACTTCAGGATACTGGTTTATTTAGCCTTTCCAAAGGAATATGGGTAAAGTGCCAACGTATCTTCGTCTCTTTGAAGCTTTGTTTGCAGTGTGCAGTGAGGACGACAACGCGGGACGGAGTGTGGTTGTGGTGAGTTTCAGTTTCAGGTGATCGGCATGATCGACGCGTCCTTAGCTGAGCAAGGAAACATTCAAACTGTATATCATAACTATCACGGCCCTCCATCTATGAGTGTATCATTCCATCAAATCAACAAGCAATAATTAAACGAAAACTCGTATCCAAAGCAAAGTATAGCGATCTGCGGCAGAATATTACCAGTACAAATTCACGGGAGGGGTGCACTACTGTCAAGTGCGATCTGTCGCCAGTGTACACCAAATTCATGGTATATAAATTCTAGAAAAGCCTTCGACACTTAGGAATAGAGCATCAGGTCAGCATTTATTAAAAAAGAAGGTGGAGTTGTGCCTACTTTCGACGACAGCACGGACAAGTGTGTTTTGAAGCTGAGACACGCGAGGCCAGGTTTTCCCGACAGTCATTGCAAAGCGCAAGGCATCTGCAAGGCCAACAAATGATCTCTCGAGGTTCTGAAGTACAGATCACACAATTCATGCGACCTTCTGACTGAATGTCCCCCGTTGAGCTGGATCCTGCCCGCAACGCATTCGCACGCCTGTCAAGTGTGAATCGCGCCAACTCGTCGCCGTACTGATTATTATCCGGAGTTGGTAACATTTCCCTTGAAGGCTGGTGTATAAGCTCCTTGTAGCGGCGTCGTGTAAGTGGAGCGTTATGGTTTGTAGTCATGTGGGCAATGAGAACGGGACCGGGGGACATGGACGAAGACGGAGTGGAGCTGGATAGAAAGTCCTTGAGTAAACCTGCTGTCTCCGAACCCGCGCCACTGTCAGAATCGTCGCCTGTATGTTCTGATTCGTCGTCGCCATCCTCATCAGTCGCATCTGATAAGCCCTGGGAACTCTCAACAGAACTCCGTTCCTGCGAGGGAAAGTACTCATCGTCGTCCTCGTCGCTAACATCTTCTCCTCTAAGGAAGAGTTGGTATATACTATCGAGCCCATCACTTGGACTGAGCCTCCTTCGAATGATTCGGGGGTCTGCTGGACTGTGCGATATCCCCGATTGCAGCGGACGGCGGCTCAAACTGACACCCTTCCATCTGTACCAAACTAGCCAGAGACAGACCCTGTATATTCCTCGGATGACGGCGATCAGGCTAAGTCCGAAACGAGTCAGCTCACGCAACCAGAGATGATCTATGAGCCAATCGTCTTCGGTATTCTTCACTTTCACGTTCTTGATCTCGTTCTTGAATCCTCTCATCCTATGCCTTCCGCCCTTTGGAACAGGCACCGAGGTCATGGATACGACTCCCGCGCTATTCAATTCGACGGTGCCCTCATTGACTACTGAATTTCCTTTCCGACGTAGATCCATTAACTGAGAGTTCCCAACAGCCACCGAACTGACTTCGTTTCCCAGGCCCGCGACGTTCGTTGCTTCCAGGCTTGCAGTTCCGAGTCTTAAGAGGGCTATCGCGAAATCCTCGTCCCATTTCGGAGCTAGTGTTTGCGCGTGGCCAAATAGAGGACGGGTGATTTCTCCTTCTAGAAGGAGCTGCGTGAGCGCATTCAAAGTAATGGTAAGGATCGTAAGGAGAAGCAACACGGTCTCCAGCACGCAAGGCAAATAGTTCAGCATTGGATAAGACGCCGGCTTCGTAAGAAGAACGTAGTTGAAGTGGATAATTGTCGCTAGTGAGCATATAGAAGTTGGCACAAGCCGGTGACGGGCCCAAGTCCTCTTGACACCGAGGGTATGGACTAACGCAAGCTAAATAAATGTTAGCCCCCGTATTCGCTTCACATCCATGGATCACGAACCTGCAACAAGGGGAAGAATAGAGTGAGAAGCACATTAACATCCGGTCTTGAGGGTGGACCTCTACTAGCATGCGTAACGGGCATCGAATAAATATGCAAGAGCATAGCATAGCCAAACTGGCGAGGAAGCGATTAGCCTTGGGATTAGCACTACTTCAGAGACAGTCACTTACTATATTGAATGGCTGAGTATTCGAAGAGTTGAAGCCTTCCAGACCCCTTGTAAGGGACCCGATAACTAGAGATGTGCATACGGTTCCGAAGATCGACCAACAAATATCCTCCATCTCCTTGTTTGCCGCCCAATCGCTCAGCGCCCGCAACCAATCAATGTTCGTAGACGGGAATATGCCGGAAACTTGAAGGAGTATGACGATGAGCAATGCGAGAGACTTGTATAATAAATACAACGAGGGAATGCGAAAAGTTAAGCGATATGCAGTGGAGGAGAGGTCAACAGGAAAGAACGAATAAAACAGAGCATGGAAGACTGAGCGCCGGCTTCGCAGAATCCTATACGCCAAGGAACGGCGGGGTGGCACGACTATGTGCTGGATGCGATTAAGCAGAACAGCCTATACCTTTCTTAAGACATATGAAATGAATCCATGTGAATAACGACGCACCAGAGCGATCAGGCCAAACGAATAACCGGAAGTCATGAAGGCAAACGGTCCAGGCACGGTTGCGAACTCATAGGTCAAGCTACCTCGCGAAGGTGGCGGACGGGGTACATCCGACATGGTGTTTTGAGCGGTGCTAGTTATCGGCATCGACAAGTCCAGTCCGGCTGACTGAATATCAAGGTCGTGGTTAAGGAGGTCATCCATTCTGCGAAGACGATGGAGGAACATGGAAGGTAAGCTAAGCAGAGAGCCAAGTCTAATTGTGAGGTTGTACTGCAGGTAGTCTCTGGCATCCATCGTCGGTTTGAGCACGATGGTGTTATGTAGTCAAGAGCGGCCAAGGGATGTGGATAATGTTGTGTGTGTGTTGCCAACACGCTTATGATGCCATGACCTAATGACGATCACGTTTCGGCTATTTCCGATCCATGCTTTGCGGCTGTTCAGGGCGGTGCCGCAGTGCACGGCTCCGACCAGCGCAGACGAAACGAAACCAGGAAAAGCTCCCAGACCCAGAGAAAATGCGAGCATGCTGGACGGCAGCTAGACGGTCATTGCCATCTCGCCCAATGCAACGCAGCCTATCATCTAAGACTTTGGGAAAATTACCAGCCGTGCAACACTTGCATCCGTCCATTCGCGATTTTGCCGTGGAACTGGGCCAAACACAACCGTGCTACGCTGTTTCATCGAGAGATGTTCTGGTTCTATCTCAACCAAAGCAGTTTCTCGATTTGCTCTTAGTGAGCCGATCATTCAACTGCATATTGTCCTCTTATTCTTACTTTTTCGTTTGTACGTAGGACATGATCCATCGTGCTCGGAAGAGGATATTCTTGTCGTCATTATACATTGGTGCATCAGAACATTACCTTGTAAGTTGTATCTATAATAAGTCTGTCATTATTTCACGAATGCTCTAGCCAGATAACCGCTTTAGAAGAATCGTTGAGAACAAATCCCAATCTTCATGTTCACCTTAATCTCGATTATAATCGCTCCACTCGCCCTGGACCGGCTTCAACGGCTTCACTCTTGGCACCGCTCGTGAAAGCTTACCCAGATAGAGTACATGCCCATTTCTTTAAGAGTCCGAAGCTAAAGGGATTCATGGCCAAACTTGTGCCTCGGCGCTTTGATGAAGGCTGGGGGACCTGGCACGCGAAAATCTACGGAGCAGATGATGAGGTATTAATATCTGGGTAAATCGCTCTCATTCTTATACATGAGAAGTTTTGACCTTAATTCAGCTACTTGTTGCCCAGGGCAAATCTTAATGACTCGTATTTCACAGATCGTCAGGATAGATACTTGCACTTCAGGTCGACATTTCTTTCGGAATATTGCTACTCGTTTCTTCGGACGATGGAACCGTTTTGTTTTCAGTTGAATCCAGGAAGTCCATATGACCTCACATGGCCCACGGGACATCTACACCCGGAACATATAGAAGATGAGGCCGGAAGGGTTGTTAATGCCTTCCAGTCTCGTCAACTTCGATCTTCTCTCGAAAATCTGGAGGGAGCTGACCAAGGGGAAGGTAATGAAGTCCTTATCTTCCCCATAATTCAAGCTGGCCAGTTTGGAATCCGTGAAGAAGAAGTTGCATCGATTCGCTCTTCAGGCATCTCGACCAATACTCCACGTCAAAGGATGTACGGCCCCTCATCGATATGACAAGCGGTTACTTCAATTTAGCAAATCCTTACCAGAAGCTCTTGCAACAGACGCGCGCAGATTGCCGTGTTCTTTGCGCAAGTCCCTTGGTGCGTTTCTCCCGCTATTGCTCGGCGTACATCTATCTCACGAGGTTATATAGGCCAATGGCTTCTTCGGTTCTTCAGGCGTGTCTGGAAGAATTCCAGAGGGATACACATTTCTGGAGCAACGGTTCTGGCGAGGCGTGATACGGTCTGGTCGAGCCTGGAAAGGAGATCATGGAATAGAACTTCGCGAGTGGGAGAAGTATGGTTGGACTTACCATGCGAAGGGTCTCTGGGTATCGCCTGCTCTTCATTCGGCAAATGAGGCGGAACCTCCCATTCTTACGCTGTTCGGGTCAACGAATCTAAATAGTCGTTCGGCCAACCTTGATATTGAGCTTGCCTTTGTCATGGCTATCCCTTCATCTGAAAACGAGGATATACGGAAACTGCGGAAGAGCCTTCGCGAGGAGGTAGAGGGTCTCAGAAAGAATTCCGTTCCATGGGAAGGAGCAAAGAGGAAAGTGAGACCTGCCACCAAAGTTCTTGTCAGTCTCGTTGGAGGGATGTTGTAGATACCCAATGCCATTAGTTGTTCCTTCTTCGGTGCCTTTATTCAATTATTGTGATGGATAGATATCGAAACAAATGAGTGGGATCGGCACTCTCTAAATTGGGCTAACCACGATCTAGACATGATCGCCGCGTTCGTTTATCATTCCGTCCGACGCGACGGCCTAGTAGTTTCAGAGCCGCATGCTCTCAATCTTGCACAAAAGCACCTTTTATGAACGGATAATACTCATTCTGCCTACTCCGCCATGTCTACTACGCGCTCGGAGTCTCAAACCCCTTCCACGTACCGTAGGAAACGTTCGAACACGGTGCAATCGATGCTCCGCTCTCCAATCCTAGAACCTCTTGCCGTTGGATCCTCGACCGAGCTTTCTCTTTGGGTACATGATCCTAAAACGAGTTCGTCCGACGTGATATTTAACTCAGAGTACTGGCCTGGAATTGCAGAAGGCGATTACATTAAAGTTATGGAAGTGAATGGAGACGAAGACAATCACCACAGCTCTTGGGAGAAAGATGGCTTCCTTTTCGTGGTCAAGCGGCCTCCCGACGATGCGCGCCTCTCGAATACTCTGCAAGTCAGCGCATTCCCAGTTTTATGAGACTCCGGATTGCTGGCTGAATGGATTTATCTAGATATCCGTCTCAAAGTCCATAGCAGATGCATTCGGACTGAGAAATCACACAACAGTCAAGTTGACCAAGGTACCATTTGAGCATTTTGCGTGTTGGAGAAGTTGAAGAAGATTGAACTAGGTCGACAGCTCAAAAATGCATGCGGACTACATCGAGATCATGTTCCAAGACCAATACTTGGGTCGCTCAGATATGTGGAGGCTTGGGAAGCTGCTTCAGGGTCAATGCGTGCATCATGGACAAGAAGTACATTTTGTGGGTTCTCCAGCTGGAAAGATACAGAACATATACCTCAAAGGGCGGAAGGTTTGTAACGCCGTTCTTCTACGATTGAGGCTTTCTGATGGACGCGATACTTCTAGGTCTCGACTGGGCTAGTCACTTCTCTGACAAAGTGCGTTTATCGGTCCTTGTCAGCGAAAATTTCCATTTTCATACAGGTCTGCCGGGAGCTCTGGGAGTTCGCCGGAGATGGAGAACGATACACCGAAAAAATAGTTCATTCGTTCTTACCTGCGCTGTTCCGTCGGTGGCGCGAAGCAGACACGAATCACATAGTCACAATCGTTCTGATCTCGCGCGTGTATTATCTGGATTCTGAGATTGACTACGCGGCGGGTCCATTACGCCAGGATGACGACGGCCGGTGGTACAAGGACTTCTTCAAAGTAATCACGGACCTAGAAATTCTCCAAGAGTGGAAGCCTACACTTGTTAGCCTGAAGGAGTCGTTTGTTGCTTTCCAGCGCGATATTCTTCTGACACATCATTATCATCGCGCGACGCTTGCCGGACAATATGGATCCGATGCAATTAACCCGTCGGAGGTAAAGTTAGTCGGTCGCATCTCATTTGCTCACGAGGGACCCATTCTCGAGGCGCTTAATCTTGCTTTGAATCCAATGGAAACGCACTACGTGGATCGCTCACTTTGCCTCACTGGTTCCGCCCTCATTTTGATAACGCCAGGAACTGGCTATTACCAAGTTTCAAAACGACTGTTACGATTGACCACTTTGCGTCTGCTCGATCAAGGCGTTGGAGTGGATATAGTATCACTTGCCAAACATCCTTTGCATCAATCCCCGATCTTCTCATTTAAAGGGTATGAGCCGGACAATCGCCCTGAGATGGGGCGTAGTGGGTGGAAAAGCAATGATCCTCTTTGGGGAGGTGATGACGAGTCGGCAGAACTTGCCGGACGGGAGAAGAACACATTCTGGTGGGAGCCTTTCTGGATCTCGATCTCTTTCTGGGACCAGCAGATGGACCAGCCGTTCCGACAAGACAGGTATGCCCCGCCTTATATGAAGCGCAGACATGACTTGATTGAACTGGAATGTATAGGTTTGTAGCTCGTGCGAGGATGCACCAAATCGAAATGCTTGGTCTTCTGGAACACGATGTTCTCGCAAGTATACAAGTTCCATTCTTGCCCGATAGTCTGGCTCCTATGAAACCCCCTACGGGTGGAAATGCCGACGACTATCACGAATCTCTCAGGTTTGAAGCTGAAAGATTCGATATGGAGCGTTTAGCTCTACGCAAGACTCCTCCCGTTCATCCCGGCAAGGATTCTGCTCCGTCTTCGGGTGCAACAATTATTACGGACGCACCATTCCGTTCACACCCTCTTGACAAACGCCCTTCGTATGTTCTTCATCGTACGTCAACTGCTTGGCCTCGAATTGCACCCATAGAGGAAAGTCCGCGGAGGATATTCCTCGAGCTCCCACCCGAAAGCGACGAAAAGGATGAGATGGAAACAAGAACGGTCTTGGGTACATCGCCATCATCTTCAGTCCGAACGAGCAAATCCGAGGAAGCGGTTCAGACGGAGGATAGCGCGAAAGCCTCGGGTAATAAGATCTCCCTGAGCTCTAAGATCACATCTTCTTGGTTATTCAACCCTTTGCGAAATTTAACCTCTCGACAGTCTCAAGCCATGAGTAATTCGAGCGGATTACAACCAACGGCGACTACTGGCCCCTCGGTCGCTGGAGAGAGTATGCAGCCACCACGCTCTTCAGCGTCTACAGCGGTGACCTTACCACATGCCCGCACACCTCGACCGGTGGCTATTCGAAATACTCCGACACGGCATTCAATGCTCAGTCAGCACTCAGAGGAAGAGCTTTCTACTTCTTCACGCAGTAATACGTTCGTTCGGCATTCCGTATTGGGAGCTTCACCGAGATCAAGAGAAGACCCTATCTATATCCAGCGTCGGTCAACAATTAGTTCACTAAATATGCCTATCGCCGCGTCTTCGCCAAACATTCGGACAAACCCATTACGTTCAAATACAGTGGTGCCTGCTGCGCAGAGGTCTCTAGCTTCCAGATGGCAGCACATGTTTCCTCAGCCCCTATACAAACATCAAATCAAGTGGAAATCAATGGTCACACCTGGCTGTCTTCCTCTGACTACTGAATGCTTCCCATCAAAATCGGAATTGGAAACATCTTATGACGTCTTCTCATATGACTTTGTAGTCCATCCACCTGAAATGAAGTCATTCTTGGTGAAGAAACCGACAACTGGTCGGGAAAGTGTGGAAGAAGCCCGAAGAGCATATGCGCTGGTGGTCATGAGAGGGATGGCGTCTCTCCGCCTCGTACAGGGTTTCCAATTCATTGTTCGACCTAAGGAAACCGAGAAGGAGGAGAGGAAAAAGGAATTCGACATCAGATACCTGTCTCTGGACGATGGACGAACTCCGAAACCGTCTGGGGCGTCCCAGATTTTTCAAGAAGGTATCGATCCTGTCTTTCTCAGCACTAGTAACGAAATCCATCGTATTTCATACAATGGCGAATCTATCCAAGTCCGTCGATATCTCCGGCGCATGCCCCCCATGCGATCGTTCAAGTATAAGTGTCTTGTGTGGCCTAAAGATGGCGTCGGTTACACCGAGCTCTCAACGACCTTCGGGGATAATGGACTAGAGAATTACGGTTGGAATCGTCTTGATATGCTGATCGCAGGATATGAGCACCAGTTTAGTGACTCCTTGCGCTACTGGAGAACACGATTCATTGTGATCCCAACTCTGGAGACTCCGCCGCCGACGTTCGGTGCATCTGGTGAGAAGCTCAATGATGAAGAGATTCGTCTGCTTGGCTCGGACAGATTGGCTGAAGTATGGTCAAAGCTGCGGTGGATCGCGTCACAGGAACGGGAGAAGGGCGTCGCGTATCCACCGTTGCGCTTCCTCCCTACGTACCTCAGTCCGTCGGCTAGCGTCGTCGACGAACACCTCGTATCTCAGCTGGAGGAAATAATGGCCTCCGGACCACTTCAGAAGAAAATGAAGAGCGAACGTGAAATCTCAGAGATGAATCTTGCGACTATTGCAAAGCTAATGCGTGAAGATCATGGTCTTCAGATCAAAGACCACAAGTGGCATACGAAGATTTATGAAGACTCTTTCACGGGATACGACTTCGTCAGCTGGCTCTGCAGGGAGTTCAGAGATGTGTCGACCAGAGAACAAGCGCAGGAATGGGGAATGAAATTACTTGAACAAGGGCTTTTCGAGCATTGTAGAGGTAAACACGGATTTCTCGATGGGTAAGCCTGTCTTCCAATCTCCCAGTTTGACGATAAACCTGACGCGTCGCTTTAGACACTACTTCTATCGTCTCAAGAATGAATATGCCGTGCCGCGGACGCCGAAGTCCGCACGAGGATGGAGCTTCCGTTCGGTGACACGGCACGTCTCCATTGAAGAGAGGGATGGACGTCCTTTCAGTTACTATCCCGGTGGGCCCAAGAGCGGTCTCGCGACCAAAAGGAATCGCAAGAGGCTAGTGCTGAGCCAGACGATGGTTATGGACGTTGACCCTAATAAAGTTTGTTTAGCTTATTCTGCGTGGTTCGACGACTCGACTCTGACATGTATTATCTTCAGAAAAGTGATCAAGCGGAAAGTGTCATTCTGCATTACGACTTGATACATAATCCGGCGAACGTCTTTCACTTTGAGCTTCACTGGCTCGGTACCACAGCGCGACTGATAGAGGAGCAGCTACGTGCATGGAGTGCGAAGATCGAGAGGTATGGACTCAAGCTAGTCGAAGCATATGTTACCCAGATCTGCGACATCCGCGAACGCAATCCATTCCAGAGCTGCTTCCCGCTGCGCCTCGCTCTGCCACCGCCGGTGGTGCCCGACATGGAAAAGCGGTTGCAAGGATCGGTCGCGGAATGCTCAACTCCTGCGCAATACTTCTTTGAGTACGCGCTGCTGCGACACTTCAACTTCATCCTTGACATCGAAGCGACGGAATTATATCCCAATCGCGTCGATGTATTCTATTCATACCGCCGAAGCGCCTTTACACACTCGCAGTTCGTACATCGCTCGGGGGTGGCTTTCATTCAGGTGCTGGGCGGGGTAGAGGGTTTCTTGTTCCTTATTAATCGACTCATGAGCACCGGACGAGCGGGTGCGAACCCCAAGAACCGAGGGGTACGACCTACGGAGGCGGCGGAAGAGCTGAGGTTGCAAATGATCGACTTTTGTCAGGATCGGGAGAAGTTATCAGCCTTTTATGATAAGGTGTTGGAGACACTGCCTGTTGTCCCCGAAGAGCCTCCCCCGTTGTCCATATGATCTGGTTTATACGTTCTATGTTGTGCTTGTATTACTTGTCGCCCTTGTATGCTGCAATGCAAAAGAACATGTAATTTTAAAATGCTCTACTACGACACATCATGTGCGCTGACAATATAATCTCTTCCATTCGGCCTGACCGATCGTCGTGTCGGATCTCTCGAAAGAGGCTTTCGCATATCTAAGACCTATCTCAGCCAACACGTTCCAAAGCCCACAGTTGCAGAAGAAAAACTCACCGAAGGCATCTTCATCATCTCTCTTACCCGGACCGACAGACCCATAGTATTCTCGCACACGCCGATACACGCTGTAGCCGAGCTTCTCATACATTCCGATGGCGACCGCGTTGTTACAACGGACAAAAAGGTCCACGAAGAAGCCGCGGTATATCTCGTCTGAAACAAGTTCGAGGAGGTGCATGAGCTTGCGACCGAGTGAGAGGTGGCGGTACTCGGGTGCGACGGTGAGCGCGGTGACGTGACCGTGCCATTCGAGGCCTTGGCCCTCCGCTTTGCCGATTACTGCAGACCACGAAAGTTAGAGTTATAGACTGTACCAATCTTCTAATCCGGGTGTGTGTATATACCGTAGCCCATGAGACGACCGTTAGGCGCCTCTTGTACACAACAAAGGTCCGGCCAGCGAGTCAGGTAGGAAAGATAGAAACTGATGCCATAAGTTTCTGTCCATACATCGAGATTGCTTTATAGATGTCGTTAGCCTGCTATCCAGTTCTCTAGAAGAATAAGCCGTACATGTTATTGAACCTGAAGAGATCTGATGCTTTGAATGCTCTGAGAGTGCTCATGGTGAGTTGAGATTGAGTTGTATTTGTGTGAAATTGTGATCGACAGGAACGATCTCGGCATGATTAGCATCATGTGATTGTGAGACAACCTAGAACCCTTCGTCTTTCATATTCCCTCCGGCTAACCACCCTCTTATTCTCGTTTTTCACTTTCTGTCTGCCACAATTTACGACCGCTCAGAGTGGGGCGGCGGGCTTCAGCTACCAGGAATTTTTGACGCGTTTTATTTGTGAGTGTCTCTCTCACAGTTATTTGCGGCCGTGTTTTGCTAATGATAGAGGTTTCCAGGGCAGGTGTCTGTGTCACCACTAGGCATTGTTGCCCCTGGATCAGTTCGTGCGCTCGTCGCCTAACTTTTTGCTGCCCACAAATCGACACTTTTGAGTCTCTTCTACCACCACCCTCACCACCTGCAGTGCAGCTTTGCATCAACTCCTTAGCTTCACATTTTCACTCTTGGGTTCGGAAGAAGCGACTTAGTGTTAATCTGTTGATTAGACAAGACGGTTTACGATGGTAGCAGTCGCATCTGATGTGATTGCATCTCCTGTGTCCTCCATCTGCGAGGGCAATAGTACCGATGGTCATTCTCAAGTACAATCAGTGGAATCACCAATGACTTCCGACTTTGCCTCGACTCCCTTCCCCATCTGCCCTGCGGATCCAGAAGACCTGAATAAAACTTCGCCCGTTCGTGACAGACGACCATCACGCTCAGCATCTGCAGGAGCGAGATTACGCGTTGCATCTTCGAGTTCGAGTGGATCTTGTCCTCGAAGCATCCTCATTTCGACAGATTCTGTCATCCAAATCACGCCAGCCCGTGAGATAAGAACAAGAGATCCTTCTCCAGAGTCCTATTCTTCACCCTCACCCTCATCTTCCGAAGGCGACTCGCCAAGGTCCTCAACGAATGACAGTTCTCGTACGACGCTGTCTTCGGGTTTTGGAGCCGATTCGGCCGCATCGTCCACCCGGACTCGAGCGACAACCCTCTGCTCTACATCCATTTCGCCTTGCGTCACCTTCGCTCCTCTTCCGGATTTAGGTCCCAGGAAGCGACGAAGTTCGCGGCCTCTCGGGATTGCAGCCCGTGGTCAGATTCTCCGCCAGCGGAGGATGATGATGGCGCAGGATAAGCTTTCCTATTACGACGATGCGGTTGATACTTCAATACCTTTCAATAGGCCGCCAGGAGGGAAGGGGAAAGAGGTGAATGAGAGGGCTCGTAGGGACGACCTGGAAGATACAGAAATTGCACTGGCGGCGCTCGGGAAAATGCTCGGAGAGGTTACCAAGAATATTTGGCAACGCGTGGCGCATTCTAAAGCCAAGGATGCCACTGGATCGAGGCCATCACCAAATCGACCGAAACCGTCACGGGGTCTTACTTGGCCCGGTCGATTACGATCCAAGTCTTCTCCCCAAAGCTCGGGCATCGATTCCGACAATGATTCCGACGATGAGATAGACGCTCGTTGGTCACGACGACGGAATGAGGATCCAATGACGAAGACAATTATGGAGGGATCAGACGATGGACTCGAGCATTTTGTGCTTCAATATGACGCTATGCCATCTTGCGAGGAGGAGGAAGAGGAGTTCGCAAATGCTCGTGCAGATGAAGAGATGCGAACCACTGTCGAAGTACATCTCGTCAAAACGTCAGACGGAGAGTCGGAAGACTAACCGAGGGATGCTCCGGTATAGTTGAACACTCAAGCTAGTTGCAAGCGGTCACCATTATGATCAACATTCTACACTTCGTTCATTCGTTATCTTAATTTTTTTTCACTACTGGCTACTTCCCTTCTCCGTTTCATTCATTTTCTTTGGTCTTCAAAGTCCGCGCTGGCGTTTTATTCTTTTCCAGTGACGGAGCGTCGTGTTCCATATATTTTCTCTGTGGGATGCAGATGTGAACACTAGTCCGATACTAGCACATTTCTAGCAGCTATTACATGCTTTCGTCGTCTGTCTACATTCCTTCGTTTCCTGTCCACTCTACTGCTATTCTTGTTTTTTTTCCCTGGTCTGTCGAAAGTCTCTCGTTTTTCTGGTTAATTTTTCTTGTGGATGCGAGTTGATTAGATACAGTAGGTACAATTATCTTGAGAGGTCACCATCTCACAATATAATAAAGAAACCGCTCTTGCACATCGGACTATTCCAATTATAGTCCGCCAAAAGCATCGTCTGCTTTATTGACTGACGCGATCAGGCAACGAGCGAACGATGAGTACTCAGCGCCTGCCAAGGACTTTTTTCTGTACCGGGTTTAGGGCTGTTCGTGATGTCACACGAGGCGGGAATGATTCCCTAGCCCGCGAATGAGTGCCGCGGGTAACCATCCCCAGTAAGCGATGGAGATGAAAAACAAATCTGAGCCACAGAGGTTGTCTTTTGAATATTCCCAAATGCTTGAATGGACTACTTCAAGTTCTAGCAGGATAAGTGGTCGTTACATTGAGGATGCAAATCCAGGACATTGATAATAGCTTCCTGAAATGGAAAGGCTGTGTGTTTTGAGCAATGATGATCATGATCGACGCGAAGCCAAATGCGGCTAATTTTGTCGATTGAATATATTTCTTTCAAACAGGTTGGGTAATGTACAGCCACCCGCCTCGTTCTGAGCCGACTTCCTGGTGTGCTGGGCCCTTCCATCCCTCTCTCATTATCCATCCCCTCCTCCCGCAGCACTTCTTTACGCCCGCTCGTCGTTCATTCCTGACTGCGGAGCTTATTACAACCCATTCCGCCTCTGAGTCAGAACATACTACAATAGTATCGATTCATAGTTAACTATTCCTTAGCTCCGTGTTTGTCCGTTTTCCACTCTTGCGACGACAATGTCCTGCGTTTCGACTCCTACCGCGACCCAATTCTCGACGCAAGTCTCTTCCTCGGTCTCGACGTCCTTTTCGGAGCTGGTCACAAGTCTCCCGGATACGACAAGCACTGCTCTCATCACCTCCTGTTTGTCTTCGGCGGAACTGACCGTCTCTGGGAGTTCGGGCATTGATATTGGGACTTGTATTTCGTCAACTGTCATCACCTCTACTACAGTCATCGATGGTACGCATGTGACTTGGCATCGCATAGAATGGCTTTTTATACTTGTTATTTTGTTCGATTTAGGTGGCTTGAGTACGACTTCTGTGCCTGTCGAGATTACAGAGGAATTCACGACAACTATCCCTACCCGTACACTATTCGCTCCGTGCTCTGATGAACCGACAGATCCGCCTACAACTACGACTTCGACCCCTGATCCGACTCCCACTCCTTCTGAGACCACGGAGTTTTCTGATACATCCACAACCGTAATTGTTACTCCGACTACAACATTCACTTCCTCTTCAGAAAGCACATTGGAAGATGGACAAGTTACACAGATTGTTGTTACTGTAACGAGCGATTTGCCTCCAACGAGCTCTGTCGTCAATACTTCAGTGCCGATTGCGACAACACAGGCCAATGATAATGATGGTCCCTCACCGAGTACTTTGGGAGCGATCATTGGGGGCACTCTCGGAGGAGTTGCGCTACTTCTTGCTATTGTAGGGGCTATATGGTATATTCGGTACATCTATTTCCTCTTCCGTTTCAGCCTAGTATGAAACACACTAACTGTGTTTTGGAACGTTTTGTAGACGACGTCGGGCGAACTGGGATGATATCTTCGAGAAAGATTATGAGGAATATTCGGGAAGCGGCAAACCTATCACTCCTGCGCGCGGACGAATGCTCGATTTGGAAGACGAGCCCTTCGTCCCCCCTTCAAGTGCCAATGTGGAGCCCAAGCCTTACGTATATGGACTCGTTGGCTCAACCGCTAATCCACCATCACTTGGTGCTGGCCTTGCTTCCGCCGGAAGTGCAGGTGGACCAGAGGTGTCGAGCCATGCTCGCAGTCCAAGTACAACACCCTTGATGAACAATGCTCCAGCATCGCGACCGGATAGTTTCGTGGGTAGTGTTGGCGGAGGAAGCGGTGTATCACCCACTCCGTCGTTTGCACCATCCGTGGGTAGCGCAGGTGGTCTCAGTCCGGGAACACATGTAGTGTCCGGTGCAGGCGGCGGCAGAACAAGCCCGGGCCCACTAGGAGTGCAGATACCTACTGGACCAATGTTCCCTGATTCGGGCTCGGAAAGTCCAACGAGTGTTATAGGACCCCAAGGCCCATTGTTCATCGCGAATCAACCCGAACCTACTTCTCCGCCGGATACACCCCGGCCTGGTACACCAGCAGCTGCTACGGCTACGGCTCCCGTCGCACGTCCGAACCAAAGGTCCAGTACTGGTTTGAGTAACGTCTCGGCGCCTGGTACGGCAGCTATTCCATCTGGTTCTGGACCACCTGCCGCAGCTTATGCGTATTTGGCGGAGAAGCAGAGATCATTAGCGCGGAATGATACACTTTCTTCGGCTTCCGTTTATTCTCAGCCTTCCCAATCTTCTCGGGCGCCGACGCCTCCCCCGTCGAAGGCGTTGAATGTGCAGCCTCAGCGAACGACTAGTCCGGACGTGGTTGTGCATACGGATGCTGGACGTTTCGCGAGGGAACCCTCTGATCAGCCTCCTGCTTATCGAAAATGAGTGGGATTAGTGCTTTTTGGATGTGCGTGTTTTCGCTTCTTTTGAGCGTTTCTTTGTTGAAGAAATCGATTGTTAGGAAACTTTACCCCCGTGTTAATCTGGTTAGCTAGTCACGACACCTCTCCCACGCATGACTCTCCTCGTACATGCATCTGACCATCCACGATGCGTCTCTGCATCTTGGACTTTGGACTCAATATCATAGACTGTCTCCTCTGTCCTGTCCCCCCAAATATTGACTTTGAAAAGTAACGGAACAGGGCTCTTGTTAGTAGTCCCCATTTTCGATGTCATCACACGTCCCACGTCCCACGCCACCCCTTCTGCTCCCGAACTTCTTTTCGAACTCTGCAATGTATTATACCAGCGCAACACTCATATCCTCGTCATACGCTTCGGACATGGTCTCACATTCGTTTCTTCCTTCCCCCCTCGTTTTGCTTTCCTTTGGTTGAAAGAGTTGGACTTATCCCCCGCTGCATTTTTTTCCGTATATCAAACTGCTGTCGCTCGTTAGATCTTTGCCAATAGCGCGTTGTTTTAACTACTCTATCTTTCTTTACGTATCCTATCCTCTCCTCCTATTTCTATTCCTCCACCCCTATTTTCCGTTTACTTCCAAACGCCTTCTTCCTTTTCGCTCCTCGCGCGTCCAATTCGAGACACCTCACCCATCCATGCTTATCATCCATATGCATCTTCCAATCCTCTCAGGGCAACCCCTTCCGAATCTCTTCCCTTTCCCATCCTCTCCTCTCGTCTTTAGTATTTTACAAATTTACGTAGTCAAGGGTGTATAGTTCGTTCGTTCCAACTAGCGGTATATTAAGTCCCGTCTATTCATTTATTCCTCTCGCTCTTCGGTCAGCTACACTACGTTCAACATCAATACAATGGATGTTAAAAAGGAACCGGGAAATTATATTTGGTGAGTTCGGAAAACTACTGGTTCTCAATCTATCTTTGTACAACAGTGCTCTGACACCGCGCTGAAGTCTGTATATAAGATAAGAAGTTGTATCATCAAGCAGAGTTCATCTGACTTGGGTGGCAATTACAGTAAAGAAACGGTGTGTAAATAGAGTATAGTATTTGGAGAACTCCCACCCAACGATACCTGCTTTAGATATGGTCAATTTTCTTTAAGTATCTTGGTTTGTAAGTTCTAGATCCATATCGAATAACTTGGCTTGGTCGGGTTAGTTAATTGGGACGTACGCATACAAATCTTTGTAAACGAGCTCGAAATTTCTGTCATAAGGACTGGCTACGTAGGTATGGTACAAGTGCAAGGCAGATTAGAGAACTACTCATTTTTGAACGCTACTGGATCGTGTGAGCGGAGGAAGGAATTACAAAATTGAATATGTCGCATTGTTCCAAGATAAACCAAGCTGTTGGTGATTGATAATACGTGAAAAGATAATGAAAAGAGTGGTTTGGAGCGAGGTGGAACGACAGGATGAGAAGGACAGATGAGTGTCTCTCCCAGTACTGACCGAGCATTTCCGCGAGAGGATTTCGACATTATTCCAACTGGATGTTGACGCCTAGTCCGACAGGTCCATATCAACGTCCAAAGCATCATCAACAATTTCTTCCTCAACTCTTGCGGGAGTTTGCGATCCAGTGCCTTTATCATATCCATTCTGCACTGGAACCTGAGGCAGAGCACAGTTATGCTTCCCGTCAAGAACTGACTCTCGATCCGCCCGGGCTTGGGCTTGAGCCTTCCGGGCAAGTAACCTCTCGTATCTTTTCCCCCACTCCATAGGCCCAAAAGCGCTGAACGCATCCGGGTGACGCCAGGGGTGTTCAATGTCCTGTTTATTGATCGAGGAGGGTTCACAATCGACTACTATCCCGTTCTCCTTCTTTGATAAAATAAGAGGAAGAGTGGCCGTGGTGCTTGAGGCGTCATCGCCGAGAGGAGGAAGTGGACGTCCGGTGTAAATGGGAAGGAGCGCAGAAGAGAAGAGGGACGTTTGGTACGTTGCCCATCGGCGAATGGTGGGCGGATCGTCCTCCAAAGATGCCTCTCGAGAATCAAATTCAATAACTGGACTCAACGAGGACCCGTCAGGCGTTATCTCTGGAGGATTCGGATTGGCACTGGCAGACCCAGCTCCCTGACTGAAAGAGTCAGGCCTTTGAAGGTCCAAAATCTCCTTTTCATCACCCTCACCGAATATCGTAAATTCTAGATTGCCTCCCCCGTCCTCGTCACTTTCGTGAGCAGTAGCATCATCTCCAGTCTTATCCGCATCACTAGAAACTATCCTCTTGAACATAGCTTCGCGGGGATCCTCTTTAACAGCCCATCCGGGAGGATACCCCCATTCAAGCATACCATACAGCCACGGCGCGTTCTCTCCCGGATCGCCGTTCTCAAGATTCAAAGCATTTCTCAGTGCTTCTCCGCGAATTACACCTGGAGAGAAATCTTGAAGCCAGCGGAGACGCTGGAGTTTCCATTCTCCTACGACATGGGCTCGGGAGAGTTCCGTTTCGTCCCTAGAACCTGAGAGAACAGATACGGATGAAAATTCTCGATGAAAACAGAAGAGAGCGCGTGAGAGGTCGATGAGTGCGTGGTTCTGTGGTTCTGGGCATATTCGGACGGTATGATCCGGAGCGCCGCAGTTGAAACAGCGTCTGTTATAAAGGGCGTTTGATGAGCCTTGTGATTTTAACTCCTGGCTGGAAATTTGAGCTACGTACGATGTTATGGTGAAGGATTCATCAGCAAGCTTCGACGATTCAACCCCAAGGCTTACTTCAGAGTCACCCACACGTTCGAATACATGTTCCCGCAGTTCCAATTCATCCCTCCAAAACACCTCTTCAGCACTCATTCCACGCATATCAGGCCAGAACAACCACCCATTAGGACCTGATCCTGGTCCTTGTTGTCCATACAATATCTGCTTTCCTACGACTCGCTGCGTTCCTTCTCCTTCTCCCATTCCTCCAGAGCCTTCAAAACCTCCCCTTCCCCCCATCTCCCCTTCACGACCTCCCTCCCTTCCAGATGTAACACCGGAATCCAATACACATACTTCCTCCTCCAGCGTTCCTGTCCCTCTTCTTGTATATTCACCACTTTCAGCTCAAATGGACGTGTCTTTCGGACTTGGGCCAGTGCGGCTTTTGCGGTATCGCAGAGTGAACAGGTTGGGCCTGTGAAGAGGGTGAAAGTGGGAAGTTTAGGTAGTCTGACTGGCATGCGGTGCGGCTACTGTTGGTTGTGGTGGTTGAATGACTGAGACGGAACGAGATTACATAATAGTGAATCCAATCGGTCATTCAGAATCAGAGTCCAACCAAGACAAGAACAAGAGAACAAAATCAGTTTCTACGCTACGAACACATGTGCATTAAATACAAGATTTGCTACGAAGTGTCAAATTTTGCGGTGATATAAAAAACAACAAAGATGTATATACCACTGTACAAATGTAACATATTAGGCATTAAACAATATGTCAAACAAATAACAGCAGGATGACAACATTTGCAGAAGCAAGAAAACGAATTGATACACGGGCGAGAGAAATGGCAGGAGGCCTGAGGTACAGGGACAAGAGCGAAGAAGGCTACACGTCATCGGGAGGTAACGGCCAATGAAGAATAATCTCAACGACGTGCCAGACACGTCCCCATCCACTCAGGACCGTACTCTTTGCCTGATTGAAGTGGAAACGTGCTGTCCAGGAAAGAGGGATAGAAAGAACCGGAAGGAGCGAGGTACCTTCGCCAGGATGACTGTATTCGTTATCAGTGCTCCCGTACTTGGATGAATGTCCACGCGTATCCGACACGTCCTCGATGATGACTTCGTCATCATCTTCATTAGTGCTGCCGTAGCTGGTTGGTGAAGGAGGTGGAGGAGATTTGACTTTCTGAGTAGGTGCTGTATAAGATACAGTGTACGTATCCCCAAACCATCTTCGTTCCGATGACGTTGGTGTACTACTAGCCGACTGAGTAACTGTACTTGTCACAGTTACAGTATCTGTCCTCCAATCTCCTAATACATTGGAGCGGGCTTCGTCCGGTAGCACATTACTTCTTAAATTCGTGGAAAGGAGAGCATGTAGGTCATGGACTTCTCGACGCGTGTCGATTGTATGCGTAAGTATGACTAGTGATAGGATGTACGGGAGTGCCGTGGCTAAAGCGGATAATGCACGTTTGGAGTTTTGTGATCGGTGTGAGACCTTCGGTTTGTCGGCAAGGAGAGGATGAGGCATCGTCAGGTCCGCGTGTGAGTGTGCCAAAGCCGGAACATCGTAAACAAAGGTCTTTCGGAGCAGAGAGGACTCCGATCCATTACTATCGGCCCCAGACAAGACAAGGTCTGAGCTGAGGTCAGCATTTAGGGAGATTAACACAATAAATTAAGTGCGAACCTGACGACCGTCGCAAAGTTATCTCAAACCGGCTTACTGGCAGTGAGAATACAGGCACAAAGACACGAACTTCGTCCTTTCTCAGCCCTACACCTTGGATAGCCTTCCCTTTCCCTTTCCGATCAACATGACTACGTCCCTTGACGATATAGACAATCTCCAATGCCCCCACCAACGCGATGTGGACGCGCACCCAGCTAATCCACTTGCGCTTCTCCTCAGCTCCAGTAGCACCGATGGTTTCTGCAGACCCGCCAGTCAGCGAAGTCGTAGACGCTGAGAGGTCCACAGGCAATGAACGAGAATTCGCAAAGGATTCGAAGCGTACGGGTACTCCGTTCACACTTGCACATTTTACCTCGATGACTGGTGTCGGGTCAGATGATTCTGCGCCTGGTGGCAGCGCAAGACCAAACTCAAGCCATTCAGATGATTCATCTACAGGTGTAGGTAAAGACACCGTCACACCATATGACCACTTCTGGCCTGAGCTTCGGGAATGGGAAGCTAATGAGGCGATAGACACTATCGGAACAACGTCTGCTGTTATCCAAGGGATGACAAGGGGGCCATCGCGCAGCGCCATTGATCGAGAAACCTGTGATAGCAAACTTGTGTTCCCCCGTTCAGGGGAACCTGGCAGTGAAACTCCCGCTCGCGATATGCTTCGCCCAAGAGCTTGGGGCGACAACTCTTGCGTTCGTGCAGGTGCTCGCGGAGCTAGCGGTTTAATAAGAATCTCGCTGCTTTCTGGAGTAACACACTTCGCATGTGATCCACTAGGAACCACCGTCCTTCTTGCTCGACTGCTAGAGGCATTCATACCTTGACGTGATCGGGGACTGTGACTCTGGCTGCCCGCTGAGCTGGAACCGGTATTGATCAGTTCCACGCTCGCACTATCACATTGATTACGGATCGTCGTAATTGTGTTATCCTTGACGGCATCAAAAACGCGGAACGTAGGCAATGGCAATGTGGTGTGTCCACTATCGTTCAAGCTTGCCATGCCAGGTCCAGGAGCGATTAGCACCGTTCCCGAAATATTAAGAGTCAGCCTGCTCCTTGCTGGAGCAAGTTCGTTCATGTTGAGATGAACGGTGATGGGCGTTGCAGGGGGTCGCGCGAGACTCTCAGAAGCACTTTCTGGATCTGAACGAATTGCAGAACTCGCAACGGACGGCATGGATGTCGCATTCAATGAGTCCTCAAAGGAATATTCGGTGGCACTTCGGCGATTCGGGAGCGGTGCTCGAAGTAGGGAAGCGGAATTGTCGGAATGATTGCGCACAGGTCCATTTTGTATCGTTTCTCCTAGTAAGCCTGATGCGTCCGCGGTTGGTAACTCAAATGTAGCTTGTGGTGAAAGCGTGGTGTGCGACAAACCGACAGTAAATCCGGTTAACGCTGGATCACCGTCAATTGACCACTGACCCTCGGAGTCGGTAGGCCAAGTCACGCGAGCGCCTTGCGTATCCAGCCCAATGTCCATTCCGAGCATCGTTGCAACGCCTGGAAACCATACACCGGCACACGCGCCTTGGTAGTCAAGGCGCATTTTCACGCCGTCTGTTCGAGTCTCGAGTACCGTACATGTCATATTGCCTGCAACTTCATCGACGCCGACACGTCGCCGTCCATCCGGGTAATCTTGAGCACGTAATGGTGGGGCCCATCGAATACGAATTGTATTTGTGCTTGTAAAGGTGCCCTGGACTATGCAATTCTCCGCTGAACCGCCCGTGAACGATGCTTCGGAGGATTCGTCGTCTGCGAACTCAGTATACGCACCCGTCCGACTGGTATGCTTTGCCAATGATGTCCGTGTCACATGTGGTTCTGTTGCGAGGTCCCATCCGTTCAGATCTTCATCTGACTCCAACGAAGCAAAGGACGTTGAGATGGAGGAAGGTGGCGGCAATCGCACTTTGATGTGATTGGAGAGACATTTAGGAATTGGGATTGAGATCTTATACTCAGGTAAGAACAGTCGCTACGAATTATAAATTAACATTCCTTACCATGTAGGGCGCCTTCGGTGGCTATCAGGGATCGTCAGTACGGTACTGTAAACTCTGATATTATAGACTATACCTTTGACGAGAATGGCACCCATAAAGATAGACCAGCCATGAACTGCATGGTATTCCGATCTCCAATTGAGTATCGCCTTCCAGAGCTCCCGGAGCGATATGACGGGGTCCGCGGTGTCCCGCGCGCCGAGCGCACGTCGCTTTCGCTATCCGTGCCAGACTTCATCTTGTACTTTGACGGGAATTCTTTAGGAACAACATAGCAGACGTTATATCCACTAATAAGGAAGTAACCAGAGTAGCGCTCCTCTAAAGCTGGCACAGCTGAGCCATTGACAGAGCCCCGTCCTGGTGTGTTCTGGGGAGTGGAATCGAAGAGAGATAAGTATGACTTTGTTGATCGAGCGGGAAGGTTCAGGGCACGAGCGGCATTGTGTAGAAGGGGATGGCTGGAGGAAGAGAAGTTGTACGGGGCAGAGTCGGAATCGAGTGGATGCACAGAGTAATCACGGATCTTTATATTCTCCTCTGTAAAAGTACATGAACCTAATGCTCTCGGCCAACTACGCCAGACGTACCTGCGAAAATAGGAATAATTTGACCGGGGGTTACAGAGTCGACTGGTACACCAATCTACACCATGATGAATTAGAACGGGAAAGATAATTAAAGCAACACAGCTCACCTTTAAATACAGCTTTATCGAAGCGCCATCAGTGCTCTGTTTTACTTTGCCCTCAATTGCCAATCGCGAAACAATGTTCAGTCTTGACGATCCCGTTCCAGTGTAGCTTGTAGCAGACGACAGCGGCGGCGAGAATGCCCCATTACGAGGCGTTGAAGGTGCCATGAGATATCACGAGAAAAGTAGGAGTATGCGTAGTAAGCTGATGATGGCTGACGATTAAGAGAAGACGAGCATGGTAGGGCGACGCGCTCAGCGGCCTCAGCGTTTCCTGCAGAAGCACCGTCACGTGGAGACGCGACTTGAGGCGGAGCTTGAATTTCTGAGCACAACATCGGAGACGCGAATCATCCATTTCCTTTTCTCTTACCCAACGGCGTCCAAATTACTGTCTCGCTCTGCTGCTATATGGCATTCCAAAATGGCGCAGATGGTCCAGACAAGCGTCGAAGAATGACTTATTGGCCTCATTAAAACAGTTCTCGCTGAGTGCTTCTCCCACTGGTCGAGGGGCGATGAAGCAGGACCACCTGTCGAGCGCCGACATCTCCGCAACCGACTATTCTAGGTCTAGAAGCAATGGTACAACTGGTGAGTATCGACTTGTCTTCAATCCCGACTGCAATGCCTATGAGGAAAACCCTGGTAAAAGTACGCACCCGCGCTCCTTTTGGGGTTCTCACATGATGAGGCGTCCCGCGCTGGATCTAATGAGCTGGCGTGGACACGGATGGGTGCGGTTGCTGAGGTAAAGGCGAGTCTGAGGCAAATCTGATATTTTCATCCTGTCCTCACATTGAAAATGAATTGGAACACTGACTTGATCTCGTCCGCAGCAGCTGAATTTCTAGCCCTATTTTGCTTTGCGAAAATTTCCAGTGGAGTCACGCGTAGATAGAATAAAGTAAAAATAATATTACAAAAATGAAACCTCAACCCTGACATAACCTTATCGGTAGCGTGGAAACCCATACCTGCCACTTGTAGTGCTTCCTGCCGCTGCTAGTTGTCTGCTGCTTCCACTCTGTGCGCCTCGCAGTACTTTCCAGTCACTCGTTTCCTCTCATTTCCCTCCTTTTACATTGCTTAGAATAAGTGAAGCGCCATTCTTTGATGCCAGAAAACGAGTGAAAACCACCGAAACACTCTCTCAACCCCCGAAAAGGCTAATTTATTGCACCGGCTAATATATTGGACTGGGCTGTTTTATTTTTTTTTGCGCGAGAAACATCTCTACTCTATTGCACGTCGCGGACCCCACTAGCGCTGTCTCCTCCCTCTTCCATATAGTGCCTCGCTCATGCAGAAGAAGCGGACACTGCCTCTCTCCTCGTCGCCCTCTCCTATGGATGCTTTATCTTCTCGTATCTCGCGTGTGCCGTCGAAACTGGGTCTCAGCCCATTCACATCTCGTTTCACGTCCGATAGAGAGTCACTTCTGCCATCAACCAGCAAAACAGCACTGAGCAGCGACAGTGGAAATAGGAGGTCAGATAGCGCGGGTCAGGTCTTGCTCTGCGGCGTACCGTTGAAATATATCTCGTGAGTGACTGTGTGCCACGATCCAGACAGCACGGACTATTACTAACCCAGCGTCCCAGACTACTCACGCTTGCCATTCAAAATGCTGCTCTGTCGATAGTAATGCACTACTCGAGGGTGTCCACTCCCGCTTCAAAGTCCTACTCTCCCGCAGCAGCCGTATTGCTTAACGAGTTACTCAAGGGCACAATCTCATTTGTTATTGCGTTTTCGCGGACACCAAGCACCCCAGGTGTAGGTCTGACCTCGCGCAGGTTCGCTAGAGGTCTAGCGCGCGAACCAGTATTCTGCTTAGGACGCTTATCGCGGCTAAGCGGAGAAATCTTCGCCCCGGATTGTTGGAAGCTCTCCATTCCCGCGATTCTTTATGTGATCCAAAACTCACTCCAATTCGTTGCTATCAGCAATCTTCCCGTCGCAAGTTTTCAAGTTGCATATCAGATGAAGATTATGACAACTGCTGCCTTCTCTGTGATGCTCCTCGGGAAACGCCTCACCAAGGCGAAATGGATGTCGCTTCTTTTGCTTGCCGTTGGGGTCGGGATTGTGCAAGTGCAAACTTCCTCTACTAACATTGCACCTCCCAAGATGCACGAAGCTGTCGGAAGTGCTGCTGCTGCGGCGCCTAAACACATGCACGTCATGTTCCCACTAAAGGGTTTCGCGGCTGTGATTGCCGCGTGCTTTACGTCTGGACTTGCGGGTGTATACTTTGAAATGGTTCTCAAGAACTCCAAAGCAGACCTGTGGGTCCGCAACGTGCAGCTGTCCCTGTTCTCAGTGATTCCGGCGTTGCTTCCGATCGTTTTTTCGTCTTCGCCGAGTGGCACAAACCCGTCACATGGATTCTTTGGAGACATCTTTAAGAATTTCGGGCCGTGGGCGTGGGCGACGGTGGGCATCCAAGTATTTGGAGGGCTTATTACGGCGATTGTGATCAAATACTCTGACAATATTCTGAAGGGATTTGCGACGAGTCTGTCGATCATCCTGTCGTTCCTGGCGAGTGTTGCGCTGTTTGACTTCCGGATTACGTCTACATTCCTGTTTGGTGCGTCGATTGTCCTTGCTGCCACATGGATCTACAACCAGCCAACGCCACGCGAGCCTCCGTCAGCAAGCACCACGGGCATCGGATATGCATTTGGTAATGGTGATGGGAAGAATCCAGGCCCGCTGATCATGACACCTATTGGCCGAAATGATCCAATTCTGGGCGAGAAATCGGAACGACGTCCGTCCAACTCTGCTTTGAGTTCCTTGTCGGGCAGCACACAGTCTCTTTCCAGCCTCCTTGGTCTGACCGTGTCCCCGGCTTCACCGGAGAAGGACCGTCCGGCACGTGAACACGAAGACGAAGTGGCGTTGTTCTCAGTGGCCTCCCGCACGTCGTCCCATTCACAGTTTAGTGGTAATTCGTCTCCGCGGACGCCGTCGCCACTCAATCCGCACGTTTCATATGGTCATGAAGATTCCTTCTCCGACTCTACTTCGTCGCCGGTGTCGTTGCACCCGCCTTCATTCAGCCAGAGGAGATACTAAGCTGCAAAGCGTGTCCAAGCACGCTCATGACATTTTTCTTTTCTTGTTTTTTCTCTTATTTGTTTCCATGGATTTGTTCCTCTCGAAGAACAGACTCAAGACTCTTATGACGCTACGCACGATTTTTCCCCTTCTATACCCACAACTCGCTTCTCCACGATGTGCTTCCCTTCTTCCACCCGTGTAGACGCCTTTCTCTCTCTTACAGCACTGATTAATCGGCTCTCGCCCGACATCTGCATTTCTTCAAAACAATTTTCTTCATATCCATGGGACGGGAATTCTTCGACCTTCGACCTTCGTCTCCTAACCTTTTGAGGAAGGGTCTCATTTCCTTTTCATGCAGTTCTACAGCACCCTTCAGCTCTTAACGTTCCATTTCAAAAATTATTACTATTTGTTATATACTGTATCGCTTCGGTTGGGCTTTACGTGGTATCGCTCATGGTTAATTCGGAGCTTTTCTTTGCGTCGACTTTTTAAGTAGGATACTTTCTTCGCGTTGTTTGTCCGATTCGTTTCTCTACTTTGTATGCCGGGCATGAAAAGAATCTGTCGTATGTCTGTAGTAGGAAAAAGGAATTACACCTGGATTCAGGAGGATAGGGACGCTTGACTCCCTTTGACAAGCGGATTTGCGTTGATCGGCATGTCAGATCGACGGCCACGCTCTTCAACTTTCTCTTCCTTTCAATGTCGTTGGACTTGGCCTGGGATAAACTGGACAATGCACTTGCACAAAAGCTCGTAGATATACTTAACAAGAGTCTAACTAATGCACCACGTCCTTCTTTCATTGGTCCCGTAGAGGTGACAGGTCTTGAGTTTGGGACTGTGCCTCCTGATATCGAGGTTGTGGACTTGCGCGACGTATATCGTGATTTCCTTGAAGACGATGAGGAGGATGACGAAAGTGATGGTAAACGGAAAGTTAAAGGGAAAGGCCATGGAGGTTTGCGAGAGAGGTTGAACGCGAATGGGGAGGGAGAAGTGCAATTGGAAGAAGAGGAATACGAATGGGTCTCGAGGAGGGATGCGGAATTGGCTGCTGCGTTTGATAGGGCGACGTATCATCCGTTGATGCCTCATATGCGTTATAATCAGCATCTTAATCATCATAATGGTGGTTCTGGTGGTGGTGGGATGGCGATGAGTGTACCGAACCTAGCGGATTTGAGGCCTGGATTGGGTGTAGGAATTCCACGTTCGATGGGCATGGGGATGTCTGCGTCGATGTACAGTGCAGGGCCTGCTTCTTCGAATCCGGAGATTGCGTTTCGTGATAGGAGAAACTCATCCACTTCGAACGCGCACATTCCAGCGTCGTCTGTTCAAGCGCCATCGTCACTATCCGCTGCGCCGTCTTCATCGTCTACCAACAGCGCTCCAACACCCGTCCCAAATACAGATTCAAATACGGACCCAAAGCATCCGAATATCCAGATACACCTTCGAATCATCCACCATTCTGATCTACGCCTTTCCTTGACGACTTCACTGCTCATCAACTATCCTTCTCCCCTCTTCCTTTCGTTACCTATCAAGCTTGCTGTGACTGGATTGGAGTTCAATGGTGAAGTAGCATTGGCGTACGAAGGCGCCTCATCACCTCGGAGGATCCATTTTTGCATTCTGGACGATTTGGATCCGTATGGTCTGGCAACAAGTATGACTTCTTCAGCGAATCACGATAATGGTTTTGGAGGTGGGACGGGAATGGGAGCTGGAAGTGGATTGGGAGGAGTAGGGGGAGATCCTGCTGCTAAACCCTTACCAGTTGGCCAGCGACTGTTACCATCGATCTTCATTGAGAGTGAGATTGGTCAGGCGGATAAACATCTTTTGAGGAACGTTACGCGCGTGGAGAAGTTTATTCAGGATGTGATTCGTAAAACGGTGGAGGATGAACTTGTATTTCCGAATTTTCATACGATCGTTCTTCCGGAGTGAATCACTCAGTCGATAGTGTTGGTTCGCATGCACGGACTTGTGCATGAATACAATACGAGAAGGTATGTCTGTCTATCATCTAGTACCTTGCTTTATAGAAGAGACTTGCTCATATAGGGTCCATCAAGCTCATACCCAAGCCTCCTATAATAATCCCTCGTCCCAACACCCGAAATAACAGCCAACTTCACACTCCCATGCTCCTCCCTTGCAATCCTCTCCGCCTCCTCCATCAAAAGCGTTCCGAAGCCCTGATGCTGGAACTTTGTCGGATCCCGTCCATGCACGGGAACAGCCGTACCGTAGACGTGTAATTCTCGCACGATGCTACTTCCCCCCGGGGAATTGGGTTGTTGGACGAGTTCGGGGCGGAAAGTACCTTCTGGGGAACATTTGCGGAGACGGAGGAGGCCGACGAGGATATCGCGTTCGGGGTCTTCGTACGAGAGGAAAGTCTCCCACCCGCCATTGGCGGTGTAGTCTCGCCGTAGGAGTTCGACGGATTCTGGGCGGACTTTGTGGTGTATTTCATGAATCTGGAAGAGAATGTTAGAAAAGACGATTGGGATGATGGGCGTTTGGACGTACCCCGACTTCGCGGAAACGCACGTCTCGACATTCTGTACCAAAGTCTTTCATTCGGTTCAGAGCGAGTTCTCGTAAATTCCCCGAGTTTTCGCATCCGCTTGTTACGAGTGGGAGAGGGATATCTCTGTTGACTTGTCAGATAACATTCATGATCAGGACTAATCACTCGATACCAACCTTTGGACACGATAGACCCTCGTCCAAGGCGGCACAAGCGCCAGTATCCTCGCCACAACGTCCACAAGCACGTTCGGCGTATAATTTTTATACCTCCCCGTCCTCCACAATTCATACAATCCCGTCCCTCTAATAACAAGCGTCGGGTAAATTTTCAATCCGTCACTACGAAACGCAGGATTCTCGAAATATTCTTTGAATTGTTCGAGGTCGCGTTCGACGCCTACGTTGGGGAGGTCGGGCATCATATGAGCGACGACTTTGAAGCCGGCGTCTTTTGCGAGGTGGAAGGATTCTGTGACGGCGCGGACGGTGTGTCCGCGGTTTGTGTCTCGTGCGACATCTTCGTAAACGGATTGAACACCGATCTCGAGACGTGTGCAGCCGTAACGGAGCATCTGGCTGAATGAGAATGAGGAAATGAATCATGGAAACAGGGAATGAGTTGGGATGGTTGCGTTACCTTAGATGTGGTCGTAGACAGTAGTCTGGTCGAGTCTCGATCGTGATACCAATTGCTTTTGACTTGCTCTGCTCAGAAAATCTAATGAAAGAATATATCATTAGAGTGAATCCTCTGGACCGATGTAACGACCCGCTCACCTTACTGCTTCATCAACATCAATCCAGTATATCCCGAAAGGGCATTATGCAGCTGAGCTATAAATTTCTCCCTGTAGTCCTCCGGAAGGCTCATGAACGTTCCACCCATGACAATAAATTCGACCTAAAGAGCAAAGTCAGTGCACGAAGGAGATCGTACAGATGGAGTACAAACCTTGTCCACGCTGTGACCCAAGCTCTTCAGTTGTTCTACGCGCCCTCTAGTCTGCTCGTAGGGATCATAGCGTGCCCGATCGCGCGCATGCTAGTCGGTTCATAACCCGTGTAGCTTTGCGTACTGTAGTCGAAATCTGAGTCCGGCCCACCGGGGCAATACCTTGAAGACAGCTCGGGTCATTTATGATGAGTCCGGAAGGACAAGAAGGAAGACGCACACGCAGATATTCCCGGTCATGGCTATGTGGGGGCATCGATGCGGCTTGCACATTACGGCTACCACTGCAATCTAAACAAGTGTGTGAGTGGAGGACAAACATCGATAATGGAGCATACATACACCACTCGCAGTTCGTACTGGTCGAGCTTTGAGTTTTGGAAGAAGTGCCTTTTTGTAGTCATCTGGGACAGCACTTATGATATCTACCAATCTATTGGAATATAAGAGCACAGAATAATGATCTGGTTGGTCTGGTTATGGCACACCTCGGAACACCAGGATATCCATACTTCTTGCTGAGGCGTGCACGAATTTCGTTCAAAGAAACAGTTTGGTTTGCATCGTGCGCTTTAATTAGCTCTGCGGCGATGGCAGAAGTGACTCTCAATAGTATCTCTGCCTGAGAAGGACCTTCTGTGCGGTTGTATTGCACCATCGTATTAGAGTGGATGAGGATGAATGACTTTGAAATTTCAAGCACATGAGTCGTCAGTTGGCAAGCCGCCAATCACGACGATCGTTATAACCAAATTCGGTATTCATCTACGAAGGTTTTTTTCGTGATGCTTCTTCTTGTAGTCGAACTTGACATCCAGTATGTCCGTCACTGCGGCAACGACGGTGACCAAACTTCCGAGAGTCCCGCCGTCTACCTTTTCAGCTCTCCTGCGGCGATCGAAATTTGCCTCATATGACCCGAAGATAGGGCAAATCTACACTACGTACGACGGGAGTGCGCACAGAGGTGATTGGGGATTAAAACGACCCCTCACCGTTCGTCGACGCGATGGACGCTTAATCATCAAAAGCATCGACACCATGTACCAGCAAACCGAGTGGATGAGCGCTTATTCCGATGCGATGACTGTGCGGAAGTTTGAGGAGATGGGAGTGACGCCTTATACCAACCCAGAGGGTACATACTGGGGCCCACAGTTTGTTCACGGTGACGATATACAGATACCTTGGTGGCACGATTCGGACTTTGTCAAAAGAGATTCAGGTGCCGTCGACGCGGACAAGACACCTTTTCCCAATTGCCGCACAATGGGACCGAAGAGATTTGAGCGCTACCTACGCAAACTACGTCGCCTTGCACCAGAATTTCGAGAATTCATCGAAAACGAGAGGCAGCACGATTCAAATATGACCCGAGAGAAAGTACCGTACCACGCACTAGTGACCGATGAGCACCTGAGCAATTCATTCCTCAGTAATAAATTCGTGGAGGCTTGCGGAAAGGCGGACTCGACATTCATTCGGCCGTTGCCCCACCCTGCCGCTGGACTTACGTACAATAATCGCCCCGGGCATTTGCAGGCTTCCATTCATGCAAAGCCTATTCCAGGCCGGAGACTTCACATCTTGGAGCGCACGAGGGGCAGCAACCAAGTCTTGGTCAACGTCAGCTTAGGTGGTTGGATTGCCAACGAGGAGTTCAAACTTAAAAGCAAAGCGAAAAAGAAACAGAAACAGAAACAGAGACAGAACGACAGCTCGAGCTTCATCCCAACGCTGGATCTTGGTACGAATGGTGATCGCCCGAAGACGAATATGGAGGCAGGGAGCGATGTGTTCAGGCCCATGAAAGTCTTGCTATCTAAGCCGCCTCAAGTCGTTGGCAAGTATCCGCAACGATTGGACGAAGCAATTCTTAAGATGCAAGCCGTGAGCTGGGCGGGCGCGGAGAAAACACGTTCAAACCCCCACAGGCCGGGCACGGTGGATTACATTGCATTTCACAAGGATCAACCAGCCAAACGCAAGCATAAGCATGGTGGGGTGGTATACCATAGAGGCAGGGAAATGGCTTTCACGATGACAAACTCCAGTCAACAGCCTAAGCCCGCCTCGTCGCGAAAGACACAGGACCTTAGCTTGGATCTGCTAAAGAGAATGCGGGGCATGTTTCCGAGAGGGCTGGATGACCAGGGGCAGGGAGGGGGTACGCAATCGTAGTTCAATCGTAGTTGGTAGGATGAAGCGCACATACTACTATGCTGTATCCACGGGTTTACATGGGGGGCTTATCAGATCAATTAATGCCTTTTCTAGATCACCCTTCCTTTCCGCGAGAGCGCGCTCTGCTTGTGCCCTCGGTATCTCCAGTTCGCGTAACTATGTACATGTATAGCCAGGATGAGCTGGTCAAATTAAACTCGAAGAGTAATTAAGACAGACATACAATCAACTCGACGTCCTCCTTCTTTGCAACGAAATCTTTCGAGTGTTTAACGGGGGCGGGCTTGGTAGCAAATAGTTCGCCACTAAACAACGCTGCTTCCATTTTTCCCTTGTTATAGGAGAGCCCATCTACGAACTGATAGGAAGTTATTGACGTGGAGAGGAAGTAGATTCAAATGATGCAGAGGGGCCTACGTTTACAATGACCTCTGGTTCGGGTCTCCCATTTAGTGGGTTTCGTTGCATGGTGGTGGTAACAGGCAAACTCTGTGTGCCAGCCCAGCCGGAACATCCAATTGGTGTTACGGGAGCACGTGACTGCCCGACTTAAAGACTTTGAACGCGTCGCGTGAGTTCATGTTTGCCAGCGTTCCACCACCGTCATTAGTAGAGGGTGGCATGCACCCAGTGCTGAGTGCCCGTCGGCTGTAATGGACGAAGACTTTGACTTTGACGGGTTTCTACAAAACTTTGGTGATGATGATTGTGAGCCACTCGGGATAGACGATTCGGGGGTGGCATTCAACCCTGAGGAGGGTCGAGTGGGAGCCGTCAACAGATATTCTCCCTATCCATGTATGCCATACTACGCAGAAGAGCATAACATAGAGGAATACTCAGGCAAGAATCGTCTTATTTTTGCTCTTCGTTCTCCTGAGATGCTCATGGATCTGCCATTCCGGCGTACGCATAGATCCTGTCCCCGCTTCTCTATTTAATACCTATGGTGGGCAGATTGACGACGAAATAGATGACCCTGAATCTTCGGACCCGTTTGGCTATGGCATGTCAAGTCCGACACCTGGCCAATCTCGCGGTTTCGTTAATCCCGCCGCTCTTCAAGCACCAGTTGCAGACACTTGGAAGTATGCATCTCAACATGCCCGTACACCTTGCAATGGGACAATTGAGAAACGCATATGTAAGATCGCATCATTTCTAAAGCGTCCCTGCACTTCTTACTGTGATTGTTGGTGCATATATGCTTCAGATAATTCTGGTGCATCGCAGAGCAAAGGAACGGATAAACGTGGTGGGCAGTGGCCATCTGATCGGCCTCTCCACCAGCATTCGGATGCTCGTGTAGGTAACTCGAAGAGCGCATATAACCTACGTCTGAGGCCTGTCTCGGATTTACGTGCGTCCCATTCGGATTTTTTCATCATTCTTACTCACTGTCCACTGTAGCTGACATCTACAGAGGCATATTCAAATTCGGTGTTTTCAACGCTGTTCAATCAAAATGCTACGAAACTGTATGTTCCATCGACTGAATTGATGCTCGTCCGGGGAAAACGGCTGACTTGTACTAGATAATGGAAACGACGGAGAATATGGTAAGAGATTTAATCGATAACCCATCGTTTCGTAAAGGAGGTATCATAATAACACCCGTTCCAGGTCGTGAGCGGTGCGTACCTCATAGTAGTTCCCTCCCACAAGTGAGCCGATTATTTGGGCTTGCAGCCCCGACGGGAGGCGGTAAAACTGTGTTATTCGAACTCAGCCTCATTTCGATGTTGATGAATACTGGGCACCAATCCACATTTAAATGTGTATATGTCGCTCCAACGAAGGTACTTTCAACTAACGGATCCCAAATACCTCGTTCAATTCACTTCTTAGGCACTTTGCTCGGAACGCATGAGAGACTGGGCTACAAAGTTTGAACCACTAGGTCTCAAGTGTATACGAAATTCCTTTCGTACCGTTGTTCGCGGAGTCCACTGACTCAAGCAAATTATTACGACCCAGGTTGCGAAATGACCGGAGATACTGGTCAAATGGGTAAGAGCGCATGGTCAGCGGCCATACGTGCGAAAGTCATGTAAGTGTCGACCCAGCATCGATCATAATGAATTTGACCTCTATCTCTCATGCAGAATCACCACGGTACGATACTCTGTTGTGTGTAAACTCTGGCGCTATAACGGAACAATGACTCAGAGCGAGAAATGGGATAGTATTACCCGTGGATGGTAAGTGTTTCTCCCTTCCAAGTAACATTATGCTTCACTTTTTGCGTTAGGCACGATCATGGCGATTTCCTCTCCGAAGTCAAGCTGTTTTTGGTGGATGAAGTATGAACCGGATTCCATATGCACTGAGATTAACTAACGCCTCAAAGGTCCACGTCCTGAATGAAACAAGAGGTAGTACTCTCGAAGTGATAGTCTCACGCATGAAGGCACGCGCCGGCAGCATACGATTCATCATGGTTTCCGCTACTGTCCCAAATATTCGCGACATTGCGGACTGGATTGGAAATCCCTCGATTGCCTGTGGTGCCTCCGCCACAGTATTTGAGGTCAGATGTTCTCATTTGCTCTGCCTGATTTCCTTCCTGAAGCACCTTGTTTGACCACAGTTCGGCGAAGAGTATCGGCCATGCAGGATTACACGCCAAGTATACGGATTCCCTCGCAAGAACCAGAATGACTTCCAATTTTCTCGGACTCTTGACTATAAGCTCTACTCCGTCCTGGAACGACATGCGTGTGGAAAACCCGTCCTTGTCTTCTGCAGCACCAGAAAAGGTTTGCTTATGACTGCTGCCAATGGCAGGCAAAGCTTACCTACCTTTGCAGGTACCTTAACCACTGCTGAACAGCTATTGAAGGAATACGACGAAGCAGTATCAAGGAAACAAACTACGGCTTGGGCCCCTCCAAAGCGGTGTGTAGGGCATGATTTGGAAGCAACTAAATGACTGCTTACTGGGTTCTTAGACGCGATCGGATATTTCACGACAAGAGGCTTGATAGTAGGAACTCGTCATGTTGATAGGCCGTCGAGGCTCTGACGATCAACAATAGAACTTGCGAATGCCGGATTAGGAGTTCATCACGCAGGCTTGAGCCTCGACGACAGACGCGCGACCGAGGATCTTTTCTTGGACGGGACTTTCCGGGTTGTTTGTGCCACTTCAGTAGGTGGCCAAATTCTCTTTATTAGATCGAGTCATCTTCCCTTTACTCGATTAGACCCTTGCCGTCGGTGTGAATCTTCGTGAGTGGATGTCATGTTTTCCGCGAGGTTGTTGGTATGTTCCTAATCCATCCCTCAGCTGCACATACTGTCGTAATAAAGGGCGTGAAGCTCTACGTCAACAATAGTTGGCAGGAGTATTCTGATTTAGACATCATCCAGATGACTGGACGGGCGGTGAGTCGGAGCTTCTACTAATGAGAAATTTCCAGTGATGATGGTTCCTCCATAGGGCCGACCTCAGTTTGGCACGTTTCTTCCGTCGACCTATGAAGCAATTAACCTTAAACTCGATTTTAGATAAGGAAGGAGTGGCCATCATTTTATGTGAGCAAGAACTAGAGCACAAATATCGGGCTCTTGTCCATGGTGCGACAATTCTTGAAAGCTCGCTCCACGAGAATCTGCTGGAACACATAAACTCTGAGATCGGTATTGGAGCTATCAATGACGTTCAGAGTGCGAAGGATTGGCTACGGGACTCTTTCCTCCGACAACGCATCGAAAAAAATCCTGGGCATTACCATATAGGAAAGACTGCAGGGCAGACTTGGGAAGAGAAATTGGATGATATGGTCCTACAGGCCATCAAAAAGCTAGAATCGAATCAACTTATATCTAGCGGAGACAAGGACCAACCAGAGCTGCGCATAACGGAGTATGGGGATATAATGAGCAAGGTTTATTTACTATCCTTCCAACCTGCTTACTGGTGTTTCAACATTGCATTATACAGTATTACATCAGGCAATCCACTGTGAGCCCGATTTTAGTTGGCCATCCAGGCCTTTGCTTCATCTCCTCCTCTGCTTCAGATGGGAAGCATTCTCAAGCTTTCAGATCGGGCGACTGTGCGCGAAATCGTTCGTTCTTCCTTCACTTGCAAGATCGCATGATGGGTGACTTTTCCACTAGCTTGAAGTCATAAGCTGCGCCGAAGAGTGAGTCTTAGTATCGTCATGCATGTCTTAAAAGGCTCAACTTTACGGCAGAATTGGGGATGTCAGACTTCGTGGAGGTGACAAGCAGGTATGCACTCTAACGCCTCTATGAGAGTATGACGTCAGCGCGAAACAGGTGTACAACAAGATGAAGGAACATCCTGAAATTCGTTACAAGATCAAGAAAGTCGAAAAGGCTTCTGATAAGGCCTTCATCTTAATGCAGGTTCGCCGACAGGAGCAACCCAAAGTTGATGTTTCTGATTCCATGCTCATAAATAGGCAGTCCTCGGTGGTATTCCTCTCAGTGCACCGGAATACAAGACTTCAGACAGCCAACCTGTCCTTGATGCTTTATCCGTTTTTCGACACACGGCGCGAATTGCGAAGGGTAAGCCCAGAGAATCTATCTATGCTATCCGCCCTCATACTTTGTTGGAAAGTTGTCGTAGAGGTTTCTATTGTCAAGAAGAACGGGGCCCAACTGAAGCATGGACTAGAACTGTACGCAACCTTTTCGGTCAGCAATAGTTTTAGCTCAATCGCCTGGTAGGGCCCGATGTCTGATTGCCAAGGCATGGGAGGATAAGCCGGTCGTATTGAAACAGATCGAGTCAATTGGAGAGAAATCGTATGTCCATTATCCATTAGTCGCCTATTTGCTCAAGTTGATTTTGGACTTCTCAGCCTCAAGGTTGGTCCGTAATATGGTACCCTGCAGCATGCCTTTGCAATATTCAATTAGGTACTCGCTGAGCATGGCATAACGTCGCTTCAAGAGTTAAGGAAGCAAGAACCGTCAAGAATTGAGATGGTACGCATGTGTATTCCGGACTACCTATAGGAGCTAATTCAGGCCAACATAAGCTGCTGAACCGGCGTCCGCCCTATGGCCACGAGGTTTTGCAGTTCATCCAGGATTTGCCACAATACAGTTTATCCATAACCGTGGATAAGAATGGCTTAACGTCGTATTCGGGAAAGAAACCAGTATCCGTAGAGCTCGTCGTCGAATGCCGCCTACTACAAGCCTTGTCGAGCGGGAAGAAGTCTAAGCAAAAGTCAAAATTGCTGGGCATGACCAACATACTAACAACAACTTCGGACCTGGACTTCATTGACTTCAGACGCATCTCGTGAGCCCGATCGGTTGCTTTTGAATTTAGACTATTCTCATGCTCTGCATGGACAGGACAAAGGCTCTCAAAGAGCTCCGTTCCTTCACGGTCAGCGCGGAACTAACGAAGCCGAGCCAGAGTATTTGCGTAGTCGTGAGCTCCGTGAGTCTTTCCGTTTCTCGACTAGACGCAATTCGGTTCTCACTCGTACGATTTCCACCTAGGAAACCTTCGCTGGTCTGACAATCACGCAGACATTCAAACCCTCTGTGCCTGCGAAAGAATATCCTACAATGGACACTCACCCCAAAAGCATGAATGACATGCTGATCGAGGCATGTGAGCAAGACCCGGAATACTGGGATAAGATGAAAAACGAATCGGGTGAAGATGAGTTGGAAGTCGCCCAGCGTACCATTGAACCGGCAGGTGCGGAAACTTCTTACCTGTCAATTGTCTGTAAAATAATACACGATACAACAGTGCATATGAGGCCTCCCCTCGAAACACAACCGTTACCAAATGGAAACTATCCGTCAGCTGTCTACTTGGGCATGAAGCACCTGTACTCATTTGCGCGACTTCTTGTAGGTGCAACCATAACTGTAAAGACAAAAACACCTGTCGTCACTTATGGTACGTTCCCTTCTGTTCTCTTTCTCTCGAGTGAAAACCTGAGAGTAGCATATGCGCAGCTGCCGAGAGGGTACAACCAAGCCTTCATCTACGGCCAAGAAGGCCATAATGGACAAGAGTCGTAATTACACACACTATTTTTCAGTATTTCGACGCTAACGGCATTCCTCGTTTAGGTACGAAAGGACCAACACCAATGAGTAGTACAGCTGTAAGAAAGTGCGCCGAACCTGCCCAAAAGGGAGCCAAGAAGGAGGATAAGAGACTTGGGCAACTGGAATCTCTTCACAAACGCATCGGGATCTCTGAAGCAATCCGGCTCGATAAGGGACGACGGCTCATGTTGGATCCCAGCGTGCCCGGTCCCAAATCCAGGCCCAAATTTGGCGCAGACTTTAACTCTAAAGATGATTCTGATGAAAATGAAGAAAGTGACGACTGCATGCCAGACCCAAGAGAACTTATCGAAGCTTCCGAACCGCTACTGTCTCGAGGCGACTCCTCAGATCACACCTTCTGCGACTCTGAACTTGACGCGATTATGCTTACCATAGGCACGACGGAATCAAATCCAAACGTTGCCAGTCTGCCTTTGACAAGCGCTAGTACCTCGGCTAATGATCCCAGACAAAACGCCATATCAATAAAGAGGAAGCTGCCAGATACCACAATTTCTGGCTCTTTGCTTCCCCAGGCACCTAGTCGACCAGCAGCAAAAAGGTCGAAACTGGATGAACCATCTTTGGAGCGGTCTGACTACGAGCCGCTATTTCTTCACAACTCTTCGCTTTCTTCTTCTGGGCCGATTTCTACTACCCCCGCCGCCAATCATGACCTCCCGCCTGATGATCACGCAGATGAAGACTACTTTGCGTTGGACGCATCAATTTTTGACATTGTCCCTCCAACACCGTCTGCGAGCGCCTCTGCCGGCTCTTCGATCACTCCCGGGAAAACTAGCTCAAGCGGATCTGTAGATGCAGCTCGGAATGTTATTCCAGATGGGAAAGTAAAGAGTAATGATACCGACTATCTTGACGATGGGAAGGATGAATGGGCAGAAATGGAAGATTGGATCTTGAACAGCGGGTCGGTGCAGATAGTGTGATGAACTCAGGTAGTGTTTCTATCTATAGAGGTTATTGCAGGGAATCGATGAAATACTATCCTATTACAAGTTGTCATCAGATGGGTTTTGAGGCGGATCCGTGAAGACCGAAAGCGCGGTTCTAAATCGCTCGTCCCATGCAACGTCCTTGTCCGGTCTGACTATTTCCCAGCCTTCCTCGTTGTCTCTCCATCGCATCTCCTTCGTTAGGCGTTCCTGCCGAAGCTCGACCTCGGTAGGTGGTGGATGATTCGATTCCTCTTTCGTTGGCTCCCTCTCTCCCCGAGCCAAGGCACGCGCGGTTGCAAGTCGTCCCGGGAGAGCTTTGTAGTAATCTTCACGTGTCTTTGAGATATCTTCTCTGAACGACGAAAGTGACTTCTGGTAATACGATTCTCCTAGCCGGTCAAAGTCGAGATCCGTCTCGGGTGGTCGATCATCTGGGGAGAAGAGAGGCGGGACTGACGGTGAGAGTGGAGGTCCATTAATCGGGCGAGTCTGAGCCATGATGATCCTGTACGCCGCTTCTGCACCAGTCTTGACTCTTGCGCGTTGATTAAAAAAGTCAACAATCATCATGGGGATCTGCCTGAAACCGATGCGGTTGGTAAAAGGGACCAGCAGAAGCGGTGGTTGGGATGGGATAGCTTCAGGAGGCGGAATCGTCGGTCGAGATAACGAAGATGTTAGAGTAGAATTGGGAGGAGAGGAAAGTTTGTAAGGAGAAAAGGCTCGAGCATTCTCAGCAGAAAGGATTCGAGACTTCGTCGGGATTGGTTCTCCGGACAGATCAGCTACAGGATCCGTCGACTCAGGTTCTTCAAAGCGTCCATCTGATTCTAACTCGTGCGCAAGCCGTTCTTCACGATCTACACTTTCAGGGGATTCCGTCCATCCTCGTTTTAGGCCTTCCATGTACTCCTTAAAGGTCATTCTGCCGATGATAATTGATCCGCCCTGCAATTCTCGTAGTGCAAGCTCCTCCTTCGAATATTTAGTTGCGGCTGGAGGCAAAGGAGGAGGCGCCTCTAAGCCTGCATCGAGTCTGCGTTTGGCCTTGATCTTGTCGGATATTTGTCGTGCGAGGTCTCCGTGACGGCGACCGTTCATGACATCGTAGTCAACGGCGGCGGCAACTAATACGGGCTATGCAGGAAAAGAAAGAATGAGCCGATGAACGCAGAGCACAGGAGAAAGCGCCGAACCTTGACATACTTCCGGAAGTACTTCAAACTTCGACTGTAGTCTTCGTCACCAGGCCATTTGCAAGCGTACACCGTCACTTTGCGAGGAAGTTCTAAGCTGTCCATGGGCTCTTCTGCCAGATGAGCAACTCGCTTGATATACTCTTGGCGAATGTCCTTGCATTTTTTTCGGTCGTACACGAACAGTCCGAGCAGGGATGAGGTGACGCCAATGAAAATCAGCCAGTTTCGGGACGGAAGCTTCGGTCGCCTAGTGAGCCATGTCGGAAGGCCAGTGTACTTCAAGGCTTCTCGTGCCCCAGTTAACCCTACAGATTGAGAGCTAGTCGATGAAGGCTTGTCGCCTTGAGTGCTCATGTGCACTGGCGGCGGCTACGAGTCGGAGACACCTGAGATTACTTTTTTCAAAAGTTGAACTTTCTTGCTGGCACAAAATTGGATGATGTAATAAACGCGTTACGCTGTCACTCGTCACAACGCGCCTAAGTGTCGTTTGTGTCGTTTGCTCTTCACGTCTCACACGTCTCATACTACCACCACCTTCACACCATGTCGACCCCTGAGCTTTCAGCTGGACTCATTAAACGCTTAACAAATGCCGCTCCTGACGAGACCGACCTCTTCAATACTGGCTATGTATTCCAGGTCGTGTCGGTGAAGAAGCTTGGCGCAGCGCGCGAGGGCGCTGGACCAGACCGTTTTCGTATCACCATATCTGACGGAGTCAACTACACGCAGTCAATGCTTGCGACACAGCTCAATCACATGGCTGACGATGGCGATCTGAAGAAATATACAGTCGTGAAAGTCGAGAGGCTCACGTGTAATATCGTGCAGAACAAGAGGTAAGTTCTGCGCCCAGGATATCCTTTTGTGATATGATAATCTGACGATGTGTCACCCTGGTATTGTGATGAAAAAAACAGGGTTTTCATCCTCATGTCACTGGCAGTACTGGCCCACCCCGATGGCAGGATTGGTGATCCAGTGAGCCTCGATGTTCCCGGACGCAGCGGAACGACCAATGGGGACGCGCCAGAGACGCCCGCTACCACGAGCAACAGTCCTGCAGCTCAATACGTTCCGCGGCCACAGCCGCAGAAACCTCAGCAGAGGTCGAATGGGGTTGCTATCTTCCCTATTGAGGGCCTGAGTCCGTACCAGAACAAATGGACGATCCGTGCTCGTTTGACGGCCAAGAGCGAAGTCAGGCAGTGGTCAAACGCAAAGGGCGAGGGTAAATTGTTCAACGTGACTTTCATGGACGAGTCTGGCGAAATTAGAGCATCGGGTTTCAACCAGCAGGTGGATCAATTCTACGACAAACTTGAAGAGGGCAAAGTCTACTATGTTTCCAAAGCACGCGTCAATCTCGCGAAAAAGAAGTTCACGAATAACGAGTATGAGCTACAATTCAGCAGAGAAACGGAGATTACTGAGGTATGATTTTACTAATATTTCCCGAGTAATGCACTCTTAACATGCGAACAGTGCGAGGACCAAGCCGATGCCCCGAAAATAAAATACAACTTTGTTCGGCTGTCGGACCTTGGGGAGGTGCAGGAGGACGCGACTTGTGGTGAGTCGGATATTTTACGGGAACCTCCGTGTATTCAACTGTCTTCGCAGATGTTATTGGCATTGTGAAGGATGTATCCGATGTTACGGAAATTACTGCGAGAAGCACCAACAGAGTAACGAAAAAGCGAGAACTGACACTTGTGGACCGATCAGAGTTCTCTGTTCGCATGACTCTCTGGGGCAAGCAGGCAGAAGCGTTCAATGCAGAGGAACATGCTGTTCTTGCATTCAAGGGTGCGAGGGTTGGCGGTTTTGGAGGTATGTGTATAACGGAGTGCTGCATGGCGAAGAGCTTATCCGATGACCTTTCATAATGGATTCCTGTAGGCCGATCTTTGTCCATGTTAAACTCTACGCATATGGCGATTAATCCGGATATTGAAGAAGCGCATATTCTTCGCGGATGGTTCGATTCGCTGAATGCGACGCCTGCATTTCGGTCTCATTCCGGCGGAAGCGCTGCGGGAAGTGGAATGGGTGATTTCCGTAGGAACGAAATGGTCACCCTTGCTCATGTGAAAGAAGCGCAGATAGGGCTCACAGATGGCGGACAGCAATTCTCGTGCAGAGCGACTATCGTGCACATCAGGTCGAATAATCTGATCTATCCAGCGTGCCCGAACGGGCAGTGCAATAAAAAAGTGACCGAGACGAATGAGGGTTGGCGATGTGAGAAGTGCGATCGATCGTACAAGGATCCGGAATATCGTTACATCATGTCGATGTCCGTCGCGGACTATACGGGACAAATCTGGCTTCAGGGATTCAATGAGGTTGGGGTTGCGGTGTTTGGACGGCCAGCAAGTGAATTACACGAATTGAAGGAACGCGACGATAGTGCGTTCAATGCTGCTGTGGCGAAGGCGACATGCAACACGTTCAACTTTAATTGTCGAGCCAGGCAAGACACGTATAATGTTTGTCGAACCCATTTGGCAAGCCTGTTGTAGTTTGTTGACCTGATGCATTTTTTTTCCACAGGAAGAGGCGCGTGTACGTTACGGGATACAGAAGATACTTGCGTTGAACTATAAGGATGAAGGAAGAGTATTGAGGGACATGCTCAAGTCTGAGTGGGCCAAATGAGGAGGAGGGAAAGTGTTTTATAAATACACATTTTCTTTGACTGTGCTGGTACATGCTTCTGTTGATATGTCATGTAACTGTAGTGGTACTCTGACTCACATTATATATAAGTGAAATGTCTACAGTACTAATCTAATACTAGTCCATGAACTCACCTCCTAGACCTTACCTGCTGAGAATATTTCTGAAATATTTTCTGTTGACGTAATGACGGCGGACAATTGGCTCATCTTACGTGCTGTGTTTGCTTTCACTCGGTCCTTGTTTGCAAGTCTCGCCACGACTATACTTCGCTTTCTAGGCTTAATGCCTTCACTCCCTTTGCTACTTTCATGTATCCCTCCACCGCATCGTAGCATCCCCGCGATTCTTCCTTATATACGCCTTCCCTTAATTTATTCATTCAAGTTCGGTCGCAATATTCGCTCTTACGCTCCCGCTTCCGCGTCCCAGCCAAAGTCGCCTCCCACTTCCAACACAACTCCATCCTCTTTCGTCAAGGACATGCAGTTCAACGCTCATAAAACCCTCGAAGAGGACGCGAAGAATTGGTCGCACGTTCCCGCAGAGGCTTTTAGACCAGGTTATTATGTGTACGGCGCGCCGATCCAGAAGAGTCCCGCAGACGACCGTGACTATAGGATTATACGATTAGAGAATGGACTAGAGGCCGTCCTTGTACACGATTCAAAGACGGACAAGGCTGCTGCCAGCTTGGACGTGGCGGTTGGGCATCTTTCTGACCCTGTGAGTACACTCTTTTATCAATTGCTTTCCGAATCTTTCGGGCACGCGATGCGCTTGCCGGGGACTCAATCGGAGTCTTCTCGTCGCGTTTTCCGATCGGTTCTCTGCCAATGGTGTCTTAATATGTGGCGGCAGGGTGGACAACTATGCACATTGTCGAACTATGCCGTGTCCTGGAAAGGATCTAAGCTATATCTGCTACGGCGGAATCCCATTTTCTTGATTCCATAATTGGCCACCTGCGATGCTAACGCGTTCCTTAATTGTAGGATGATATTCCAGGGCTCGCGCACTTTTGCGAACATTTATTATTCTTGGTGAGTAACTAAGACGTAAAGTTAACGAATTTCAAACATTACAAAACATAAGCATCATCTTACATACCTCGTTTGTGACAGGGAACGGAACGGTTTCCCAGAGAAAACGAGTATCACGAGGTATGTTGACGCGGCACAAGAGTACAGAGCGTGTACTCAAGCTGCTTGTTGATAGTATCTCTCGAAAAACAGTGGAGAGTCGAATGCATTTACGGCTGCTTCACACACCAATTACTACTTCTCGGTCGCGTCTAACGCGTTGGAGGGCGCGCTGGAACGGTTCTCTGGGTTTTTCCACTCGCCCCTGTTCTCACCATCCTGTACACTGCGCGAGCTCAATGCAGTTGACTCTGAGAACAAGAAAAACATCCAGAACGATGTGTGGCGCATATTCCAGTTAGCGAAGCACCTTACGCGTCCTGGGCACCCGTGGAGCAAGTTTGGTACGGGCAACAAGGCGACGCTGACTGAGGCTGCCCGATCGACAAAGATTCGAGCGCCGAATCAGTCCGCGGACAAGCCATCGTTGACTGATCTCCTTAATGGGAATGGTAGTGCCAGTGCCGTGCCCTCCCCGATTCCGAGTCGCATCGCGTCGCCTGCTCCCTCTGTCAACTCGACAAATAGCGAGAACGATGCTGACGGCGGCAGTGTCGGGAGAGAGACCAGGCGCCGACTGATTGAATGGTGGGGCAAAGAGTACTGCGCAAGTCGAATGAGTTTGACACTTATCGGAAAGGGTTCGTGTTTGACTCGTATGAACGTTGGTCCTTAGCTGATCTATCCTCAAAGATTCTCTGGACGATCTTGCTCGTATGGCGACTGCATTGTTTTCGCCCATCAAGAACCGTGGACAAGACCCCTATCCTCTCATTTTGGACCACCCATTCGGGGAAGATGAGCGTGGTGTAAGTGTTCTGATGCATCTATTAACGGATCTGATATCTGAGTACAACTATTTCTGGAAACAGACTCTTGTGCATGCCAAGACGATCATGGACTTTTACGCGTTCGAAATATCGTTCCCGCTGCCTTACCAGGTCCCAAATTGGCGTGTGAAGCCAGCCAGCTATCTTGCACATTTTGTCGGCCACGAAGGTCCTGGATCTCTGCACGCATACCTGAAGAACAAGGGCTGGATCGTCTCGTTGAGTGCAGGCGAATACAATCTTGGTCGCGGCTTCGAGACATTCAAGATTTCGGTGCAGTTATCTAAAGAAGGCTTTCGTAAGTTCCAGGATCCGAGCCTCTGTGTTATGGCATTAACCTGTTTCAATCTCGTATAGAAAACTACCGTGAAGCGGTCCTGGCGTGCTACAAATATCTCAATCTTCTTCGAAGCTCGGAACTTCCTGCTTGGGTTCAAAACGAGATCCAAACGCTCTCCGAGTTGAACTTCCGTTTCGCCGAGAAGCAAAGGCGACCGGAGAACTACGCGACGTGGGTTTCGGACCATGTGAAATGGCCTGTTCCGCGCTCCCTCATTCTGAGTGCGCCGAAGCTGACCTGGGACTGGGACGAACAACTAGTACGTGAGACGCTTGATGGACTAACCGTGGACAACGGTCGCGTCGTCGTCGTGGCGAAGGATCACAGCTCCATAGGAAAGACTGGACCTTGGTGTAAGGAACCTTGGTATGGCACTGAGTATACGGTGGACAAAATAGACCCAGACTTTGTATCTGCGGTGCGTCCTCTTTCCTTGTTATCAGCCCTCGGACCATTTATCAAAGAGAATCCCTCCACAGGCTCGCATTCCAAATGATATTCCTGAACTCTACCTTCCTGGGCCCAACGAGTTCGTTCCGAGCAATGTCGAGGTTGAGAAGATTGAAGTTCCCCAACCACTGAAGCGGCCAACACTGATTAAACGCACTCCTCTGGTTGATGTCTGGCATAAGAAGGATGATCAATTCTGGGTTCCGCGTGCTCAGGTAATGGTCGAGGCACGGACGTGAGGTTGCTCTACTTGTCCGTTATTATAAAGTTCTGATGAGTTTGTTTCCCAGGCCATTCGCTGGTTCGTCGGCTCGTGCTTCTGCAATGACTCGCCTCTACGCGGATCTGGTGAAGGACTCGTTAACTGAATTCTCGTACGATGCGAGTCTAGCGGGACTCGAGTACGATTTCGGAGCGACCATGCTTGGCTTATTCATGAGTCTTAGCGGGTACAATGACAAGCTACACGTTCTTGCTCAGCACGTTCTTGAAAAGGCTAGAAATATAGAGATCAAAGAGGATAGATTAAACGTGATAAAAGAAAACGTATATATTCCGATCATATTTCCAAGTACGGACTGGTACTGATTCTAGGCTTGACGTCTTCTTCTTCTAGGTCAAGCTTCAGTGGCAGAACTTCTTCCTCGGACAGACATACAATTTATCGGAGTACTATGGGAGATATCTCCTTTCAGGGCGTCAATATACCCTGACAGAGAGGCTCGCCGAAATAGATAGTGAGTTGATTACGACAGCACAATATTTAGTGTGAATTCTGACATGACACTTTGACAGGCATTACGGTCGAAGAATTACGTCAACATGTAAAAAAACTCGTATCACAATTCAAATATTTTGTTTTAGTCAACGGGAATCTTCGGAAGGAGGTGAGAAGAAGCTATTTTTAAGTCATCTGCTTGTTCCTACTCCTAACCTTTTGCGAAGGACACTAATCGGATCGCGGCGATGGCGGAAGATATTCTTAGTTCGCAACCAGTCCCTGCGGAGAACATCCCTTTCGAGCAAGCGCGACTTCTACCTGAATGTATGTGCCGCTAGTCCAGGAGTGATTATAGTAGCAAACTGACAGATCGTGTGTAGCGTGTAACTATGTCTGGGAACTCACTGTGCCGAATCCCGATCAAGTCAACGCATCAAATTCGTACTATTGCCATGTAGGATCTATCTCGGATGCGCGCCTCCGTACAACGTTCAGGCTATTGGCGCAGATCCTTCAAGAGCCCGCTTTCAATATTTTGCGTACGAAGGAACAACTTGGATACATCGTATTTTGCACAGCTTGGCAGGCGGTAGAGTCGTTAGGACTGCGCCTGCTGGTTCAGTCGGAAAAAGACCCGAAATACTTGGAGACGCGTATTGAAGCGTTCCTCGCTCATATGCGCGCTGTCATCGAAACGATGGACGATGCGCAATTTGAGGAGCACAAGAAGAGTTTGGTACAAAAGTGGACTGAAAAGCTGAAGAACCTACAGGAAGAGACGTCGCGCTTCTGGACACACATAGACTCTGGTTATCTTGATTTTGAACGTCGCGATCGTGACGCTGCGCTTCTCGCCAGCGTAACAAAAGAAGACGTCCTTGCAATGTTCAGGGACTACATCGACCCCAGCTCCCCGAAACGTTCAAAGCTGTCCATACATATGCGACCACAGAAGACACCTGTTGCCAAACTCAGTCAAGCGGCTTCAGAAGCTTTCTTCACTACGTTACACAAGGCAGATGTCTTCGTCGACCAGGAGGAATACAATACCCTCTCAGCAGACGAGCCACCCATTGAAAAAGTCCGAACGCACTGGGAAAAGACGCTATACGAACAGACGAAGACGATTACCAAAGAAAAAGCAGACGAACTCCTGAAGACTTTTGATGAACTTGTGAAACTGCACCCTGCTATTGGGCAGGGCACAGTCGAACTTGGACCGAACGTGACGTATATCGAAGACGGAGAGGCGTTCAGGCAAAGTCTTAGACTTTCCGGCCCCGCGAAACCTGTTGATGAGGTTGAAGTGGCGCTGGCGTCCAAGTTTTGAAATGCGCCGCTCATCGTGTTTCAGTGTCTTTCGTTGTGGCCGCGAGCGGAATGGATCTTGTGGCTGCGTTGAGCGCTATGTGACACTGACTCGCACTACTGCATTGCTGTGTTTGCGTCATGGACTCGCCTACGGTCTATTCTGCTCGTATGACCTCCGGACGATTCGTGCGCTCCCCAACGACATCAGCATTCTATCACCTCACCATACGACCCTCCCAGTTGTGTTGGTTAACGATGTTGGTTTCGTTTGCATTGCAATGCGTTTGATTACATAAGCGGCTAGATGTGCTTTCCCAATTTTTGGTCCACCGTTCCAGTACGCGCTATACATTCCCATTGCTGTCTTTTATTTTATACGTATACATAACGACATTTAACTACATTTAATCATGTCCACTGCTCTCGCCTGAATATCGACACCTCAATCTCTATCATACCGTCAATTCTTGCCACCTAACTGCAATATCCCAAACATAATCAATAAGCGCCAATGCCAACGATCGATGCACGGCCTTGCTAGCGCCAACCGGCATTTGTTTCGAATTAAATGTTCTGAAGCAAGTATGAAACACCTCGACGGTTGACGCTCAGCGGATGGTGGTGATCGTGATCCGGAAGAGTAACGGGACAGAGGAATTGAGTTGTATTATAAGGTTTATTTCATATTTGAGTCTACTGGACTGGACGCCACTCCCTTGCAGCGGCATAAATATGCATCTACGCAATTGTATGGTGCTTATTTATAGGACAACATCAAATCGTTCACAAGTATTTGCAACTGTATTGTATTGGAGGGGTATCGGATGTGCAATTTCGAGAGTTTAAAAGAAACATGAGTCACTCTTTGAACTTTGAACTCACAACGTCACTATTTAGGACAAAAATGTAATGGTAATGACGGCACAACTTCAGTCCCGTCTCCCACAAGATACTACTACTTGTTCTATCGAAGCCAAGGCTGCGCACAGTGATACTGGAAAACCAGCAAAACTCGAATCGAAAAATCCGTTCCGTCCACAGCGGGACCGATTGATCAGTCAGTCTGTCACCGTGCCCTGTGACGATTGACGAGTTCAGTCCACCTGTTTGTTTAGGTAACGGGGACGACATAACGTCCAGTATCGCACCAACAAACGTAGTTCGTGTTCCACCACCACCAACGAGGGGAGGGCTCGACTCACAACGTTTCGCATTGGGCTGTTGATGTACCCGATGTAGCTGGTCAGACGGATTACTTTGACGGACTAGAATGCCTTCGTCGACTTAGTAATAGATAGATATAACAGCAAATGCTATGTGTTGAGCCGACCAGTGAGGAGGCAGGGAGACTCGAACATTGGGATAGTCAGTGCTCCGCCGACATCTCGGTGTCTCCAGAGTCCGATGTGGCGGCATAGTCCAATTCTAGACGCGTCTCTGCCCAAGCGCCCCAAAAACTCTGAAAAATCCATTAAATTATAGTAGAGGCGCCGATGTGGCCGAGTCGGCGCCGCAATAGGCACAATAACACAACAGTGAAGAATTCCTCGAGGCATAGGTCTACGAATGAGTGGAATGGTTCAATAGGTATCAACACGAATAAAGAGGGGGGAGAGGGGGAGGAAAGATAAATGGATGGCTTATCGACAGCGATCAGAAATAGAATGAGACAGCAAGCAGAGCGAAGATGGATGGACAGCAATACCAAAGGGAAAGCGTACGCAAGCATACCGAAATTCATTACTGGCCCGCTGAGATGCGATCGAGAGAGCATCCGTAAGCATATCAATACGATACACGATCATTACTTACGCTGCTGCCGCTGTTCGAGCTCGCGACGGAACAACAACACGTGTGGCTCCGGGGCTTGATAGATAGCAAAAAAGTGAGCACGATTGAACTTTCATCAGATGACGCACGATGAACTCACTGTGTACTTCGTAGTGTACCCAGCCACGGCTCTGCTGAATCCCAATGGCACGCCACTCCTTCTCAGACAGGAGACGCAGTGTTCCTGACTGATCTGTGTTGAAATACTGCTTTGGTATGAGCTGCATGAGCGGCCTGGGAAGTTTGACGTGTCTGTATTCGTATTTAGAGTCACTATAGCGGTCTGAATAGTCAATCCTGCACAGGCATCATCAAGTCAGTTGTTCGTTCGCTGCCGCCCGAGCTGGAACGGAAGGTCTACCTACTTTTCTACATATTCCGCCCATCTCTTAAGTGCTTCTTCTCTTGAGATCTGCTTCTTAGCGTTATCCTGCGGCGCTTCGTTCGCTTGCATTTGGTGTGGTTGTCCGAGGCCTGTCGTGATGGTTCGCTAAAGAGATGGAGATGGTCACCTGTGTGACGTGACATCGCGTCTTGTCACTGATCATGCTTGAGGAATTTGGTTTTTCATCTTTTTATTTTCATTTTCCACTAACGTCGTATCAAACTTGAATTCACTTACTGTAAAGTAAATTTATGCTACATAAAATCGTCTAAAATGCAGGTCTACCTGTCATTGTAGCTGGACCATTTAATTACAATATGTCATTTGATGTCAGCACGATTTGTACCCCGTAAAAGAATGGCCGTATATGTCTTTAGCTTCCGTATCCCATGCCATTAATTTCTTCCTTCGCTTTATACAAATATGCAACTAGGCCAAACATCTATTAGATACAATAACAGAGTTGAGTAAGTAAATGGTGTGCATTGAGAAACCATAAATGCCGTATTATACGGTCGCAACACTAGGCCGCACAATAACACAACAGTGAAGAATTCCTTGAAGCACAGGTCTACGAATGAGTGGATGATTCAACACGAATAAAGAGGGGGAAAGACGGGGGAGGAAAGATAAACGGATGACTATCGACAGCGATCAGAAGCAGAAAGAGAAAGCAAGCATAACGAAGATAGGTGGACAGCAATACTAATACCAGAGGGAAAGCGTACGCAAGCATGCCGGAATTCATTTCTGGCCCGCTGAGATGCGATCGAGAGAGCATCCGTAAGCATATCAATACGATACGCGATCATTACTGACGAAGCTTACGCTGTTGCCGCTGTTCGAGTTCGCGACGAAACAACAACACGTGTGGCTCCGGAACTCGATAGATAGCGAATATAAGCACGATTGAACTTTCGTCAGTTGGCGCATGATGACTCACTGTGCACTTCGTAGTGTATCCAGCCACGGCTCTGCTGCGTAATCCCAATGGCACGCCACTCCTTCTCAGACAGGAGACGCAGTGTTCCTGACTGATCTGGGTTAAAATACTGCTTTGGTATGAGCTGCATGAGCGGTCTAGGAAGTATGACGTGTCGGTATTCGTATTTATTGTCTCTATAACGCTCTGAATAGTGAATCCTGCACAGGCATCATCGAGTCAGTTGGCCGCCCGAGCTGGAACGGCAGGTCTACCCACTTTTCTACATATTCCTGCCATCTCTTAAGTGCTTCTGCTTTTGAGATCTGCTTCTTAGCGTTTTCCTGCGATGCTTCGTTTACTTGCATTTGGTGTGGTTGTGAGGCCCTGTCGTGATGGTTCGTAGGTAACTTGTGTGACGTGATGTCGCGTCTTGTCACCGATCACGCATGAGGAAATTGTTTTCTTTTTTCATCTTTTTCTTTTCATTTTCCACGAACGTCGTAACAAACTTGAAGTCACTAAATAGCAAGACGCTGGAATTTGAGATGGGGTGTGTATATTGAATCTGGTAACCATGCACATGCATCTATGCAATCTAATGATGTTAATTCAGGCCGTACGTTGAATCCATGATGAAAAGGTGGAAAAATTTGGCGAAAAAAATAATGATAATCAAAGCAATCGTTATCTTCACTCGTTCGAGCTATTCGAGCGCCGCGCGGCGTGTGGCATCCCTGGTTGATTTTAGCAAAGCAACCAACTCGGTTCCCCCAGTGCCGCGAACAGGCCCACTCCGAGGAGTGTCTGATTGCTCCTTGACCATAGCCGCCATTACGGGACATTTGTATCGCTGAGACTTGGACATCGTCACGACATAGAGACAGGCTGTCCTTATGTGAACGTCTGTGAACAGGATACATCAATAAGGTCAGCCGGATAGAGCGCACGGGATCCGACGTACCTCGGAATTTTTTCAATGCCATAACCGCCGCGTTATACGATTCCCGTAGCGCTGGAGTCTGGCGAGCGAGCTCACGCAGTGGTCGAGGTGAGTTTTCCAGGTACTCCAAGTACTCCCGATGTGTCCCCGGCATGTAGCGGCGCCTAGAATGTTTACCGATAAGAATGATGCGGTGCAGTCAGAAACTTGAATCCGACTCACATTCTTTCCATGAAACCATGGTCCGCCCTCTTGTTTTCATCAGTGGGAGGAGGATGCCTTCTTTTGGCCAACTTATGGTCAATGTCCAGCCAGATATCCAATGCGTGCATGACGGTGCTTTGGCCACCAGACGGCCCGCTGAGATCGAGTTTGTCGGAATCGACGACTCCCTCGTATACCCATCGCGCCGATGTTGGTCCGTCTGCATCCGTACCAGCCAGCCATGGCCTTATACTCCAATGAAAGACGTGGGGATCGCATCCGGCACGAACGCTCTGAAGAATGTCACTTAGCTCTTCAATAAGGCTTGCTACTCGTTGCAAGTCACGAGAGACTTTCCATATGGAAGCCTCATCTTTCACATCAGGTATACTGTGATATTCCTCGATGATATTAAGTAGCTCGACTCCTCGCAATTCAACGCTAGCATTGGCACGGTAAAACTCGGCTTCGTCTTCCGTTCCCGAGAAAAGGTGCTCAAAGTGCAAATTATCAAGCGTCATCGGTAGCGCGGGATTCATCGGATAGGCGTTCCACAGAATCGTGTCAGCAAACGTTAACACCGGAGCGATTCCGAGGACTCCTGAGACGTCCACTAACGGGATGGCAAGAGTTTTCGGAACGACTGCTGGCGCGGATGACCCTGACGGAGGAGTCGAATGCACGTAGAAGTGTGTCAAGAATGCAAGGACTAGATGAGCTCGTTGTAATGTGCGCCTGTCATTTTCGATGCTGCGTGTGGATATTAACGGTCCCTGATCATCGCAGATAAAATTGTCAGTGAGCGGCTCCAACAATAGTCAATTTTATATGGACAAACCTCTCTGATCCGTTGACGCCATAGTTCGCTACTTTCCCGCTTTGCTATAGCATCCTCTGAGATGTCATCCCCGAGGCTAAGCATATCTGGGGCTTCGACCAATGCCCGTTCCCAGAAATCAAATGCTTCCGGAAGTCGCTGCAAAGAATAGGCGGGAAGGCAACCGGTGTTCCTGTCGATATCGAATTCTGCATTTGGTTTCGGCTGCTGTACACCAATGGTTCGCAGTCTGTTGAGTACGTCAACTAGTGCAGATGCACCCACACGGAGTAGCTCAGATGGTGGCAAGACGCTGTGGAGATAGTCCATTCGTTATACAGAGGTCTTCCTAGTAGTAAGATTGAAGAGATATGAATGTGTGCTTGTTCGGACGATCCTTGACCTTCATTTCGCTCGTCCTTTATATGCACTCAGGAGATCGTATTTCTAGCCGGCAAGTTTCTCATCTTGGATATGAACAGGATTTGTCCAGAACCCTTTGCATAGCACAACTGATGCGTTCCATCACTTCACCGCTGCGCTGGGGAGGAAGCCCTTGACTCGACTGACACACGAGCCATACTTCCATGCCTGGATACGTTTACACGAATGACTCCGCCCCAGGACAGTAACCTCCAGGCTGGCTTGAAATTCATCAGTCAGTTCGTTGTCTTCCTCGCCTATTCTTTAAACTCCGATTTACCTTCTTCGACGAGTCCAGAAACTCTCCCGGATGCATAGGTCTTCCAAATACGTTACCTCGTTTCGTGTTTTGCTTCTGAAGCTCCGTGATATGAGCAGAGGCGCAGCAAGAAGGATTCCCTTGCAAGGCCGCAACGGGGCTTCATCAATTGTACTGACATATTTAGTAAAACACGGGAGCAATATCTGGCTCCCAGACACGGCTACTCTTCTTGATGTGGGACCTGCGTCCGGGCTCACAGCCACATACTGGATCAAAATCCATTGATGTGTTAGATTCTGTTCCGTCTTCTCCGCCACACCTCAGACCCTTTGTCACGCAGTTTGGTACCCTCGGAACCAATTTCATTTATGCGAGGCAAAAATATCTGATCCGTGCTCAAGAGCGGTTCCTTCTATTGTGGCCAAATCGTTTTCCTTCCCCTTCCGCGACGGCCGAATCGTACTTTTCGGATTACGATATGTGATATCATGTGCTTCCGACTACAGCCCCCAAGGACACCTAGCATCCGATATCGGCGTCTTACCATAAGTTGTGTTTCTCTGCTTTACCCATATTACTGAATTTGGACTCGTATTTAGGCCTGTGAAGTACGAGCTCCTCGTGTCTTCTCAAACTGTTACTGCTGCCGGTCCAACGGTAAGATTTTGGGTGGCGGCGCTCATGATTACTTCCCGAAGCGCCTTGATAGTAACATTTGTCTTTGCATAGCCCTCGGACTTCCTCTAAACTTAGAAACTCAATATCGCACTCAAGATCTGCCCAGATGCATCTCGTGGTCGTGTGAGAGGTAAGAGGTACAAAAATTGGAGGGCGGGGTACATGGGAATAGAGAATTCCCATAACGTGCTGGCGCGCATGATTGTTTGTATCAACTTCGAGGTCGCGTACCAGCCACTGGTCCGGTAATGTCTCAATTGCTTAGAGTTAGAGTCGGTCACAACGACGCTGATACCATCTGATGTTGGCACAGAATGAGCCGGCTGTGCCCGTGGCCTGCATTTTAAGGCTTGCTTTATTGGCACGGGAAATAATGGCCTATACAATAAAATCATGATATTTCTCATTTTATTGAACGTCCGAGTCGGATGGATGTTAGCGAAATACAAGACTGAGACTCATTGATTGAAATTCTGTGTCAACATGCAGAGCGATGAACATGAGCTAAAACTGGATTATTCACTTGAGCTGTACGAACAGCTCGCGCACACGTGGCGGTCAAAGCTCGAAAGCGGATCTGCGGCTTTTTGAGTGGCCCTGGCTGTGATGGAGTGTAGGGCGCGATGACCCTGGCCTCGAAGGACCTCGTCTCTCTTGGACTTGAAGTTGCAAGGCGACGGAACTCCGCTGTGCTCGAGCGGCGGTACCGTTCACAGAGACCAAATGATCCAGCTGCTGAAACGATAGTGCCGACGACGGTCATACGAGCCGCTGTCGCCGCACGCCGTTCACGGATCCACGCCCGCTGGGCCTACTGGCTTACACTGGTGACAGTCCACAGCACGTTTTCTAACCGTTGCACAGGTGATAGACGCGCATTTGTATTTCGATGGTGTGTACGCCGCAGACGCCGAGCTAGCCATGTAGCAAGTGTATTCAAAACTAATGTAAAATTATTTCCAACGCAAACAGTGATGGTGTTGCGGGTCTTCGACGACTTCGCACTTCCGTTGAGCAACCTCCCGCACCTTGTTCTCAACTCCGCGCTTATGATTCATCAAGTTGACGAAGGTCTTAACAAGTTCTTCTAAATTGAGTGCGTATGCACCGCTCCTTGCATGTTCGCCGCGCACGACTTTTTCAATATCCTTCTCCGTCGGTAGTGCGAATTCCATGCGGTTCCTCTGTTCATACGTTTCCTCATCCCGAATATCGGTTGCTGGTGCCGCCGTGACATAGGGTGACTCATCGAAAAACCTCTTGACCACCTCCTCAGAGACGTCTGATACTTCTTCGGGGTTCCACGGTGGCCGTTGGTCGCGCTCCTTCTCACGAAGAACCTTATTCACGCCCGTGAAGAAATCTGGGCTTGCACCAGTCTGTGAGAACAGTGCAATCGGGTTAATTATGATCTAACAAAGGATTCCAAGAAGCAAAATTGTCTCACGAGGAAGGCGGTGGCTATTCCCAATTCCATTTGAAGAGCTTGTGCCAAAGTCAAATGCTTCCCGCGTCGGACGGCTTCTAGAGCAACTTTAAGACTAGTCGGACTGCGTAGCTGCAATGCGGCCAGTGTCCCTTTCGCCCACTTGCCGATGGCCGCCGAATCGGAATTCCCTAGCTCCTCTAAACTGGTGAAGATTTCCTCGACTGAGTTATGCCCGAATGCGGTATCCAGTGCCACCCGTACATCGCCGACCAAGGGATTCGGTGCTTCATCGGCTAGCGGTTCATCGTAGTGGTCCTCTATAGCTTCATTAATCAAGGCCGGCGTGGGTTCATTCAATGAGCCTAGTAACGAAAGAAGCTGCGGAACTCTTCGAGAAGGTACAAAATGGGTAGCGAGTCCGAGTTCGCTATCAAAGATGAAACAGTCAAATTTCTAGTATCTCCGAGTCAAGTGAAAGTGTTTACAAGACAGCACGGCCTCGAATGGTCTCCCCGGATAGGCCAAGGTATGTTCCAATCTCGCCATCGAGAAGAGGCAGAAAATGGTTAGCACCAACGTCCGGACAATAGCCAATTTTTGTTTCCGGCATTGCAAATACTGTCCTTTCAGTTGCAATCCTGAATGGAGCGTGAGCAGACAGCCCAACGCCGCCTCCCACTGGTAAAGCAAACCAAATAAATTGAGAATCAGCTCTTGTGTTCTACTCAAAAATATTAGAGTCACGGACTTGTATTCCCTTCCAAGATGCAAATGTACGGCTTTCGCAGTTGAGCTAATTCGTAATCAAGCTCGAATCTAAGGAAGAACGTCAGCTTTGAGGTCAGTCAAGAAGACGATAATCTATCTTACTCCTCCTTGAAATACCCTACAGCTTTCGAACGCGTTTCTTCCCTCTCTGCATTCTCAATCACGGCTGTTCAGGTAATGAGTGCCCGCTATCAGGGATAGCTAGACACATACCGACAACGTCACCACCAGCACAAAACGAGCTACCCTTGCCAGTACCTACTACAACCTTGCACAACTCGGAGTCATTCCACTCCTGGAAGCAAGTTTAGAGCATTGCTACAACTAACCAAAAGAAACTACGTACCTTCACTTTTGGACGGAGGATACTAATCATTTCACTATCCAAAGCGTTGTGCTTCTTTGGACGGTTGAGAACGTACCGCCGCAGTGGACCATCGGATTCAAAGAGCACCGGAGACTATCAAGCGAGTAGAACATAGAGACAGATTAGCTTTGGGCGCGGTGAATCTGATTCAACAGGAACGTGAGAGGAATCCGTTATCACCTCATCTGCGTTGGCTGGCGGTGCTGAAGACATGGCCATGTGCTGAGAGAGGATACGAGTCCTGGAAAGCACAGAAGTGCGCGACATTCTCTTCAGGGCGTTAGCAAGCATTGATGTGGCTGGTGCTTGGCAAACCTGGGTGGAAATCAAGTGTAAGCACGTCGGTCAGCGCACGGGGACGCGCCTCCGTGAATCCGTCACTCCGTCCGTCACGCGCCTCGGTTATTCACCACTTCCATCTTCAGCCGCAAAAAAAAGCAATCACAATCAAAATGCAATTCAGTGAACATCATGTTGCACAAGTCGGCCATCGTATATCCTTGCATGGCAACAAGGGTACAATAAAATACATCGGTGAAGTTCAGGGGACGCGTGGAACATGGATTGGTGTGGAATGGGACAATCCCCAAAGAGGGAAACATAGCGGCGAAAAAGATGGAAGACATTATTTCACCTGCAGGTAAATTTTTCTCTGGCATCTTACAATCGATAACGAGCGACTGTATACGCCCAACTACTATATCAGCGCCCCTGGTTCAGGTTCATTCATTCGTCCATCTCCGGCAATATCATACGGGCAATCGTTTCTGAGCGCCCTAGTATCAAAATACGTCGAAGTTCCCCACAGCAACCAGCAGAAGGAGACTGTCATTCTTGGATCAAGCAACGGTGTCATTGAGGTGGAGGCGATTGGCCTGAACAAAGTGCGCGGGAAACTGGCGCGACTCGAACACCTTCGCGAAATCAGTTTAGATGGAGAAGACGTCGCCCATGCAGACCCACCCGGAGAAATCAGGAGGACGTGTCCAAGTGAGATCTCCAGAATATCTTTACCGTGCGATTGCAAGATATCGTCTTACATTGGAAATATGTTCAGATGCCCGTAGCCTTGATCTTTCAAACACCCTACTTTCCTCCTGGGATACTGTTGCTCTCATTACAAGCGAATTAACAGCCTTGCGAGAGTTGAGCCTCAAGTGCGCGAGTCTGTATTCAATGGCGACTGTAATATGCTCTGTCAACGGCGTTTCTTTGTTTCAGTTGTAATCGCTTTTCAAGACGTACCGATGCAACTAATCTGCACTTCGCATTCCTATCGCTCGAGGAGCTCCGACTGAATGGGACCATGACCTTATGGTGTGAAGTGATGCCTATGGCGTTGACTATGCCAAGTTTGCGAGGTATCGAACTGGGTAACAATAACATGGAACATCTGGGCGTTGTGGAATCTCAAGATGAATTTCCTGCGACGAAGCTTGAAGTTCTCAATCTTGATGAGAACAAGCTCCTTGATTGGGATGACGTTATGCACTCTATTTCGCCATTCAAAAAGTCCTTCATTCTTCCGTATAATGTACCTGTTATGATGCTATGCTGACGAGTGGTTCCGATGCGATAGGTTGGACCGGTTAATATTGACGGCAAATAAATTTCAGCGTGTTCCAGAGGCACCGACCGTGCAGAGCGCACTTCCAAATGTATGGCACCTTGGTCTTCGGGATAATGCAATTTCAGAGTGGCGAGACGTCGATGCGCTCAATGGTTGGTTCCCAAACTTAAAGACCCTGAACATGGACGGCAACCCCATCTTCTCCAGTATGTGATTTATTTCATCTCGTTATAGTTCCGAATACCTGTGCTCACGGTGTTCTGTCTGCAGGGTCAACAGATTTTCGACAACAAGTAATTGCTAGGCTTCCGCACCTCGAGGCACTTAACGGAACGGCCGTACGCAATATTAATGTTCCTTTCGTTACTCTGAATATGTCGAATTAACTCAATTTTCATCCTCGCGCTTCTTGATTCCAGGTGTCAATCAAGGAGAGGACCGACAGCGAGATATATTATCTCTCCCGAATATCACGAAACAGTCAAAAGTCCGGAGATGAACTACAGCGCGAATTCCCTCGTTGGAAAGAGCTCTGTGAAAGTGAGCAAGCCCGCCTCATTCGCACCATCATAGCATCAAGTGTCACAAGCTAAATACTAATACCTACATTCGTACGATCCTCCTCTAAACCTAGAGCATGGCGCCCTCGAGAGCAAAGGTATAACGAAAGCCCGCGATACCCTGTCTGACCGCCTCATCAGTAAGTTCTCCGCATGTCCCCATTACTCCGACCGCTGATTCTTGAGCGCCGGTACCCCTTGCTTAACTCTGGGCGACAGATATTTACGTCCATCTATTCAAGCCCGTTGAGCCCGATCTACGCGTGGATTTTGGGGCGTCCTCTGCTCAAGCACTCATGGCACGGCTCCCACCGCCATCATCGCTACGCGTCCTTCCGACTATGCCGATTCGACTTCTCCAGCCAAGGCTGTTGAAGAGCCTCGAACTACGGTCTGATAGATCGCTCCGCCGCCCTAGTCTTGACATATGGCTGGTGATGGAGGACGATGAATTGAGGAAAGTTGAGCCTGATCAAGGAACTCGAGATCTTGCTTGGTTGGGGGTACAAGACAGTTCACACATTATCGTCATTGCGAGTCAGTCTGATCACAACTAAGCCCTCCGATGATGATCGCAACAAGCAGATAGATGAAAAGGGCAAATCCAGTTTATTGTCTAGACGTAGTACGCGAATGTAAACTATTCCATGAGTGATGCCCTACCTTGACTTACCGCTGCTGAAATGGACACCGCTGCAGGAGAGTGTACGCATCAACCATCAGCCTACATGTTGGGTACTTACCTGTATTTTGGAAGGCCGACCGAACACAACCAGCAGCAGGCAGATCACGTGACTTGTGATCTCCGAAAAGTTCGGCACGACTTGTAAGCGGCTTTGAAGTGGTCTCGCCGGACCGACGCCGGTCTTGCTCATCTGGTCTGGTTATGTACTCCCGGCCAAATAGCCTGGTTCCAGCAAAGCCACTCGTCTCTGTTCGCATGTTCGCGAAGCAGTCCGCTATTGCTTACCGTATTATTCGACCTGGACGACCACCATACGCTGGGGATCCTATTGACAAGGCACATCGGACAATGGTCTCCTTTATGGTACCTCTGGGCCAGGGAAAAGAGTCCACAATTCGAATAGTAAAGGCCCTCACAAACTTGTATCCGGGCCACACATACGGAACCATGTCGAGAAAACTGGGGAACACAGGGAAATCACGAAGCGTAGGATAAATCATATAGGAAAGCCATTTTCAGTTGCCTTAAGAAGCCCATTCGTTCGCCAAAAGCCTTTCCATGTCGACCCGTCCCTTAGCGCGACCATCCTGCATCGCCATTGGATCTGCTGGGCCTATCATTGTAACGATCATCACGCCTCCTGTCGTCGCGGCGCCTATCATAGTGATCATCGCGAGCACCCCTCCTATCATCGAATTCCCTACGGGGCGGCGGGGACCGAGGAACATCCTCACGCCGAGGCGGCGAAGCCGAACGTCCGCGGCGCGGCGGCCTGTCGTCCCGGTAGCGATCAAAGCGGTCGCCTCTGTCCTTGAACCGATCACGATCATCGCGACGGAAGTTATCCGGATCAGCACGCTGAACAAATAATTAGCAATTGCCTGATTGAATTTCCTTGAATAGCTTACGTCATCATCCACGGTAACACGGACTTGGTGACCACGCAACTCAGTATTGTCCAGCTTTTCAACGGCTCGTTCTGCATCATCACGGGTCAGATACTCCAAAACTCTGCATAACACTGTCAAAACAGTTCTTTCTACCAAAAGAGATCGGTTCCTTACCCACGGGTGGGGTTGTAACGGTCAATATCAGCAAACGAGACACTGCCCGCCTCGCGGCCAAAGTCCTTGAGATCCTATATGGAAATAATTAATCGGACGGCATTCTCAATTGACTGTTTTATGAGACTCTGCTCACCTGCCAGCTGGTCTCCTTGCCAACGCCATCAACGACGACTCTTATGCCTGCAGGACGACGACGAGGGGCGAAACTGCGTTCCTCAAAATCTGGTCTGCGGCTCCTGTTTTCCTTGGCATATTCAATGACAATGCTGGATGAAGGAAATTGTTTAGAATAACTTTCTATGGATGCCTAAGAATAGTTGCTCCTTACTCAGTGCCCAGGAAAGGTTTTCCCCTCAGGTCACGCAATGCATCTTCGGCATCCTGGTGAGAATTTGCGTTCAGCCGGAATGGAAAAAAGGAGAGCATCATAAACAACTCACCCTGCTTTTCTCAAACTCGACAAAACCAAATCCTAACAAGATCGTTTAGACCAGTTACTATAACACTATATAACCGAACAGGACACGAACCAGTCATGACGCGGACATCAACAAGGCGTCCAAAGCCGTGGAAGTATTTTTCCACCTCCTCGGTGCGTGTGTCAGGGGGAAGCTCTGCGCCACGAAAACCATCAGCGAACAGGACAACATGACAAAAAGTAGTGAGACGAACTTCCGAGATAGAGACGACGTGCCATGGTGGGAGTCGTTAAGGGGGGAAAATGGGGAGTGCTGAGCTGAGCATGATTAAAGACTCCGGCGGAGTTTCAATATATTCCAAAGCGGCACAAACAAAACCAAGCAACGAATAAATAACGTTCAACAGCAACAGCAGACTATTACCTGGCCTGGCATTAGGTGGGGGCGGCAAGGAATTTGGGAAGATAGAACATAGTTATACATTTTTCGGAATGCGAATCAAAGCAAGAAAAAACTATCGCCACGCTCTACAATATTTAATGCTGCGACCAATCAATACTATTAATATCAATTCCCTCCTGAACCATCTCCCAAAGAGGGCTGAAATGAAGGACGTCAGTCGAGAAAAAAACTATGCGAATTAATAATACGAACCTCATATCACGCAGTTTCTGAACAGTCGCTGCAAGCTTTTCGATCACGTAGTCGATCTCAGCTTCGGTTGTAAAACGCCCAATACCAAATCGCAACGAGGAATGCGCTAGGTCTTCTGCAGCACCTAGAAAAGTCACTATTCAGTCTATCTGGATGTCGACTAGTAAAAACATTGGCTCACCTAGTGCACGTAGGACATAAGAAGGTTCGAGAGATGCCGAGGTACAGGCACTTCCAGATGAGAGGGCAATGTCCTGATTAATGGGATGGTCAGCAGCTATGATGAATATCGTCGCATGAAGTGCGTACCTTCAGAGCCATCAGAAGACTTTCACCCTCGACATATGCGAAACTTAGATTTACGCAGCCTGGATAGCCATGGGGATCACCGTTCCGCACGACATGAGAGACTCTCTTGTTGATCCCATCAACCAATCGCTTAGAAAGCTTGGATATTCGAGCACGATCCCGCTGAGCATCAGAGTCAGCATCTCGTCAAACAAACACAGGAAACCCAGCCACGTCTCAGTACCCCTGCACGATGCTTCACAGCAAGACTGACTCTGTAGCGGCAGCATGAAGCTTTTGAAACTGGCTGCGAGTCACCTTGCTCACGCATCCACGTGCAAAACTTCATCGCTGACAGGTGTATAACATATCCTATAACTCACCGCCATCTCTTGCTGCGCGATCCTAGCAGCTTCACCAAGGCCCACGACGAGGGGGGTGGCTAAAGTCCCGCTTCTCAATCCTCGTTCCTGCCCACCACCGCTGATAATGGGTTCCAATCGGACGCGCGGTCGTCGTCGTACATAGGCCGCACCAATGCCCTTCGGTCCATAAAGTTTATGACCCGAAATACTCAATAAATCGATGTTCATTTCATTGACATCAATCGGTATCTTCCCAGTCGCTTGCGCTGCATCTGTGTGGAAGTGTACGCCCCGATGCTTGCGCACTATAGCACCAATCTCCTTAATAGGTTGAATGACACCTATTTCGTTATTGACAGTCATAATCGATACCAGTGAGGTGTCTGGACGAATAGCTGCCTCGAGTTCATCCAAGTTTATGAGACCATTGGTCTGAACGGGAAGATAGGTAACATCAAATCCCTCTTCTTGCAGTTTTCGACATGAGTCAAGCACGCATTTGTGCTCCTGAATGAGCGATCAGTGATCAAGTCCGGATGCATAGCTGCAGAAAAAACGGACTGTCTGAGTAGTAATGATATGCTTTTTCTTGTCCTTGTAGAACCGAGCGATCCCCTTGATTGCCATGTTATTCGTTTCAGTTGCCCCCGATGTGAAGACAATGTCTTTTGCCTCAGCGCCAATGAGGTCGGCGACATTCTAGACACATAATTAGTGACTGGAACTGTACCGTCAAAAAGTTCGAGCTCACTTTGCGTGCCTCGTCCACGGCCTTCTCGGCCTCCCACCCATAGGCGTGGGTACGACTATGTGGATTGCCAAACTGATCGGTAAAGAATGGTAACATGGCGTCGAGAACTCGAGGATCAACGGGCGTTGTTGCCTGCACATAAATCAGCAACTACAGATCATGTCGCAAAGCAGCACAGAGCTGTACCTGCATATCGAGATAGAGCGGCCGTGTTTTGTCCTTCAAGGACCCTTCGCGCTTGGGAACTTCTACCTTGAAACCAAGCATATCTATAAAAGAAACAAAGGCACCTTAGCAACACGAACAAAGAGTATCAAATGTATCTTATACCTGATCGTGGTGTGAAGTGCCCATCATCTTGGAAGGTGGAAGGTAGATCGACCACACTGGCACGGTCCGCACTTGAAGGTGTAACAAGCGTCCTACAACCACCACAAGCGGGAATACGACGAGCTGAACGGCGGACGGCAGACTTTGAGATGCTTGAAAGCATCGTCGTTGGATGAGAACGTAGAAGAAAGAGATGGACGTAGTGTGGAGAAAGGAACTGCGCTCGTCCGATGGACTCGTCAGTCATTTGCCGCTGCAATTGGCATCACGTGCAGACGTACAGTCAGCGAGTTATCTGATAGGCTCCTCGGCTGACATAATAATCATTCAAAGCCTTTACTTGTTATGGTAGTCCGAATTCATCGGTCAGACTGATATATTGAGAACAAATTCACGAAAGTCTATTACACTCGAGACGACAAATAACCCATACAGAAAGTATGATAACTATATCAATAATGAAATCCATACGCGCCCTTCGTTCGGTGAAATCTGTCTTATACACGTATTTCACAATGCTGGGCTTGCATTCCTGACGAGGTCCTCAAAGTAGGCCTGGAACCAGGTTCCAGCCTCTGGTGCCGGTACATGCGCATCAGACTGTATCTATAATTAGAATCTGTTTCAAAAACGATGCACTGAACATACCAGGGTGCAGGTAGAATCGTATCGTGGCGAAGAGGTGTCACTAGTGCCATCGCTTTCACCTCCAGGCTTGACTGCAATGGAGCTCATCAACATAATGACTTATGTGCCATTGCATGATACATACCCCAGACTATGGCATCAATTAACGACGAGCCGGTGTTCGTGGTGGGCCGTGTACCAAATCCAGCGCGGTTGATGTTGCACCAGTCACCCCATTCCTGCCGGATGTTCTGCACGCCAGAACGACCCTGGTCGACGATGAAGTGAGCTGGGAAACCCTCTGATGCGAGGGCAGGTCCAAGGGCCTAATAGGTAGGTTGTTGGCCTCTGGTGTTATAGAAGATAGGCGTCTATGACTCACCTCAATATAATGGATCTCGTCGTAGTTGGGGTTTCCTTGCGTGGCTGGATCCGGTGATGCTGCTCTCAAAGCATTGTAGTTCGCGACATCTGATACAAAAGATGGTCAATTGTGCATGCTCGAACGGATATATCGCGAAATTCGACATACTAGTTGCAAGTCCACGAAGTTGCGATGGTCGCCCCGCGTTTTGATAGATTTGGGCAAAGAGCTGAGCGGCGGGTTGAAGATTTGCTGGCCAACCGAGCCAACCCGCGTGGCCGGCGTCGAGGTACATTTGAACGCCAACTCCGGCGAGCTTCGTAATGGCGTAGTTTGCTACAGTGAAGCGGGTTACAAGCTATAAAATAAGGCCCTTTGGAACAGACGACTCACTGGAGGTCAGGTACGCTTGTTGTGCGTTCTGACAGTTCGGGTCGGACAAGTTCGTCACGAGGTTTGCAAGGGAATCTGGCTCTATGACGGCCACAATCCTTACGCCTGGGTACTCTGTAATAGATTCTCTCAGTCTCAGGCAGAGTATGGTGGAAAGGAACCGGACTGACTCTGGATAATCTCGACGATCGGATCAATGTATAGTGTCTGGTAGTTTTCGACCCCGTTTTGGGCAATTAAGAACTCTCCATTGGAAGCCTTGGCGTGGCAATCACGGTTAGGAAGATCGTAAATGACTGGGTACCTATTAGAGAATAATTAAACTCGATGAAGAATAAACTTACCTATAGGGACAATAGTACAGCCGCTTCTAGATGCTGCGTCTGCTAAGTACGTGTCCAAACTCGGAATCTTGGAGACAGAGTCAAGCCAGATAAAAGTTGGGACATCTGCGATGGAAGCAGCTTTTGACTTGAGAGTGGCATCCGTTATTTGGGTGACAGCATCGGCGACCTCGTCTGCGTAGTAAGGACTGATGTACACCTTTGGAGAAAATATCAACAAAGGATCTCACATGTGTTTAGCGCACGTACATTGCAGTTCTCGAAAGGGTTACCAGGTATTGGGCCCGACGTAGGTGTTGGAGCTGTGCTGCCGCTCGTTGTTGATGGCGAGCTCGGCTGAGAGGTGGGAACAGGGGTGGTAGTGGGTGCCTCTGAGCTTGGCCTGAAAGAAGTATGATGACTCTGGCCTCAGGAAAGTGAGATGATAAACTGACAAGCATTGGGAGTAGTAAGGGTTTGATTCAACGCAAGTGGAACCCGAGGCGCATGTAGTCGCGCCAGCTATCGACTTCTTGAATAACAGTCTAACGCAAGACTAACACAAAACATACTCCAACCGATACCACCGCCTGATGGTGATGATTAGGTCACACTTATAAGAATAGGTATAGAGTAATCGTTACGCACATTGACCCCACACCGGCGCCTGGGACCTTACCAAGGGGAGGAGAGCAACCAGAGATGCGAGGGCAGCAAATTTCTTAAGCTTGAACATGGCAGCTAGAGATGTGAGTCGAATAGTGTCCTGCTTGACATTAGAAGGTCTTGAGGCTCTAGTTTTATATCAAGTTCCCTTGCATTTCCCCTTGCCCTCGCGACTCTACACGGTTGCTTGATTCCGGACTAAAGCCGCAAAGTGAAATCGGAAAGACATCGGTGAGTGTCATGGCGCCTTTCGCATGAATGCACGGGCATCAGAAACGTAGCGACTTCTCATTTGCACTACGAGCAAGGCACCGCGAATAAAATCGGTATGTCCGTCACTAATGGACCTGTCAGCGAAACATGTGACTGATCCAGCTCCGAGAAGCACACAGAAATTCTTACCTGAACAGACCTGATCCGGCGGCCAAAGTTCGGTTATAAGGCATTCGGGTTTGATGGGCGCACCTACTGACCATTTACAGAAGCCAGGGCTAAAAATACAACAATCGATGTCACGAGGCGCTATTTTTCCGGCAATGCACATCGTAATTGTTCGCAAACCGTAAAACGTACGAGTGACCTGGATAATATATCACGGAAAAAGAGTTGATCAATAGAAACGCTTTAAGCGGTGCGTTTTGACCCATCTACTGTCATATGCAACCTTCTGCGCAAAGGGGTGCAAGCGTGAAAAGTAAGACAGGTCATGGTTAAGGAGAAAAGCGGATCCAGGAGAGGGTCTCGACGTTCTTTTCGAGTGGTCGCGAAGCTGTGAAGTTTACTTCTGATGAGGATGTCGATTTTCCCACAGCCATGAAGGAGTCGGTCGAATTTTGGCGAGACAGCAGAACCTCGGCCGGGATAATGAGGTGGTTATCCATGCCTAGGCTTACCCGGTAGATTGCCGCCGATGCGTTATAACCTTAAACAGATAAGCGCCTGTGCCGAAGATGTGGCCCAGGATGCTTAGAACTCGGTAATACCTCTTTGAATCTGGATCTGTTCACTCGGCAATAGCACGATGAGGTGCTCGATGGAGATGGAATGACCGATGTACAAGGTGGCAAACCAATTGTATCATAAGGCTATAATTGTGGGCGTGGGTAAAGTTCTTCATCTACTCCTATTGTGCGATCCTGGTGGTGGAGGCAGAAGAGGTATGGACCCGCCTGTGGTCAATGACGATCCGGACGATGATCCGAGAAGATCACTCTTCGACTTTCCTCCAGACTTGTTCCTCCCAGGAATCGAAATAGAAAACGTCTGGCCCTCCTTCAACGAATAATCCTTCTTGGGTGCGGTGGATGTTGCAGCCTCACCCTCTGCGGGCGGAGACGGCGGGTTAAGCCTCGCAAAATAACGCCTGAAATGTCGTAAGTTATCTCCAGAGACCAGACGAAACTGGTAATGCTGACTTGGTATAGTCTTGCAAAGACACATCTGAATGATTTTGACGTAAGCCATAGTAATATGCGATGGTGACTGTAACCAACATACTGAAGTCGAAGCTATCTGTCCTTTCCGCAAAGCCCATTCCGATATAAGCCTTTTTCCCTTCATCCTCTAATCGAACAACAAAGTAGCGAGAGGAGTCTAGAACTGCCTCTACTGACGGCTTCTGAGGATCATATGGTGTCTTTGCGAACACTACAGGGAGACGTCACAGCAACTGACTTTATCGATCGCTCAATGCCACTCACGCTCTCCTGTTAAGGCAGATTTCAGGATGAAGGCAGCGAAATTCTTAGCACATAGAAAGCTTGCCTGTTGTCGCGTCTTCAAACAATAAGTTGACGTTGGATTTCTCGACGATCCTTAGTCTACCCTTCCATAGGGGAGCAGCTAGATCACCCCAGTCCTGAGCACGATGACCTTCATTTGCTTTCAGCGGAGGGATTTTGTAGACCGAAACTTCTCTGCAGATATAGATAATGGATTCGACCTCGTCGTCCAGAGAGTCCATTTCCCAGATTAGAGTGATGAGTAGAAAATGAAAGAGCTACTGCACGGTATGCAGATCTTGAACTGATCACGATGATTACGTAATCCTTTATCCTGTTCATGCATGCTGGTCACTTTATCTTCTCTTCGTTGCTTGCATGACTGGAGAATGGTCGCTCCTCCAACACCCCCGTTAACAGAAAACGATACCCTGCAACTCTCATCCGGCCATTCCACTACATCTTTTAGTGCTTCTAGTTCACTTGAAGATGCAAATCCCACCGTGTATCACGACATATTTCCAACGATATCAAATCTCGCGATACAGAAACGCCTCGCGGAACTCGTTGATCTTGCTGAGAGCACTGAGTTGAGTGTAAGTAACTAATTTACGCTAATCCTTGTACACTTGACATTGAGTTGCTTTAGGTTGATTCTCGAAGTCGTGTGCACCAAGCCAGATTGCTTGTTGTTGCGCCTTTGGCACTTTCCTATATCATTCTGAACGACCTGTACGTCTACTTATATGTTTGCTACCCATGAGAAAAAAAGTCAAACCATGTCACTAGGCCGCAGGCGCATGTCTCCCTGACCCGACTACCGCAGAACCTTGCATCACACACTTTGACTCGATCCCTCCTAAAGCTCGTTGCAGCAACGCAATACAGAAATTACCCTCTCATTTATAAGAGCATCGAGCAAATACTCGCCTTGGTACAAGAAAACTTCTTTGATTCATCCCTAGCAGCCGTTATCAAACTGCTATTAGAAAGATACACGTGTAAGCCAGAGTCTGCCAACAATAGTGTTGAAATGTGATTCTAACTTGGGCACTACGATAGATGACTTCCGCCGCAAAACATCCGATCTGATTTCAAGAACACACACTGCGATCTCCACCTCCTTGGTGGGCTCTTACCTCAACGTCCCGGAGGATGACGCTCGTAGGTCTCTAGAACGGCTCGGCTGGACGTTTGACTCTGCAACAAACCAACTATATCCCCCATCTGCAAAAAGGCAGTCGGGTACTTCACCAGGTAAGTATTAGTAAACAGAGTAACTATAAGTAATGGAATGCTTATCATGCGTCGATAGCTTCATCGTTGTCTACTGTTAGACGTGTAATTGGAGGAACAGCGCAGATTGAATCCTCAGTGTAGGTCTATGCACAATCCTATATGTCGAGATGCAGGAATCCCACCTTAAACATACTCTCGATCTGTACTATCGTAGCTATATAGACACTCTATTCGTTAATTCGTGGCCGGCATACTGTCGAGAAGTTGTATATTCTACAATGATGGGCTCAAGTGTGGATGAATAGCATCAAACAACGCGTATGTAATTAGCGTCACAAAAGTCTCGCGCGCAGATCTGCCAATCATCCCTGGTCAGCCTCGTTCCTTCTCTCATAGGCACCATCCGTTCTTTCACTACAAGTACCTCGCCTTCCACTTCCGTTTACAAATCAATGAAACTGATCCCTACCTCCAGGGAACACGCGCTCAGCAAGACTCTCAAAGTATGCATAGCTGACCTTTTCTGCATCTTGGTATGCCTACCTGAGATGTTGAACTTGATACAGTGACCATTTCAGACAACCACGACTCTCGTAATGATACTATAGAGGAAATGGACGGAATTACTGTAGATACCCAGGTACATTACATGATTCCTGGCGGCGAGCGCACACTGACCTACGTGCCGGAAAGCCTGTCTCAGAAGAATCAGGTCCTCCAGAAGTCTGGATTAAACTCAAGTTCACTTGGGCGGGGAAAAACTATGATATCAGCGTTGCAGAATCGGATCGGTAAGCTCTTCGTATCTTCACTTTAGGATATACAGTAGTTAAATACTAATCATCCAGGGTATATGATCTGAAATCGCTAATATTCAGCGTGACCGACGTGCCCCCAGATAGGCAGAAGATATTGGGTCTCGTAAAGGGCAAAGTTCCACCTGAGCAAGAAGCCATGTTAGTGCGCCTTGACTCTTGTCTCGACGAGGCCGCAATTTACGAATGTCCTTGTTTTAATCACCAGATCAAATCTAAAGTTAGCGCCTGGAAAGAAATTTTCACTCGTTGGGACTCCTTTGGGTGATGAACTCAAAGATCCTTCTAGTAACCCTCACGCATTTATCTCCTACCACTTGAAACTTACGAATTTGATATAATCTAGAAGTAGAAGAACTTCCGGATGTCTTCAATGACTTGGACGTCGACTTCTCTGAGAACCCGGAAGCATCGCGCGCCTATATCGCAGACAGACGAAACCAACGTAAGATCAGGGAAGCTACTCAACGGTTACGCCAGACCTTGACCTTGATGCATCCTCTGCGAGAAGGGAAAAAACTGCTTGTTCTGGATATTGATTATAGTGAAGTTCCTACAGGTCACGGCTTGCGAGGTCCTGACGCGTTATCATAGCTATCTTGGATACCAAACCGCTTTTGGAGGGCTCGTTACCACCCATCGAATGTGCTAGGCCTTGTTTGCATGAATTTCTTGAAGCCGTTTATCCTCATTACGACATTTGCGTTTGGTGCGTTATATCAGGTTGACTTTCTATCGTTAACTGATAGTCGACTTTTTAGGTCCCAAACCAGCTGGATATGGTTGGAAACCAAACTTCACGAGTTAGGTATGATTGGATCGGAGAGAAACCGCTACAAGGTTATCATGACTTCCTGCATCGTGGAATGGATTTCACTAACAATACATCCTGAGACAGATCAACTTTGGTGCAGCTCCCTTCCGTTCATCAACCGCTTTCCCTACTGACACCTTATGTGCTAGTTCTTGACAAAACTTGTATGTTCAGAGTCTTCTCCGTACGCGACGGTCAACAATTTCCGCACCACGTCAAGCCTTTGAAAATCATCTGGAACCTATTCCCTCAGTAGTTAGTGCAGTCTTTATCACTCTGCCTGGTCGAGCATCCTGACGTTGTTCGTAGTGATGCTTCGAATACCATTCACGTTGATGATCTTGTTCGTCCCCGATCTCTTTTTTCCACCCTTTCCGGCTGAAAATGACACGCACAGAGTCGGAACTTCGCACTCAATCCAGGAGAAGGGTTGAAGATAAGTGCATTCAAAGAGGCGCACACTCTTCGTGCCATGGAAGACCGCGAGCTAGAGAAGCTAACACGATACATGGTACATATCGCGACCGTTGCGGACCTCAAGACGGTAGACCATAAGGTGAGTTCATATTTGAGTCTATCAGCGCAGTCCTTTCGTTGATGCGCAACTGTGTTCTGCAAGGACTGGAAGACGATCGCCAAAGCACTGCAGCCCCCTGAGTCGGAACCACAATGAGTTATTCCTCGAATCAGAGCGACACGTCACACCTCTTGCATACATGTACTTGTTGTCATCCATACCAACCAGCACCGGCTCGATAATAACATAAATATATAGTGATATCACTATAAAGCATTACAACACTATCCAATATGCAGAAACTAAGCAAATAAGTTACAAATCACACCGATATCTCTGATAAGAGGCTGTACAAGCTGCCTTTAGCAGCCACTTTATCGCGCCCGTGAGCAGGGGAAACAGATTTAGCATCCTGGACGACCTTTTGTGCCTTCCGCTTAGCCTTCTTTCCTTGCCACTCTTCCGCAAAGAATGTCTCTATGCCGTTTGTCAATGCATGCCAAACATCATCAGCGACATTGATGTCCTCCTTGGAAGCAAGAAGACTGTGGAAACGAAGACCCGAGAAGAAATGTGCACAAGCTGGTATAACGTCCGTGAGCAACAGGACCTGGATAACGTGCTCAATACACTCCATCGCGGTTGATATTTGCGCGGTAAGCTGGATGGAGCGCTCCGACACTTCAGACGGGGGCTCAAGAGATTGCTGAGTCGAGGAACGGGCTACTGATGCTAGGAATGCCCGCGCTTCCCTACGAGTCCACTTCTCCAGCTGTCTTTCTCTGGAGTTAGGCGCTTCTCCTGCTCGTTCGTGCATACGGGTGACTACCAGACGCAAAGAAAGCACGGACATCCGATCATCTTTGGACAAGTTCACGATGTCCAATGGGTTAAGTCGTAAGAATGAACAAAGAGCGGTGAGACGTTCCTCTTCAGATCGTAACTGAATCGGGGTCGCCCTTGACTCGCTCTCGCTCTCACCAGGTGTTGAGGGAGAGATAAGTTGATGGAGAGAAGATACTTCGACTCCCTCAGCCACAACTCGTGCACCCCTTCGGACATATTCCAGCACGGTCTTCCGCTGAGCACGGACATGCTTCTTCACAACGGCAGGGCGCTCCAGAGGAATGGGGCTGCGTACAGAATTCGGCGCCACAGACTCACTGGCGCGGTCACCATCCAGCGCACTCTGGTCATCCACCGATGACGTCGATTTGGCCCTCTCGTCTTCGTAGATTTGAAGCTGTCGCAATTCTCCGCGAAGTTTACTGACGTCGTTTGAGATATCATCGTCGAGCTCGCCCTCGAATTCGTCCTCTGTTTCCTCCACAACATCAACTAGCTCATCCGGGTCTTCCAAATCAGCACCTTCGTCTGCTCCCTCGTCCTCCTCGTCCAGTGGAGGGGAGGGAATGCATACCCCATCTTCGAGTAATGAGTACGCAAAAAGGCGCACGAATCGTGAAACACTTCGAGCCACTGTCTCCACGTCTGGGTTTTCCAAGAATGAATCTGGCCAAAATGTCCGTGTTGAAAATATATCCATTAGCGATGGGGAAAACTTGCCCAAACGGTAGGCACGGAGATACAGAGCAGAAACGGTCTCGGCATATTTGGGCGATCCGCCCATACCCGTCCGATCCATTTGCATAACGAGTCGACAGTCTTCGGGAAGATGGAGCGCACATACGGAGCCGGAAAGAAACACGCCTTCCGCCGGACGCAAGGGCATTGCGTATGGTAGAGTCCCTTCCACAATTCTCTCGACCATCACAGCTTGTTGATCGGGACCAACAAGCGCGGAAGGAGCGCCACTACTCACAGCAAGTGCCTCGACGGTCATCTGTATAAGCTCCATAACGCTCTGAGGCCTCTTCTTGTTTCGCCTCCCAGGCCGACCAAATAAAAGCGTAGTCAATGTCGCGGCTGCGTGAGTGATGCGTTGGGAATTAGTCAAGCGTCTCTCGAAAAGCAGGCTTGTGATGGCCCTTGGATTGGCCGCGAAGTGAGGGCGGTCACCGGGTTGCAACGTATAGTCGTTTCCGACCAGTGCACCGAGAAGAGGAAGAACTGAAACCGGCAAACTGAGATACTGCGCGAGAGAAGCAGGGGTGTATAGTGAAACCGAGAGGGAAAGGTCCGTCGAATCTGGAGGAATAATTCCAGAGCCCGTCATCCGTTGCGGAGCAGCTCGTCGCTTCTTTTTCACAGATTGGAAACCATCCGCTAGGTCATCACTGGCTACTCGTGCATTCTTGTTGTCATAACCAACCCAAACCATTTCTTCCAAAGGTACGTAGCCAAGATACCCTTCGCTGTTGAGAATGACAAAATCGGAGTCTCGTCCGACCACATATGCCCCTAGACGACCGGCGAGCTCGACAGCGTAAGGGTCAGCTTCTTCGTCGGCAAAATGAATTTCAATACGCTCCCGCTCGTCGAGTCCTTTGAAATCCTCGGATTCAACCCCGGCAGTTCCAGCTTGGAACGAGATCAAGGCATGCACGCAAACTGCAAGGGCCAGAGGTGGTATAATGCGTGTCTCATTCAAAAATCGACGGGTACTCCGGGACGCGCTCGATGTCCGAAAGAACAGCAGAGCTTGCTGTATATGGGATTGATTTATGCGATCTATTGCCGTGCTAAATTTGCCCGGTGGCGTTGAGCCTGAGTATTATGACTTAAAACCATCCAGCGGCGAGAGATCCGTACAGTACTGACCATCAAAGACAAAAATCGGGTGAAGCCCAACGGATATCCAAGCCTTCACAATCTTGATCACAAGCTCATAAAACGCGTCATATTCACCGCCGTAGACCCATGGAAGGTCCGAGTCCTCAAGCACCTTATAGATGAAACTAGGATGAGCAGTGGCGGGAGGTCAGTCCAAAGACATAGGGCTAAAGGAGCCAGTACGCACGACCACCCATCAACGACTAAGGGAGTCGGCGGGCCATTCTGAGAGAAGTGGATTGTCCCAGATAACTGAGAACGCTTTTCCTTGAGGAAAGTTGTTAGACCGTGCACACCCATGAGGCCATCAGGAAGACAAGACTCGTTTTAATTTTCAAAGTAATTCTAATTCTGGCTCACGTGAGATCTGCATTCCATTCTGGGCTTCCGAACCACGTGCCGGCTAGCACTCAAGAAAAAAAAATGTGAAAAATTGGTGACTGGCAATCCCCTATTATTCCGCGTGCATTCTCACGGGTCTGCTGAGGCGTGCCGGTGATCGACGTCCTTGAAATTCTTGTCGCACTTGTGAATCCTGTCTTCAACTGGCTGCAACATCGTCCGTAGCACACAGGTTGCCTTGGAAAAATTTGTAATATATGTATTACTATACAAGAATTCGGATATCTGTATGCCGAGAAAATTTATTAAAATTTGGGCAAGATATGGCAATTTTTTGACAATCTCAGAAAATGTGAAAAAATGTTCGTCTACTGCTGCTTCCACGTTCATCGTCGAGGTGAGTGTATCAGAATCATTTATAACACTATACGCTACTTGTATGATGATTTCGTTTGCCGCCCCAGTCGTAGTCTAAGGACTGTGACGATCGGCAGAGCAACCAGCCAAACAGTTTGCACCTCTGATCTCTTCCTTTCCTGCCAATTTCGCTCAAATGTGTTTGGACTTGTCACTGACGTTCTTATGGTATAGGGGCGACGTCAGCCAGATGAACGCGTGAACCACGCATGAGAAAACATCTTCAGGTATGTCCCATCATCCTTCGTCTGCCCTTTCTTGATGAGAAACCGTTACCACCTTTTCCGACGCTTAAGGCGGTTGAGGAAAACTGTCAAATAAAACTAAGAACAGCCAGCTGATTTCTCTAATTATGCGTTTGGTCCGAACTTGGTGCTAATACTGCTTATAGATTCCAGATACACATTACTTGGGCTCATACTCGACGTGGAAACGCACAGGACGTTGGTTTCAGTATTGTAATGTACCATAGTGAACTAATCGCCTCGCTGCTAATTGATGACTTGAACGCGGAGGCCGTTGGCTTTGAAAATAATACTTCTCCAGTTTGGCATCTTCCCTGCTCGTGACGTTCCCTCATTACACGTGCACTTCACGTGCGGACAAAACCACAAGCTCTTCCTCACTTTCACTCTTCAACTTACTCAACTCAAGTCCGCTACCGTATCCTATGCATCTGGAGTAGTCATTAGATATCCCGTGCAGTTCAATTCCTAATTGAATAAACATCTTCATTGAGTCCTTCCTATGCTCGGTTACCATTTCTATGTTTTCACATGTCCTGAGAGTTTCCCGTTCCCACTCCTTTTCCCAAAGTCGTCCAGCCATTTCTGGGCACAGAAACGGCAGTTTCACACGCATTCAAAGTCATGCAAGCAACTTCCATCAAGTTCGCGCCTTTAGTATCCAAATGCAACCGTCTTGCGCTAACATGATTCCTAAGGAACCTCGCCCGTCTGCGAGTCTCCTTGTGATTAATGCTCAGAATGAGATACTTATGGTGCAACGGCATTCCGATTCCCGCTCATTCGCTGGGGCATACGTGAGTTTTCAGTCGACTCCATCTTTACTCAGAACCCGATCTCACTCGACGGTCTGCAGGTATTTCCGGGAGGAAACTTTGATAAAACACAAGACAGTTCATGTGAAATGACAGCGATACGCGAGACCTTCGAAGAGACCGGTGTACTTCTTGCCTCGCGTGTGTCTTGTTCCGAGGATATCACTGTATCAGAACATGTCTACGAAGAGGCTCGCAAGTCCATCCACTCTGGAAAGCTACTGTTCAGCGAATTCCTATCAAAAATGGCCTGATGCCTGATACTTCTTCTCTCCTCCCATTTTCAACATGGGTAACGCCACCGCAAGAGCCCAGGTACGTATATCCCTTCTATTTGAAGCTAATTGTTGCTAATATACATACTCAGGCGATTCCGCACGCGCTTTTTCGTGGCGTTCCTCCCACTCGCTTCTACTCTTTCGGGACCGAGTTCGGGAACACATATCCATCGACTCCCTACCCCGGATTCTCCAGATGAGGATTCCTTCGCGACAACAGAAGTCGTATCAGCCAAATTTATCCACCCTCGCGACGTGCTTTCTGCCTATGGACGTGGAGAAATCGGTTTGATGCCTCCCCAGTTTTACTTGTTATCCACCCTTCGGGAAATATTCGACTCTATTTCGGATCCCAGTATTAGTACTGTAGCCCAACGCGAAACGATAAGGAAGCTCTCACAGAGTTCTTTTGGTCGTATGGAGTTCAATCCGCAGTTCTCGGCAGGGAAGGAAGGAACGGCAAGCCGGGTTCTTATCCTTGAGGGTGATGAGACGAGGGGAGGGAGGAAAGGTCATTTGCATAGGGTGACATTCGTACCACAGAAACGAGCTCTTGTAAGAGAAGTTCTCGCATGAGATTGTATTGATATAAGTACCGACTCGTAATCCTGCTGATTTCTGACTTCAGCTACCTCGGGAGCTGGAATTGGTGCGCACTCTCGATATCTTCACGGATTTAGAAATGGCAAGCCCGAACATATCCAAACTGTAGGGAACCCCGTAAACGATCATACAGTCGGACAATACGTTGTTCAACTGGGAAGCTTGTTCCAGCATCCGATCACTACCGGACTTTCCGCATGCAGAATCCCCGCAGTATTCATGCTATACATATCATTTCTGGGCCTATCTAATCCAAAGCATCGACTTCACATCAATAAGCAAGTCCCATTGCCCTTCTCGCTGTCTCGCCAATAACATCCTCGTCCTTACCAATTCCGACAAACGTACCCTCTCCAGCTGTTTTCGGGTAATCTGGAGGCGTTATGCCCTTTATAAACGCTTCCTTTTGTCGAGCCACGTAGCTCAGATTTTGTGGCGTCAGCGGGGCTGCAGGGATGTACATGACTTGAACGATTCGTGTTCAGAATAACTAAGGACGCTTTAATCATCAATGCACATGTGACAGGACGTACCAGCGGAATCCTGGTTGCCGGTGTGTTCCTGCTCGACACTATGAACAACATCACAATGCCAGAAGACCATGTCACCCGGTTCAACTGTCGGTACGGACGTCATAGTTTCCTCGAGTCGAAGATGAGGGTGGGATTCAGGTGTCAATCGAGGACCGAAGTAACCTCCGTCCAGCTCAAAGATACCTGGGAATTCTGGAGTGCTTGTGTCTTTGCGATGACCCATTAGCACATACGCACAACCAACGTAATGAGGACCAGTCATACCGAGTGCCCAATTCTCTGGATTGAGCGGGTTCTCGGTTACCAAGCTTTCCTTGAGCTTAAAGAATGGACGAAGGATGAGATATCCATTAGAGAGGAGTACGTTCGGGAAGACTTTGAGCGTTCCTTGGGTCGGTGCCGTCTCGCTGTAAGAATCAAGAATGGATGATATTTGGTGGTATGATGCAACAATAATGGTGTTACTTACCTCAAGGCGAGCCATCCTTGGAAGGTCCGAAAGACGCTTGCCTTCATAGCTGTCAACTACGGTCGACATCCAATGAATAAGATTCTCAGAGCTCACTTGTTCAGGGCGACCATACATTGACGTTTTGGCTTGCAACCGTCCGACGAGATCATATGGGTCGTGTTTCTTCCAATCACCTTTCAGGATGTCGCTATAGCAGCTTCTGAAGTTCGTATCCTCCTGAATAACGGAGTAAGCCTGTGTTTGAGATACAAACTAATATATGGGGACCGACCCAGCGCTCGATGCCTCCCCCGTCAATGTGCGGAGGGTGCGCTCCCCATTGCACGCCAGGATGCCTAGCAATCACGCACGCGGTCGAGAAGGTCAATTGTACTCGAAGCTGAAGCTGCCAAGGAGGCGACACACCTAATCCTGAACCTATCGGCATACGTCAATGGCGTAGAAAGCTCAACGTCTGTGAGTAAGTTGTCCGTTGCGTTTGCTTTAGCGTTATTAATGTGATAAAGGTTATTCAGCCAAGTTCCGAGTTGAAGTACGTTCGGATGCGCGCGGGCTTGAACCTGGGGTTTGGTCCAGCTACAGGTATGCGTTAGACATACGCATGAATTGCCAATTATTAGACTAGTTCATTTGGATAACGTACTAGAGCTGGAAAAACTGCTTGTCTTCTTCCGGAATTCCTGGCAAGAGGGTTGTTACTTTGAGTTTCGACAAATGCAATATGACTAGTCCGACTCTTACCTTCAACCGGATTGATCTTAACGAATTTCTTCAGCTCTTCCCTCCATGCAACAGCTTGTTCATCTTCCACAACTTTCTTGATCAACACTGCTCCGCGTCTCTTTATCAATTCAATCTCCTCCGATTTCAGATTCTGCAGTTCCGAGAATTCCACTTGCGGATGATCTGGTTTATTCATCCGAAGCCATAATTATTTAAATAGGACTGAAAAGTGAAACGCGTAGAAGCACAAAGAGGGCGTACAGAAGAACCTTGAGTCTTAATTTCTTCAGTGACTTTGCGCAGTTCTGCGAGCAAATCGTTCCAAGCGGCCGCCAGACGCGCCTTTGACTCCTCATCCTGCGGCGCGATATTACGCTTCAAATCGGCAAAACGAAGTGGAAGAGACTGAGGCTTGTTGTTCTCGAGCTGCATGTCAGAGGGCAGTGTACGGTTAACTACTCGACAGAGCAAGTCTCAGTCAATGAAGAGAAACCTAGTATCAGGACCTTGAGAATGTCGCTTTTTATAGTCCTCCATGAAATGATGAAGCAGTGTATCATGAGACCTGTCTTATCTTCTGAGTCCAAAAATAGGGTCAGAACAGCAAGCGCGTACGAGGAAATGTATACACACCCCTTCTAGCCTGTACGAAAGTCTTTTTGAGTTTCGCCGAAGTTCTTCCTGATTGTGGGTGGTAAAGATAAGGGAAATATATAGGGTCACCAAGGAAAGCGGAGATCCCTCTTTATCTCAGGTCAGAGGGACGACTCTCCTCTACCGAGGTCATTGGAATTTACATTTGAGATGTATAGCGCTTGTCGCTGTATCTCCATTATTAAGACGCAAGGCCGATGGCTCTTCTGCATCTCGCCAACAATGTCCACCTCCGCACAATACCGACAAAAGTACCTTCACTAGCCGTCTTCGGGAAGTCCGGAGCTATCGCGCCCTTAAGAAAGACTTCTTTCTGTTTAATGACGCACCCCGGTTTCCGCTGTGTGAGCGTTCTCGTTGGGGCGTGGCTTGAATGCTTCCAGAGAATCAGAATGAGAAAAAAGCGGGCGTTTAGCATACCTCGACCCCACGACACGTACGTCATGCTCTCTACAAGCCGAAGTCCGGGATGAGAATTGAGTGTGAGACGCGGCCCGAAGAACCCACCACCTTTTTCGTAGATTCTTGGAAAAATCAGGCATACTAAGACCCAATTCTCAGAGTTGGCGGGGTCTTATGCCACTAAGGCCTCTTAAGCTTCAGGAAGTGCCGAAGGATAATGTATGCGTTTGAAACCAGGCCAGGACATCCGGGAAGACTTGAAATGTTCCCTCCGTCGATGAGGCGTCACTAACATGTCGGACGCACAAAGCCTGGATCAGCAAAGATTAAACACGAGAAAGGCGGCACGTAGCAAACCTCAGCAAGCCAGCCTTGGAAAGTACGGAAGATGCTTGTCTGAAGATCGTTCAGCTGAGAAATAAGCTCCGTATGAACTCGTAACTAAAAACTGTTTGTCCTCTTCTGAAAAACCTAGATGGAAGTCAGGGCGGGAATGTAAGGCCATCGATGATACTGAGTGTCACCTTCAACCGGCTTCGTCTTGGCGTATCTTCTTGAGCTCCCCTCTCCAGGCAGTCGCCTGGTCATCTTCCACAATATTCTTCACCACAAAATAGTACCCCACACCTCCTGACTGCATATATTTGCTCCGAAGAACCACATATCTTGGTAAGTCATTCCAAGCAGCCGTCATGCGCGCCTCGGATTCTTCATCTGGCACAATCGGTCGTTACAAATCGACAAATCGTGCAGGAAATAGCCTTCATCTTCATTCTTGGCCTCGAATTGCATATTGTGTCCGACTTTTCGTGGAAATTGTACTCAGCTCTCAGAGCAAGTAGACCCCAGGCAAGAGAGAGATTCGTCTATCGTACGTTTATTATTAGGTCTTTTGGAAACGGAACGGCTGACGACGGTAGATCATGAGGCAGGCTTCAGGTCTAGAATAAAGCTCTTCTTGCGGGAGCAGGCGCAAACGTGAGAAGTGAGCCTGAGTGAATTGACTGTGGCACGGTTGCTGTTTGAGGACTAAACGACTTACGTGCATGATTTCAGCCTTGATATATACCCAAGTAACGAATGCCGGTATTCTTCATCGCTCTTGAAGTTAGTATTTTTTGCATTTGAGAGGGAGGGTCAACTTTCAACAAAAAGTAGGATCCCGCATTACCCGATGTGGGGGATCATCGCAAGACGCACGTGCTTTTGTCTTCAGATATTTGGACACTCACTGTCACCAATTGTATCTATCTCTCCAATACATCTGCACAGACAATCGATCAATCCATTCCATATTAAGAGCCACTGAAGACGGCCATCCGATGGGAAATCATCAGGATATATACTTATAAAATCTCTCTAGCACTCTTCTGCCTGGAGCCGACGTTCCCATGACTTGCTTCAAAGTCTTCGAAACTCAATAGCAGCTGACGCCTCATTTAGAGCGGGGGCGGAACCAATTTTCCGCACAACTTGCACCAAGAAGTCATGCAAGTCTCAAGTCCTGCTCTTAACAGTTGGCTCAAGCGCCGCGTAATCGTCACTGGAGGCGCTTCTGGATTCGGCGAGGCGACTGTGCGATGGATGGTTAGCAAAGGCGCCAACGTGGTTATTGCTGATATTGTAAGTAATGATATCTCGTCTCGAAAGTATCAGGTTAAGGGACTGTTGTGCTGAGGAAACCGTCTGCAGAATGAAGAGAAGGGAAAGAGTTTTGCTAGTTCCATTAATCAAGAGAAACTCGGAGGATCCGCATTCTTCATCAAGAGTGAGCATGCGTTTGAACCTAGGGCATAATATCCTATGTATACTTGGATCCCATTTCTGAAGTCTTTCTTTTGGGCTTGGCTTGACTTCTAGCCGATGTGACCAAATCTTCCTCGTGGTCCTCTCTGGTGAAGAGCACCCTCGAAGAACTCGGCGGGCTAGATGTCCTCGTTAACAACGCAGGCGGCAGCTATACGAACAAGGTAAACATCATTTCACCTCCTAATCTCAAGGATTCTCACGATGAATCGTCGTGAATTCTTCAGCCTTCCCTCGAAGTAACAGAATCGGATTTTGACAAATGTATCGACCTCAACGTCCGCTCCATATTTCACTCTATCGAAGCAGTCGTTCCGCACTTCATCTCGCAGAAACAAGGGGTCATCGTCAACGGTGTGTGCTATTTTCGCCCCCATGCACTTTGGAAGTGACCAATCAGGAGTACTGACTACGTTGTTCCAAATTTGGATTGTTTCGGCTTATGCATACGACACGGATAGTATCCAGTACAGCGGCAATACGGTGAAGAGCTTCTTATTCTGGGAGAGTCGCTTGGTATTCTGACCATACACGCTGCAGACCTCGAGGAGGACTGACTTGGTACAGTTGCGTTGTTTCGCCTACCAAACAGCGCAAATTGAAAATACTCACTTACCTTGTTTTTGTCTCTTTTTCCGCCGAACTCCATATCCAGATGCTTCCAAAGCAGCAGTCAATATCGCTACCAAAAGCCTCGCGGTAGAGTATGCTGCTTCGGGGATCCGCATTATTGCCGTCTGCCCCGTCGCAGGGCACACGCCACTCCTCTCGACGTTCCTCGGCAAGGTAGCAGAATTTCTTTCTTTCCATTGTTCTTCGCCCCTTTGATCATACCTCTTGCTTATTATTGATCAAAGAATACCGAGGCGGCGTTCAGGGCAACTGTACCTATGGGTCGGCTTACGCAGCCGGAGGACGTCGCTTCCGCGATCGGATGGCTTGCCTCTGATGAGGCGAAATTTATTACGGGCGTGTGCCTTGAAGTCGATGGTGGACGGTGTGTGTGATTAAAAACAAATAATGCCCCAATGATTATGGTGCCTGATGTGGTCAATGTGCACTTTTGTACAATAGTACGTTGTTCTGCTTATAGTTTCGCAGAGAATTATCAAAGAGTGAAGAATAAGTTAGGAGACTGCCTTGTCTAGCACATGCTTTGAAATCTATCTTGGATGTCCTATCAAATCGGCATCATCGATCCGACACAAATTCGCAGAGAAACTACACGCCGCTCTCGCGCTGTGCCTTGTATTTCTCCGTTTCACCGAATAGAACGGCCCATGTCGGTCTATCAGGGTGTTCGGTTACGATGTATCGAAAACAGAATACCTGTAACTCAGGAAATCAGGACTCTATTTGATGCGTCCGACATGAATTGCAGGGGAATCCAGTATTCCCGGAATGAGTCGTCGAAACAATCAGATGAATTGTCAAGCTATTTTCAGGCTGGCAGGAGCTCGGTAGATGAGCACCAGAACCAGGATGTAGCAGAAAGGGTAATTAGAATGCGTTTGCTTCAAGACAGGAACTGAATTACTACTAATCATCGCGAACAACTATACTGAGAATTCCGCATCAGCAGCGGCAGATAGCGGACTGCCAAGGATGAATGCGTGTCCTGTCCTGTAATTGTGCTCAAAGTACATACGGCGCCAGTGCCTGTGAGTCACATGTGCCCGTCGTGGGAAGAGAAACAGCACGAGAAAGACGCCCTTTTGCCGGAGTCTAGGCTATTAGCCCTAGCCACCGGCCCTTCGATCGAGTCGGGATCCGGGGGAAATGAACACAGTTAGAGACATGGGAGACTAGCCAAAAGCAAGCAACGAAACACAGAAAGTTTTAGGCGCCTTAAGCGCTACACTAGAAGAGCATATAAGTGAGAGCCAGATGCATTAGAAGAGTAGAGTAAGCATAGATCGCCCAGTAGTGTTTCCCAGAGAACATGTTGTGGGTAGAATTTGACACGGCTCAGCAGGTAAGTCGGCGATCAGGGGACGATTGCAGAAAGTATAAAGGTTACAACTGATTCCGTCTCAGCCAAGGAGCGTTTGTTCTCCAGAAACCGTGACTTGCGGGCGATGAAAGAGGGAAGGGACCCAACCAGGGGCGACCGAGCCACCCGAATGCATGGCCATATATGGGAAGACAATAAGAGAGAAGGATTAACTTGTCGAGAAGCGTTGCTGGGGGCGAGTCGACATCAAAGATGATGTGAACGTTGAGGTGAAGATGAATAGTCTTTTGTTACGGTAATAGCTGTCGGCAGGACGCGCAACGGCCCTCTTGACGAGAAGAAAGTTACGGTAGCATTGATAATAAGCATCATCTCTCGGGCTAAATCAGAAGAGACGCAGGTTAACAAACTTCCAGGGAAAATGCTCGGCAGGTCAGGCACTTTGAATGGGATGCGAAGAGATGAGAGAGAGAGGGATGATGGCTTCGGATCAATTGTTGTGAGATGAAGAGAAAAACAAAATAAAAGGAAAGGAAAACAAAGAGGCCTTTAGTAGGGAATACCCACCAAAAGTGGTAACGATGGCCTGTGCACCTATCATCCTGCACCTCTAAATTGCAAATAACCAAAATAATGTTTGGTACCTCTCCCCTCGATATTTCCACCCAAGCCTCGCTGGACCGAGTGCAACAGTACTTATAGCCCGTCCCGAATCTTTTCAGTCTCCCTAGCCTGCTCCAGCGGTCTCACGTTACATCCTCAAACTCCCTAGCCCAGCATGGTCGCGTTTTTGGGCTTGTTCTTGCCTCACTTGCTTCTCCTCAGCGCGTTACCACAACTGGGCGCTACTCCAGTCCCTCAAGCTTCACCAACAGGTACGCGGCAGCAACACGGCATCGCCGAATTACTCTCTTTCCTATGCAGCATCAAACCGCTCAACGTCCTCCTCTGTGGGCACGACTTCCAAGGTTCGAGAGATGGCACGTTCACAATCTCCACCCCACTCGGCGATGCGACAGGAGTGGCAGATACAAGCGGTGCCGCGCGCTTCGCGGTTCGTTACGCGACGGCGACGCGGTGGCAAGAGTCCGTCCTAGCCAGTAGTTGGGAACTTCCGTAAGTCGTGAGTATTGCAGATGGGCGCACAACCTGACCACATGCTGCAGGAACGGTGCAACGGATGCCTCTGCACTTCCACTCGCGTGCCCACAGGAGTCGAATCCTCTTACGACTACCGGCACGAGCGAAGACTGTCTGTCGATGATCCTCTATGTTCCCGCTGCTGCTGCGGTGACGAGTGTCCCCGCGTTGATGTGGTACGTCTTCAACATTTTCTATTCGGCCGTTGTGTACGCGTTTCGTGCTGCCACTCCTGGCAGGAAGACGGAAAAACAAACACCACTCTGATCTTCGCCTCATATTCGGAAAACGTCGATCACTTTCACTTACTAAAATCGTCCATTTCTCCTCAGGATCCACGGTGGCTCGTTTATATTTGGTTCTGCTACAAATCCAGGCCTTGATGGCGCTGCACTAGCCCAGGCTACCGGCTCAATCGTCGCAGTCGTGCAATATCGACTCGGCGCATTTGGATTTCTTTCTCCCCACGATGAGAGCAATCTAGCTGTGAAGGATATGATCACCGCTCTACGATTCCTTGAAAGGGTATTGCCAAGTTTCAATGGAGATACGGGCAAAATCACAATAGCGGGACAAAGCAGTGGTGCAACCATGGTCCGAGCCCTTCTGGCCGCACCGTCTGCCTCCGGTCTCTTCAGGAGTGCCAGTCTTCACTCAGACCCCATGGTAAGTCAACTATTATACAATCGAGGAGATCTCTGATAGTGTTCTTCAGAACTTTGGATTCCTCTCTACTGGGGCATTTCAAACATTGAACAATTTTCTGAAATCTCAAATTCCTTGCAATTCGGGTGATACTGCATGTTTGGACCAGCTGTCTACTGATGATATACTGGGTTTTTCGTCCACTGTCTTTGGCCAAGCACCATCACTCGATCCTTCTGCCGGAGCGGCCATGCCTATGCGCCCAGTAACGGATGGTTCCCTCATAACATCGCCTCTTGACATTACTGCACCATTTCCTGGACAGTCAAAGTCAATTGTTGTATCCACTGTCGAAAACGAGGCTGGGCCAACTGTCTTCTCGACGCTCCCGGGCCCAGTACCCGGTTCTGCCTTTCCAGCAGTTGTAAACGCCTCCTTGGGACCGGCCCGCACAGAAAAAGTGGTGAACTCGCGCCATTATGTTATACCACCCTCCGACACTCGGGGTGGGGATTCTGATACTCGTACTCTTCTTGAGACTCTCGGTACAGACCAAATATGGCGTTGTCCTTCCTGGACGTTCGCTCGTGCTTGGGCAGGGGCTGGAGGACGGGCGTACGTCGGAAAATACATCGTTGGCGCCACATACCCGGACAACGAGAGCATAACGTTTTGCAAGGAGAGCGGCAAGGTATGCCACGAAGACGACATCCAAGTCGTTTTTGGTACGGTAGGCTCACCGTCTCGCGAGCAAAGGAGCACCGTCTTGCAGGTTCAGACGCGCTTGAAGTCGTTCCTCTCAAACGGGTCGCCTAATTCATTCGGCCTCCAAGACTGGAGACCTGTATCAGGAAGTGATGTCAATGGATTAGTTCTTGGCGGCTCCGGTGGGAGGGCTGCGGTCGGCGCATGTGACCCTAGCTTCTGGGGACAGGAAGTTCTATACGACTACCAGCTCTTCGGAAATTAATTCCCTCGAGCCTCCCTTCCCTCAAGACTTCTCGAATTCACCACCTACTCGATTTCTCTTCGCTATCCGCTTCGGGTCTTTTTGTGCTAGCTCGTTTTCGTCACTTCATTTCGGCAAGGACAAAGAGGGGGGACAATTAGTACCGACACTCCCCGTATATTGGCTGGTTGATTGGCTGGTCGTTCAGTCCCACTCAATTCTATTTATACCTTTTTAATCAGCACCTTTAATGCCCTTTCATGCTTCACACTGTACGTGTATCAATTCCGCTTTTGTCACTCATCTACTTCGACGTCCTGTAGGCGTGTTGCTTTACGACCGTCACGAGACAGTTATTGTATTTCTTGATGAACATTTTATACCCTCCCTGTCCCATCCCTACATTTCGCCTTCGTGTGCATTCACATGCGTTGCTCTTTATTCACGTCCCCTTGGTCACCTTGTTTCACCTTCATGAATGTAGTTACGATAGTTCTCTTCGCGTTGTTTTACTGTATCCTTACGAATATCAAAGTGTTTGGATGAATGGATCCCTTTGGTTCTTGTTGTGGTAGACTGGCCCAAATTGGATGTAACTTTCCATTCTATAAAGGAAGAGCGATATTCGGATACTTCGAGAACTTACCGGAATCGACCGTAATTCACTGTTTTGCCTTCGTGTGCGCCGTCGCAAAGTTTCGTTTCTTGTTGACCTTGACCGGTGCATGCATCTCTCAGTTTCAGCGATCGACGTTTCCAAAATAAGCTAGACCGAGGCTCGAGAACTGATTTCCTTTTACGCGCTGTGAGTGTCAGTCTCCTGTCGCGTCCCAACACCTCTATTCTGCCATCTGCCCCTAAGCATATTCCTCCAATCCTCCTCGAGAGTTGAGCTTCTTGTTTCATCCCGAAGAAGCAAATATAATGGTACATTCTCATATTGCCTGTAAATTGATCAATTTTGCTGAAGTCTTCGTTCGTTTGGTGTGTATGCAGAGTGATAACGCAGGTAGACGCGTCAACCCTATCCCCGTACCAAGCTCCGATTCTGACTATGCTTTTATTCTCCTTACCACGTCGATTATGGCCCTCTTGGAATGAATGAACCGACGCGCCGTTACCAACATCGACAACAATAATATCACCAACCATAAAACGTCTTGATCTGCATATCGTCAAACGAAACAACAGAATACAAAGAAGCCTTCGCCCTATTCGACAAAAAGGGTACAGGCGCAGTCCCACGAGAAACTCTGGGAGACCTCTTGAGAGCCCTGGGACAAAATCCTACTCAAGCGGAGGTGGCGGAGCTTGTTGCTAATGCTCCTAGGGATGGTACGTGTATTCCGTACACTGTCACAAACCATGCAAAGGGTCGACTGATCGAGGATGTTTTTGGATGTTGGATTCTGGCTTGGGTAGTTGACTATAAGACATTTTTGACGATTTTGAACCGACCAGATGGGTTCAAGCCCGCTGGGACTGCTGGTACGTCCGCCTCTCCTCCTGCGACCCGTCCGCCTATCTAACCACACGCGTCTTAACGCCCTCCATCCCCACCCTCAATACTCCATTCTCTGCACCCTCTATCGCAAAACTCGAAATAGAGGAGTTTATCCGAGGGTTCCAAGTCTTTGATCGCGAAGGGAATGGGTTCATCGGTGCGGGGGAACTGCGCTACGTCCTAACCCAACTCGGGGAGAAGATGACGGACGAGGAAGTTGACGAGCTATTGAAGGGTATTCAAATTGGACCGTACGTCGCTTTCCTACTCATTTCACACCGTGCAATATCTAATAGTAGATCATGGTTTTCGTGTGCTTGTACAGGGACGGCAACGTTAACTATGAAAGTTTTGTCCGCACGATTCTCACTCAGTAGTTTCTTTTCCTTGTTTTCTCCATCATGCAACAAACGAACAATGTACTCTTATATATACACGCGATGGGAGATTCGGGCGATTAGACGGAGGAACTGGTGTTCTATGGGTATAGGGTGACTACACGCATGTCAACAGAAGAGACAAAATCTATCCATCCATCATCCATTACCAAAACCCACCCACGATATCACATGTATGGAATGTCGTGAGCGCAAGGCTGCAAGGCCAATGTCCATGTATTACTCTTCCTCTGTATCGTAATCACTATCTCCATCATCTTGGTTTTGCGTGCTTCCTGGGACAAGTGCTCGACCAGGGATGGTCTCCAGAACGAGCTGAGCACCTCCTCTTAGACCATCAATCGAGGACAACGGCGTCGATGCCGACCAAGGCACCTCCCGACGCGGGTATGAAAGCGCAAGTTTGAAAGACCAATACTCTTCCGTTATGCCACTCTCATCTGAAGCAAAGCCTGGTGGAGGAGATACTGGGTCTTCAGATGAAGAGAGGTCTTTCGGGATGAGCTGAGCTGCGACGAAGACATACAAGGACGTCACGGAGGAATCTGGCGAGAAGTGGCGAATTTGACGTTGCCCATCTGGGAATCGTACACCAACACGGATGGAATCCTTCCCCGGAGCAGCGTCGGGGTTGAGCAAGAACCGTCGAGCGTAGCGATACCACAACAGTCTATTAGCCTCACGCGCTTCCCGTTCCTCCTGTGCCCTTCTTCGCTCTTCCTCTTCACGTACCCGTGTCAGCTCTTGCATCTCGATTTCCTCCCTCACTCTTCTTTCTTCCTCTATCCTCCTAGCAACGCGTATGCGATCCTGTTCCGCTGCACGTGCAAAGGCGGCATCTTGCTCCTCTCGAATACGTCGTTCAGCCGCTCGCTCCGCTGCAGTGGCGCGTAAGCGCGCGAGGAAGGGCACTACGCGCGGCAATAGCGAGTTTGTAAGGTGCAAGCAAAGGGCGCGAGGTGAGGTGGGTCCCAACTCTGATGCGGGGAGATCGGCATCATTGGGGCTGGATGGACCTTGATGTCGAGACAGGACGGTGAGGATGGGAGCTTCGGAACTATGGGAACCTCTGCGAGCTTGTAAACCAATGAATGCGATAAAAGGATACGTCGTAGCCCCGAGTTTCTGTGAAGCTAAAAACATAGTATGAGCGAAAACTATAGTGTTTCTCAAACCGACAACGTACCTTGGTAGGCTTCGTAGTCCCGAACGTCTCCTCCCCATACGATAAAGTCATTGGATTTCAAAAGCTTGTTGAATTCTGGATCAATGAGTGTTGTCCTAGCGAAATGGTCAGTTTGGGCTTAGGAAAGAACACCGCAGTATCTTCCTCACCTCTTGAAGTCAGGAACATCTTCATGCTCCTCACTGACAAGAACCACGCACAACAACCGTGTATCTCTCTGAGACTCCTTGAGTGCACTCTCATAGCTTCCCAAATAGAACTCCGGAAGCAAAGCCCGACTCGTACGGGCACTTTCCGTACGCCTGCTAAGCGTGCTAGGTCCCGGGCCCGCCTGCGCCTCCATGCCACTCGCACTAATGCCAAGACCAACACCAGCATCACTTAGGCGACTCTCGCGAATGGCCCCGGTCTCCTCTTCAAGCTCACGTACCCAACGGTCTGCAACATTCGCAGCATCACCCGCGACGTTCCGCCTATTCGAGCTAGGCAACCACGTATAAAAGTATAGAAAAATGCGATGAACTGTGCTTAGGGATGTTGTGAGCGGGTAGAGGAGAATGCGGACTAATGCGCCTAGGAGTTTTGCTATTGAGGTCATGGTGGTGGCGAAAGAAGGAGGTGCTGGCGGGATCAGATCCAAGGGCAAGTTGAGCGGCACTTTCCACACTGCCGAGGCGCGTTTTGGTGTTCAACGCGAACTACAAAACGTGACCACAGCAACATCATGGCATCCACCACAACGAACACGACAGCACTGACAACAGTAAAAGTGTAAGTGTGCGTTCTGCGTATGGAATTCCAGCCCCAGTAAGCTAATATAAGATCGTATAGACTAACTGTTGGCCCTGCTGTCGGGGCCATTCGAGAGCTGCTTTCAAAAGTAAAGGCCATTGACGCGAAGCACGGAAAATTCGACCTCCTCATTTGTGTTGGTGACTTTTTCGGTCCAGTAGACGGTGAAAATGTATCTAAAGAAGTGGACGAACTGCTGAGAGGCGAAATTGACGGTGCGTTGATATTACTACTAAACTAATGCATGAGGTGCTCATTGACCGATTGTGCAGTTCCACTGTCATGCTACATCATGCAAGGAGACGCTCCAATTCCGCATGCTGTGATCCAAAGGTATGCTGACTCAGGAGGAGAGTTATGCAAGAACCTGTTCTTGTTGAGTGAGAAACTCCAGATACTATGACTGAATTATGCCAACTATTTTCTCCAGGTAAATCGGGTGTCCTGACGACCTCGCATGGTTTGCGAATAGCCTGCCTTGGAGGGCAATATGACGAGCAAGCCTATTCTTTTGCTACTGCCGCTCTGGTATGTCTTACGCTTAATTCCAGAATAACGAGCAACTAATTGCGATTGTAGGGATTCTCGGATCCGTACTTCTCCGCTCAAACGGTTGAGAAACTAATCACAAGCATAACCACCACATCTTCCACCTCAAACTCCAAATCCTCATCCCTTGCTGATATCCTCAAATCCTCAACGTCATCTCACCTCATCGACGTCTTCATCAGTCACGTCTGGCCAGCGTCCATCACCCGGGCTTCAGCCTCTCCACCTCCTAGCACTAACGGAGTCACAGCGGTGGATGAAATTGTCCGGAAAGCCAAACCCAATTACCATTTTACTGTTGGCACGGGCGAGCCACCACAATTTTGGGAGCGCGAACCTTATACATGGGACGACGAGACGGGAAGAGTATCGCGGTTTGTTGCTCTTGGTGCATTTGGCGGAGAGCATGGAACGGGCAAGAAACCCCGAGTAAGCTTCATCCTCACTAAATATCACTTTGTTCTTCTCGACTTATGTTCACTTAGTGGTTCTATGCTTTCTCAATCACGCCTGGGTCATCATCATCAGCTGCACAGGCAAAACCTGCGAACGCGACTACGAATCCATTCACATCTACTACGTTCTCTGGACCGACATCCATCAAACGACCAGCCGAGATGGACGAAATCGATAATTTCATCTTCGGAGCGATTACTCAGCCTGTAACGAAGAAAGCTCGACCTGGTGAGTCCCTTTGTCCCTTAATGCAAAATTGCGTGTTATTGAGTGCTGATGTCGATTATAGAAAAGGCTGAAGGCGGGAAGCCTCCACCAGGATACAAGTGTAAGATATGCGAATCATCAGAGGTGAGAATGGACGTGATGACTGGGTCTCCAGTACGCTGACGCACTACTCCAGCACTTCATAAACGACTGTCCAGAACGAAGTAAGCCCCCAGAGGGCTACATCTGCAAAATTTGCAATACAGTACGTTGCGTTATCCAACCCGCTTGGTTCAGGTTTCCAATACTGTCTTTGTAGGCTGGCCATTTCATTCGTGATTGTCCTGAGAAGCACTCAACAGGAGACACGGGAGGGCGAAAACCAAAACCCGGCTACGTTTGCCGAGCATGTGGGAGTGACGCGCATTTAATACAGGATTGTCTTGTTGCTGCTCAAGGGAAACGTGATCAAGAACACAGGGGAAGACATAGGCAACCTCCTCGAGAGATAGCTCGTGAGTGTCCCGTATGAGAAATGATTCATCGTTCGTTGTATTGAGCTGCTACTGTTGGTAGCTGATGAATGTTGGTTCTGTCTATCGAACCCTAGTGTTGCGTAAGAACATCATCTAACTCATGTCTCAAACGGTACACAGGCTCACATTAATCGCAGAAAACATCTCCTCGTCTCAATCGGCTCCGAATGCTACCTCACCCTCCCAAAAGGCCAAATCATACCCACCGGTTCACACGCCCGCTCAAACCGAGGTATCTCCAAAATCCCGGGCGGAGGCCACGTCCTCATCGTCCCCATAACGCACTACCCAACACTCTCTTCAGTGCCTCCGGACCTCTCAATACCCATAATTGCCGAAATAGAAACATACAAATCCAACCTCCGAGCGTTCTACACCTCATACAACTCCCTACCCGTCTCGTTCGAAGTTGGGATTTTGTCCGGTCGTGGAGGACACGCGCACGTCCAGGTCATACCCATCCCTCTCAGTTTAGTTGAGAGTGTCGGAGAGGCGTTCAGAGACGAAGGGAGGAAAGCTGGGATAGAGTTTGCTGAAGACGGGGAAGCGGAGGCGGTATTGGAAAGTTGTTCGGGCGGAAGAGGAAATTATTTCAGAGTTGACTTACCGGATGGGAGGAAGATGGTACATTTGATTAGGCAGGAGGTGCCGTTTAGTATTCAATTTGGGAGGTACGTTTTTTTCGTACTTTTCTCTCCTCTCCTCTTTCTTTCCCTATCTAACCATACAATTCTTTCCAGACAAGTCCTATGCAAACTTCTTGGCGTACCGGGCCGATCCGACTGGAAAGCATGTGCGCAGACAGACGCTGAAGAACGAGCTGACGCCCAGGCCTTTAAACAAGCCTTTGTTTCTTTTGATTCTACCCAGAGTTGACCTGCAGTGATTTTATAACTTTGTGGTCGCGATTTCCCCTCTTTATTTTGCTCGGGTACTGTATCAATTCTTGAATCGAATCAGTGAAATATCATGAGAATGAATTGGGGTGATTCATTGTTTCTTGGAAATGTGGTGTTTCGGCAGAAGCCACGTTTGCAAGAACATGTTGGACGGAGTTGTGTCAGGCGTCTATCGGGCGTCTATCAATATGCGCTTCTGCCGATCGAGGCAGAAATTTCGGGATGGGATAAACACTCTGGCGCTTCCGGGGAGGCGCCTAGGACAACAGGCGCCCGTCCTATCAAATTATTTCCCGTCGATCCAAGGAGCTTAACGAGCGCCTATCTCAGTATTGTAGATCCACTCAAATCTTAGCTATGCTCCATTATATAGGATTCTGAATAAAAAGCAAGGCATATCATAGTTTTAAAAGGAGGATAAGTACTACAAAGTAGTCAGAACGGTGGGATATAAGACTTCAAGTCGCGGAATGATCAGTCAGGACGGGATGAGAGAGGCAAGAAATAGAGAAACGAGTGACGGGCACGGTAAATAATTCGAAGAGATGCCGGAGGCGCAAGAGACACATGCGTAAGCACACGTGCACGGATCTATCACACCTTTCAAGACACCCAAACTGTATACACAAAATGCGTCAATAAATTGTCGAGGACAGGATGGGACTTGCTTACATGCTAGCGCTATCACGAGATACAAAACGACCAACCTGCACTCTCATTAGTATTATTGTCGACAAGGCGATGAAGAACGACTTACATGAGACCCTCCATGTAATTTGACTTGCCATCCCTGGAAAAGAACCATCAAGACGAGCGCATCAAGAGCGAGCAAGACAACGCACTGGACCATGAGATTCACAAGCAACACTGACACGAACAGTGTAATCGTCTACATCGTACAAGATCAGTATGAAATGACCTTTATGGAAGAGATTCATACCTCGAAATCGGCAAAGAACAACGTGAGCTCATGGCCAGATCTGCGAAGATAAATTTAGCTTTCGGTCCGAAATAGCCTATAAATAGACTAACATCCAGCCGACAATTACGAGAAGCGGAACAACAAATGTCGCGATTTGCTGAAGCCACGGTAGTCAGCGGCGAATTCTAGTATAAGTACGAGCCACGCACGATTGAACTGCCGACACAGATCCCGATGGTGAGCTCCGTCTTGTTCTTTAGAGCCATCCAGACTGCGGTAACATGTTCGGCCGCGTTTGCAACGATGGGGAGAAGTATAATTCCTATGAACGCCTTGGGGATATGGTACTTTTCTGCTGTCTCTTCAATTGAGGCGACCACTACACGGATATTTAGAACCAGTTCGAAGACACGATGGACGTGAGATGAAAGACGCACGATAATCCGCACAGAAAGACGTGACAACGGTGGAGAGTATTAGCCTGGAACACGGAATATCTCAGACTAAAAAGGTGAGTGGGTAGCAGACAAGTGCATACGCTGAGCCAGACGCGATGACGCTCATTCTTTGTTCCTCGTGCTCCACTTCCGATTCCGTTTCAAAGTAATGGGCGTGTGTTTTCAACTTTGAGTGAGGATACAATCAGTAAACTCGTTAGACCTGCAACAGGCACTCATGAGCATACCTGGAATATGAGATATCCAATATATACTATGAGCAGCAAGATTGCCGTCCCGCGCGATATGGCCAGCAGGCCCACTCGCGACGGGTCACGAGCAGGTAACATGTCCCCATCCATAAGGATAGAGCCGAAGAGCTCTCTTTCGCCATTACTTAAGGAACCTTCCGTGTCAGAATTCTTAGAGCTGTGATAAGCGGCGGGAATGACAAGCGCTAGTGAGGGTGTAAAAGTCTTTCGATGAGGAGTTTCCTTCACATAAGTATAGGGACGTACTTATGCAAGCAAGTGTCATAAGCTGGTGTTCGTTATCTAGTCAGATGCGCGATCAAGAGGCTTAGATAAGAACGTACTGAGGCTGAACTGTGTAAAATTGTTGAGAATCAATCTGATTTGTATAACTAGCAAATTGAAGTTGTCTTACGCTTGGGCTCCCGTTTCTTGAAATTTATTCTCTTTTCGCTTCGTGCCACCTAACGACAAAAGGGTGAGAAGTTTCAGGAATGATCTATACTGAATTGGGTAATACATACCAGCCAAAAAGGAACAGCCCAAGACAAGAAGTAAATTCGATAGGATAGAACCCAGCATCTTTTGTTTTTTATTTGTTAACAAAAGTCCCGGTTCCTTGTGTTAGTCATGCTTACAGATGTTTGAACAATGCGGATTTGATCTGATAGCCGCATATTAAACGGTCGCTCAGAGGGGGGAAATGCGTGGCGCAGAAAACGTACTTTGAAGGAGAGCAGCAATACCGACAATAATCTCGACAGCGTTTCCAAATGAAGCGTTCAAAAGACCGGAGAGGGTTTCACCCAGCCTGAGGGAAAGCTGGTTCGTTGCGTCACCCAAGAGCTATAGAGGAGTCGTCAGTCTACGGACATCGTCGGCCCTGCGTGAGACATTGGGGAAAGAGCAAACCTTTGCCAATGGCATAATTGCGATGAAAGAAAACAAGAATCTCAGACCGGCATCCCAGTCAAGCCAGTGACTAAGAAAGCTGAGAGGGACGAAGAGGAGGAGAATGTTGATCCAAGAGCCAAACAAGAAAAACTTGTAAGACTGGAACCATGATGGCTCTCCCTCCGCCTTTACTGTCTTTAAGACTCGCTGGGCGAGAGGCAACTGGTCGGAGTTGCCATTGAGGGCGGAACCGTTGCTGTTGATCAAGGCTGTGCGCTCGTCGGGAACTGGAGAGTCAGACATGAGTGAAAGCGATAAAGGAACGTGAGGGGGGAGCAAGCTTGACGAGGCTGTGTGTTAATGTTCAAGTCGGTTGCACCCTAAATTAGGAAGGAAGCTGGATTATGCACTGCCTCAATTCAATTCAATTGACCGAGAAAGAGCTCCGACCGATGACGGAATTCCTAAAAATATTTAGCAGAGTGATCAGATAAGACGTATTATGTCATCTATTATGAAATCAGTCTGAACAAACAAGGACAATCCATCCATCCATCCATAGCATAGCATAGCATACACACAAAATAATATCGGGTATTGTCGTCCACTACTTGTCTAGCTGGGTATCTTCTACACCGTCCTGAGGTGGTATTTCGTCTGCGTTGGATGCAACAGCTGGCGTTAAAAGATGCGAAATATCCGCATATTTCTCCAATGTTCCATGCTTGTCCCTTCGCATCGCGATAGTAGTTATTGACGTATTGTAGCAGGGTCCCTTAACCAGGTTCGGTGCAGGCTCCACTCTTCTTGTGTACAATAACTCGTTGACCAGCGTCGATATATATGCTCCATGAGAGACGACAAGAACATTGCGCGGTTGCGATTGGACTGGAAGTGTGGGCAGGTATTGTTCAATGGCATATACCCACCAGCTTAAGGTACGATGAGCAAATCTACTTCATTTCAGAAGAAACTTCTCGCATTTAAAGGTGTGAGATGGATAACGTACTCTCTCCCGCTCTCTACAGATTTAGGGAGTTTCTTTTTGTCGTACGATCCAACTTTGACACCCGACAATTCACCCATATTCTACAGCAAAGTTAGAGATGGGAATAAAGATTTGGCGAGAATAACTTGCACGCTCGCGAAGATGCTGGTCCTTGTATAATTGCGTCTTGGGGTGAAGTGCGAGAATAACCTCAGCAGTCTAGACAAGTGGAGTGTTATATTGAGCTGATTGAGCCACTTCTTACGCTTTATTCCTTTACGCACATGAGTCGTTCTCTTCAAATCACTGGTAAATGCGATGTCAAAGTCCACATTCTTTAATGCCTCCATACACAAGTGAGCTTGAAGGATCCCGTCTTGGTTCAACACAGTGTCCATTTGGCCTTGTATGATACCCTCCCTGTTCTCGTTGGTTTCCCCGTGGCGAACAAGATAGACGCGCAGAACGGGGGCAGGGCTGGAGTAAGAGACGGACATGGTGGCCAAGAGGCAAGAGGGGCATTATACTGTCGTTTAGCGCTGCAAACAAACAGTGGGTGGGAGTCGCTCGGCACACTTCGGCACACTTTGCAAGAAGGGAACGTCGATCGTCATGAATGATCATCTTACTTTAAGGATTCAATTCTAACCAGGAATCAATTTTTCCTTCTCAACATGGGCCGAGTACAAACCCCCAAGCAGGCCACATATACTTCTTCGAAGGGCGTAAACGATCCTTTGAAAAACCAGAATAAGTCGAGGAAGTCTGACAGAAAGGATTCGGCACCCAAGAAATCAAAGAAGGGAAAGGCACCCGCGAAGCCAGACAGTCTAAGAGAAGAAATCATTGCCTTAGGCGGAGACGAGGAGGATTACGAACTAGTAAAGGATTTGGATAACGATGAGGGTGTGTTTGCCACCGGTAGCGTCAAGAAAGACGTGAGTAACTTGCTCGATGGTGGTTGTGCTCGACTGACGAGGATCAAGGCCGCTTTATCCAAAGACCTGGAGAAATTCATGAAAGGACTGAGCTTCTCCACCTTGAGGCCAAAAGATGTGGAGGAAGAACCTGATGTTGAGGAGGGTGAGGATGAAGATAGTAGTAGCGATGCAACAGAGTCCGTGTCCGGGAGTGAACCATCCGAAGTTACCTCGGAGACTGCAGAAGACACCCAAAACAAGGAAATCAAACGGAGCATTACAATACCAAAACTTGGACCGAGCGCACGACTAGTGAGTCATTATTTACTCAGACAGTGGCCCCTGCAAGAGTAACTAATTTTCCTCCAGCTTGTCGAACCCATTCCTCACTGGTACACCATCCTCCCTCCTCTACCTCCTAGTAAAGCACCATCCGGAGCTCCTTCACCACAAACCCTCTCTCAAAAGCAAGCACACGCTTCCTCGTTACACTCCTCCGAGCTTACGGCGTACGAAAATGTGACCTCCGCGAACAAACTCACTTCTTCGTCTTCAGACACTGCTTTCCTCCAGAAGATTCTGACAAGTGGGACTTTGAGCGACCGTCTTTCCGCTCTGACGCTTTTGGCACAGAGTAGTCCGGTGCATAATACGCGCGCGTTGGAGACACTGAGGGGAATGGCGAATAAGAAAGGAAGGGAGGAGAGTTTGAAGGCACTTAGAGCGATTTGTGATTGGTGGGTTGGAGGTAGTGCGCCTGATAGGAAGCTCAAGTGAGTGGAATGGCTTTGTTTTCAACGAGAGTGTGCTTATACCCGCCCGGAAGGTACTTTATCGACCAACCTCTCAATCATCCCGGTGCCACAGACAAGCATCTCTTGTTATGGTTCTTCGAGGACTGGCTGAAGAAGTACTTTTATTCCATTCTCCAGACTCTCGAGGTATCTTTTCCGCACTCAACCTCGCCGAATATAAACTGATACCCTTGCATCAGACACTCTCCCTCGACCCCCTTCCATATGTCCGACTGCAAGCAATGGGATTGATCTTCACCGTTCTCCGAGATAAACCAGAACAGGAGCAAAACCTTCTTCGTCTTCTCGTCAATAAACTCGTAAGCCACTTGCATTATCCGTGATTCTTCACTTTAGCTCACATTTATTCGATGTTCGTAGGGAGACTCAGAACGTTCCGTCGCCTCACGGGCATCTTACCACCTCCTTCAACTCCTCCAGACTCACCCATCTATGAAGTCCGTTGTCGTACGAGAGATATCGTCACTCGTCCTCAAACCTTCCCGTGGCAGCAGCGCTGCAATAAAAACCGCTTCGGGTGCAACTCATCTCAGGTTCGCGGATGCGACAAGCAAACCTACTCCGAAGCCCAAAGGAAAACCGCAAGATAAGACTGACAAGAGGGATTTACAACAAGAGCATTCGAGATACTACGCATCTATCACGTTAAACCAAGTTATGCTCTCCACGAGCGATACAGACCGAGCCGTTGCCAAACAGCTCATCAGTCTCTACTTCGAACTGTTCAAGGAAATTTTAGGAACTCCAACGAAACAGTCAGACGGAAGTGAGAAGGGTGATGATACTGGAAATGTAGTGGATCATTCTAGATATGCGAAGGAGAAACGGAAGAAACAAGAGGAGAGGAAAGGGAAGGGGAAGAAGAGGGAAGATGTTGAACGTGAAGGTTTCGCGGAAGTGGAAGACTCCAACTCGAAGCTGATCTCCGCGATTCTAACGGGCGTGAATCGAGCGCTACCGTTTGCAAAGCTGAGTTTGGAGGATGTCGAGTATGTCCTTTCTTTCCGCCTCCTCACAGTTCAGAGGAGCCTAATCATCTTTGCGCAGATTCAGCAAACACATTGATACGCTCTTCCTCATCTCACACAAATCCACTTTCAACATATCCCTCCAATCTCTCCGTCTCATAATGCAAATATGCCATTCCCTCAACGCAAGTCCCTCGCCAACCTCCTCACTTTCATCTTCTTCCGCACTATCCGTATCCATCACCGACAGGTACTACAGAACCTTGTATGCCTCTCTCCAAGATATACGACTCGATACTTCAAACAAGCACGCGATGTACCTGAACTTGCTGTTAAAGTCGCTAAAGATGGACACGAAGCTGGAGAGAGTGAAGGCGTTCGTAAAACGTTTTGTGCAGTTGCTTGTTGGTGCTGGGAATGGAGGTGCAGAGTTCGTTGCCGGTGGACTGTACTTACTCGGCGAGGTATGCACTTGTCGTCCATTTCAAACGCAATGCTGACCTACATATCTGTGTAGCTTTTCAAAGCTAAACCAACACTGCATGACTTGTTGGATAAGCCTCGACGTGCGGTGGGTAACGAAGGAGAGTTGCACGACTATGACCCGAAGAAGCGAGATCCTCAATACGCAAACGCAGGTTCCACCGCGCTATGGGAACTGGTTGGTCCATCTCTCTCTCATCCCCCTTGACTTCATTAAACACTCTTCTAAACATTAAATCACCAAAGAGACTGACCTTTTCTCACCTTCCAGGTTCCCTTTCTCTCACACTACCATCCCACAATCCGCCTGCACACCTCACAGCTCCTCTCCGGTCAAGACCCAACAGCAACCGCCGACCTCTCAATCAACACTCTTTCCCATTTCCTCGATCGGTTCGTATATAAGAACCCGAAGAAACCTAGACCGCGAGGGCCGAGTGCGATGCAACCGGGTGTAGCTGCGGATGTGAACGATGGGATGAGCATCCGGATGATTAGAGGCGCGGAGATGGGAGATGGGGATGTGATCAATGATGAGAGGTTTTGGAAGAAGGATGTCACGAACGTTCCGGTTGATCAGGTGTGTGAAGAATACTCTCAATGTATTTCTGGCTGGTTAGGCCCCCGAAAAAGAATTAGACTAATCTGGATACGATTTCTACAGATCTTCTTCCACAAATACTTCTCAAAGAAGAACGAAAAAGAACGAGCAAAAGCGGATAAAGTGGCCAAAAGGAAAGGCGAAGGCGAACATGAGGATGCTTCCGTCAATTTGGGGGATGAGGACGAAGAAGATGCCTCGGGAAAGGCCGACGATGTAAAGCCCACAACAGATCCCGATGTAGATGCAGCTGAGGAGGGAGAAGAAAAAGAAGAAGAAAGCGAAGGCGAAGAGGAAATTTGGAAGGTTAGTGGCCTCGGCGATGTTTCTTCCCTACCTCGTTTGGGATCTAGGCTCACGCGAGTTTATTCTATTCTTGCCACTTCTCTCTCTTTTTTTGGAAGGCTATACAAGCTACGCACCCAGACCTCAATCCAGACGTCGACGATTCAGACGACGATATACCCTCCGACGACTCCGACTCCGAGTTGGACGGGGTCGGAGATCAAGGAGACGGACGTGATTCGGACCATGAGGTTCAAGAAGACAAAGACGGCGATGATAATGATGATGACGACGACGATGACGACGACGCGCTCTCCCTAGCCGAATCCTCATCCGCAGAAGACCTCATCGCCCTCTCCGACATCGAACTTCCGAACGGCCTCCTCCCATACCACTCCTCCTCTTCCCGCTCTCTCTCCCCTTCCGCCTCAGCTCCATCCGACGAAGAATGGTCCGGCTTCAGCTCCAGCTCCTCCACCCAAAATCCCGACCCGAAAGGTACTAAAAGGAAACGCCTAGCGAAGGAAAAAGGAAGAGGACAAGACGAAAAGAACGAGAAGAGAAAACGCCGTAAACTGCGCTCGTTACCCACTTTTGCTACGTATGAGGACTATGCGAAGCTCATTGAAGGGGAGCCTGAGGATAATATCTAACTAAAATGGGTACGGACAGTGATGTTCTGCGATTCTGACTAGTGCTACAATAATTGGCAGAAATGTTGTTTATCATCATTGGCATTCTCAACTTCAGAGAAGGAACTACATGTCGTACCACTCGGTGCGTATGTACCTCAAAGTAGAGAACGCATACAAGTAAATGAAAGCTTCGTCCACTTTTGGTGGTGGAATTGCAACACGTGTTCAATCAAATTCGCCGCCATAACGCTACAAATACTTTCATCACAATAGCATCATATCATGCGCCTTCGTCTATGCACATATTCACAAACCGCTGACACCTTTAAATATCTATAGCAGGATGGCAGAGAAAGAAAACGAACAGACCCAAATCTAGTATATACCAACCAGTCCTCGGGGTACATTTCACCATATCACACCTCTATACCCTTCAGTCTCAACCCTAATTCGCGTGTGAGCAGATCAGTAGAATTAATTGGAGGGATCTCTCGGAATAGCACATAAAACTTCCGAAAATTGCTTCATCTTCGCAATTCTGCTCCTAGTTTGAAAGCAGAGTTTCGACGTCCTTGATCACAGGGGTGATCCTATCCTCGGGGAACCGGGATTTAAGACCTGACAAAGCCTGTCTCAGTTCGCTTGCCTGCTCAGGGGAGAGGCGTGAGCTCTGTGATTTAAGGGCATGTAACTTCAGTGAGGGTCGACAAAGTTAGACGCATAACCTCGACGTGTAAACGAGCAGGAAAGCTTACGGTATTCCCTAAAGCAACAAGTGCCCGGTATGCCGTTTCAGCATCTTTCTCCTCTTGGCGCAGGATCTAAACACGGATTTAACGGAGGTTCAAGTACAGATCGTGAGCATGAGACAAACCAGAGAAATCAGCGACAGATGCTGTTCTCCGACCGAAGAGGATGCTACGGGACCTTTCAGTCGTACACACGATACGCTTCGTAATGCTAATATTAACACCCCTTCACACGAATCAGACGAAAAAGAAACCCACTTGAACAAAAAGGTAGCTAGAGCCACGCGTTGGTTTTTCACCAATGCTTCGTACGGGGCCCGTCCGATCTCCCCTAATATCGTGCCTACCCAGTCTGCGAGGCCGATAGGAGTGTTCTCGTTGATTGCGTTAGCTAACGCACGAAGCGTCAAGAGGACGTTAGTCTCCCGGGACTTCGGAATCGAACCATTCCACGATGTGTCCCATTCTGCGGCCTTGAGCAAAGAGGCAAAGAATTGCTGTGCTGTCTTCGAGTCGGGGTATGCGGAGGGACAGTACCCGCTGATCAGTCGGGCAAGATCGATTACTAGGATTCGAGAAAGCAGAGCTCAGAATTAGGAATTGGTGATTTGGAACGCGGGACATACTGGGAAAACGAGACGAGGAGGGCCAACGTTCCAAAATCTGTTCTATCGCCTCTAAATGCGTTATGTCGAGGGGTGGTACAATAATTTTACCCGACGAAGCGAGTGCTTGGTTGAGGTACGCGTATGCCTCGTCCAGTTTCTCGCTTTCCGGACCATAGATAGCCACAGCTGATGTTGACTAGAGTAGCTCGCGGCACTTAGCACCGATCGCTGTCAGGCGGCTGAACGACCTACAATTTCGTTTCGGAAGCCGTCGTCCAATTCGCTAACCTTCCCTCGCATGGCGTTGACGTTACCCTGCTTAAACGATAAGAAGGTCGACTGTGCGTAAGGGTAAATAAGCATGAAGTCTATCGCGTCTCGACTTGTCAGTGACTCACCACTGGGACGACAGATGTTGATCGCAAGGACATAGCTGGCTGCGGTGCCAGACCCGACGTGGATGGTGCGGGTCGAGAACCGCCGGTAAATGGGTCACTATATCCAGCGTTTGCAGAAGCAGTGCTTCCGGAAGGAGGCTGATAACGAGTTGCCCCGGTGAATGGATCACCATACACTGACGATGCTGCGGGAACCGAGCTACCGCTCGCCTGATACCGTGATGTCCCTGAGAAACCAATAGCAATTTATGGTTAATACGTATTCACAACTATGTGTACAGGAATAGCGCATACCAGTGAAAGGATCAGAGTACTCGGTGGTAGTCTGCAGGCTCACGCCACTTGTATTTTGCTGGATGAACTGGACAACTTGGTCTAGGTAGCTCATTGGCAGGTCATGCGACGTAAGGAATCTCTGAGCAGCAGCGTAAGGGTTTTCTATCAACAGTTAATCAACTCAATCTCCGCCGAATATGTAGCGAAGCAAATCACCCACCATTCGCATTATAGGGTAACTTTAGTGGGGGGACACCGTCTTGAATGTCCACGTCGAATACATAGTCGTACTCTCTCCCCTCATACAGTTGCTTACGTCCAGACCCGACTGCGTCCACAACTTCTCCGATTTTCTGCCAGGTCATGCTTGCTGAATCCCACTATAGAATCAATAGGAATACAATTAGCACATGGGAGAAGTGCTGATACGATCTTACAAAGACACTTTCCTGATGTGCCTCGACTTTATCGTCATTTCGGACCATCTTGACCTCCCCAGGCTTCTTACCTTCCATGCCGACGAGAGTTCAATCACTTGCTCGAAAAAGCTAGTAGAAAGAAGTGCAAGTATACACACCTGGCGCAGTGAGAGTCTCGAGTCCAGGCAGGTCGGTTTTTTTCACATCCCCGACTTGTTGACTGCATGAACGCAAGGCAGGGTCCCGACGCAGATTATCAGAACAAACAAGGGGCAAATATTGGCATCAGAAGATTCCGCCCATGCTATTGTTGAACGGTAGTTTGGCTAGTTGAATCTAGACTTACGAAGGAAGCGCTTGGCTCGCAATCAACTCATCGTACTCCTTCAGTTCATTCGAGGATGCCCATCGCTCTTCCGCGGTGCTGAAAATCCGTACGACGCCATCACTCGATCCAGTGACGATGTCACCATTCGGCATTGCAGATACCGTCCATACGGACGTTGCAGGATGGACAATTGTCTGCAGACACTCCTCATCTACAAAAATAGTAAGACTGAAATTAGGTAAAGAAGCCACGAAGACGAGGAAGACATATTCTCGTACCCCTCCAAATACGAAGAGTACGATCTTCTCCACCCGAAGCGATTTCGCCGGTGGGTAAGACTGTCAACGAGTAGACAAAAGAAGTATGCCCTGAGAGAGTGGATACCACATCCCCTTCTGTGGTCCAAACGCGAATCTCCCTAGGTCAATCATATAAGCATCATATGAATGTGGGCTAAAAAGAGTGCGATGAGGAAACGAATACCCATCGTTGGAGCACGAAGCAAAGCCGATATGGGGGATCAGTGCGAGATCACGGACAGCCTGAGTATGGCCGGTAAACGTTCGTATGTGCTTATGCTTCACCCACAATCTGATTGTTTTGTCCGCGGAGCCTATAGCCACCATGTCAGTGGGGCGGCAAATCGATTACGAGGCGCATTATTTCAACGAACCAGTAAGAAAAGTGTCTTGCCCCTCATCAAGAATTAAGGCTGCCCATACGGATTGTTCATGTCCCTTAAGCTCATAAACTTGTTGAAAATCGCGCCAAACTAGTGCTGTGCTAACATAGACTGCAGATGAAGGAGGCAATCTTCTCCTCCAGACATGTTGAACACGTACCGATCCCATGAGCCAGAAATAAGCAACCCCGATGATGAAACACTCAAAGCGCACACGTTGTCTGTATGTCCGACGAGCGCGTATCGCGGCTCGTCCGAAGGCGTGTCCAATGGATAAACGTTGATGACAGCTTCGTTACCTCCGGTGGCAATGTATCCTACGTGCCACATCGCAGAACACGAACGTTCAGCAATCGACGGATGATTCACGGAAGTAAACAACGCACCTTTCGGAGCCTCCAATGAAGGCGGGACATACGCGACAGCGTTGAGGAACTTGCTACCTGCCTGGAACGTGTAGTCCTGGAGGAAGGAGTTTGACGCTGCGCGCGTCCAGGAGCGCGCTGTCTTGTCGCGCGACGCAGAAAGGACGAGATCGTTCGTTGGCGATGCCACGGCACGTACCTTACGATAGAATGAGGATCCCAATTGGATGAACACGCATATTGAGAAGTGGACTTCTTACATCTGATGAATGAGCAGAGAGGGAGGCGGATAGTTTATAGTGCATTGTGGCAGGAACAGAGAGAAATGAGATGGATGTTGAGAGATTATTGAGTTGAGAGTAGCGGTGGCGTTGTGGAAGAATGCAACCGACCGAGATGGTTTACAGAGATGGCGGTCACTTTGTACTGAGCTCAACCATATTTATAAAACTCTATACTACTGTATTGTAATGCACCTGATGTACACCTCTCTAACGAGCCTCTGACCAGTAACTAAAACACGGTCAAAGGAGATACGAAGGTGCAGTCTACGCATTGCTTCATCTCCATGCGTGTCCTCAAGCAGCACCTCGTCGGTCGTGGTCATTTTCTCTCAACCTGACGATTTGCCAAAGCAAGAGGGGGTTCTCCCGTCATCTCACCCGCGCCCATTCATTTTTATCACTCCCTATTTAGGGCCGGCGTCAACAAAAACCACACACTACACTATAATTCATTCATAACCTGCTTCTAAAGCATACAGAAATCGATAAGCGCATAAGCCTGGTACAGTCTATGAGAATCACATCTTCGAACACATGGTTCACAACAAAATGAGAGCACGACACATCCCAGAAGCACATAGACCGCGGTATCAGAAGACTTCATCCGTTCTATAACAAACTTGCGCCAGGTCTAGGTCAGCCAGACGTCTTCCTTTCCTTCAGTGAAATAGACACGTGTCAGGGTAGCGTATCCCAGAAACAGTCACACCCCAGTTTCAAGCGCAGTTCAGCTATTCCAGTCTAGCATATGCCAACTTGTTGACTAGCTTCATTCTTCAATGTCCACATTTTCTTCCACGACGGAGATCTTCGCCTTCTTGCTCTTCCTGACTGTTCCCGGGGAAGGCGTTCCACTCCGCCGCTTCAAGTCGGTCCCGACCACAAGCGCTGAGTTGACCTGAGTCTCGTCCTGCGTCTGAGATTCGATCTCCACTTGGGCAGCCTCCATCGCACTAGGGTTCTCTTCGGCCGCTGACCTGTTCCGAGTCATTGGCTCCGTGTAACCAGCAGTTTAAGACTTTGTGGGGAAAATACTAACCTGGCTTGCGGCTGCCGACGGAAAAACTTATCGATCAGTATCTGTACGCATGCTTCCTAACGTGGGCTCACGCTACGATCGTCAGACGCGTCCCGTCTCTTCTTTTCCGTCTTCGCTTTCTTAGATTTCGGCTTACTCTTTAATAAGCATACATTAGCTTGCTGTCAAAAGCGATAAAGACGCGACATACTAGTTTTATCATGACCCTCTCTGCCTCGCTATCAGGACTGAAGTAGTCCCGATATATTGCCGTCTTCGTGATAGCTACGTTGAAAGCGTACTTCTGAATCTGCTTTTCACTCTTGACCTTCTTCGCTGAGCGTGTTGCCCGTGAGCGTGTTTCAAACAGACCGTTCTTATCCTTTTTAATGATCTCCAGAACGATGAAACCTGTATGCCATGATGAGTGAAGATGGCATGTTGGAAGGGTGAGATACCCCTCACCTTCACGTTCTAGACGATTCCACAATTGCTCAGAGAGCGATGCGCTGCATTTGGTTAGTATTCGAAACTCTTTGAGACTACCAGGATTATATATTTCCACGAGTTTTATGGCTCGACTGGAAGAAGCGAGCAACGGTCGTCAGATCAAGATTCACCAAAAGAAAGGAAAGCTTTGACCGAAAGAGTGCCAAATCCACAAAGGCAGATATTATCTCGGGGTATTTATCCTTAATGAAGTGGAACTTCGAGTCTCCTTGAAGACGGCAGGGAATGCAGACAAACTGAGAAGGGAGGCGAGAGTCATCCGCTGCGTGATAGCTGGAGTAGCAAGTCAGATTTCGAGAAAGAGTGGTATTCACTGGCAGATGCACACCCCATGCATCTGTGATATACTATCAGAAGCATATAAGGGGTACTTAATAGAAAGACTCACCTGATATGCATCCAGCTCTCGCAGACTTCGCAAAAGACAATATCGCTGTCATCCTGTCGAATTGTTAGTGGTTACGAGGCACAGCAACGGTGTACTTTACTTCATGTTCACAGGCACATGTAATATTGTCTGTCTCAGACCTCGTGTCTAAAACTCGAGATGGTCCCTTGGGAAGTTTATTGGCATCAACCAGATTACATGGTTGAACAGAACCACTCTCGGGCGTTTCCTCGACTTGAGTTTCCATTTCTGAAAAAACGGTTGATCAGTGTTGACGAAGACCTAATTTGTACAAATCAAGGACCAAGCATCTCATTATTCGGAGTCCAGTCCATTGCAGACTCGTCGAGGGCCGCTCTCAGCATCTGTGTGTCAACAGTAGACACGGCGGTTTGGTTTTCAGCAGGCAACATGGTGCAACTCTTGACAATTTTGTGATCTGTATCAGGAAGATCTTGAGTAGCTTCAAGCTGCTGCGTGGCTTCCAGGTCATCCGAAGCAAGTCGCCCCTCGCCCTTTCATGATTTTAGCTCGGCAACATATCAGAAACGTGACGACGTACGAGCTGGCCCAGGCGGCTTGGTATAACGTCAGGCTTTCCGAAATACTGAACAGCACCTTCGGTGTCCATCGCATCGTCCGCATTCTCGGGTACTGGGACTATACTACCATCCGCCTGCCTTACTCCTAGTGGACTAGTGATCTCGATACCCGAGTCATTAACGTACTCGGGATCGTCCTCGCCATCTCCGTCCTCATCAGTCCATCGAGGATCCTCAACGCACCACGCCAGGTTGCGACTCTCAGCATCCTTCAGTTGGGTTTCACGTTGTTTGGCCCGTATTTCTGCATCTGAATGTCCTTGGGTAGTGGTGAAGCCCTTCTTCGAAATGGACTCATTATCGATGCCAAGGTACTGCGATTCATCCTGTTCATCATTAGGTATGAAGCGAACGATCGATTGAACCTGAACGTCGATCCTGCAGTTCTTTTCAGCACGAGAACAGTAGTCAATCACGAACAGTAAGCAAACCGAACCCGTGATGCGGCGTTACGACAGTACCGACGCTGATTCTTTCTGGTATCTCAGACTTGTCATGCGTTGTGAAGACGAAACGATCCTTGTCTGGATCACCCGGTCTAAAATACGGTGGTTCGTAGTCCGGAGGAGTGTTATCTTGGTATAATATCTTGAAAGTAGCGAAACGGCGTCCTAAACAGGAGAATCACTGATTCATGCTGTTATCCCTTTGAGCTGAGAGAACGCACTTGGCAGGGGTTCTAGCGATTGAGTGACGAGAATCAAATTCTTAATAAGTGACTAGCAGAGACTCAGAGTTCTTGAAGGAGGAAGTAATAACCACAAACTACTGATACCTTAATGCTCTGTTTGACATCTCCGAGAGTTGGAGCCTTGCCTTTGAAGGTCGCCTGGGCAACGGCGTCTGAGGGCCTTACTTTAGGACCGCTATTTAGCGATACTCTATTGAACTGATCATCAAGTGACATGATGGGTACGGCAACTGTTGTTCCTGGTACTGTGTAATACTGCAGAAGAGATGAGAATTATGGAGACGTGAAACGAACAGACGCACAGTTAGATTATAAGTGTAGGATTCCACGATGCTAGATCATCGCAAGGTCAGAATACATTGACACGAACGTTAAGTATCATTACTTATTGGGGTCATCATTATCCTGAGCAAGTGTGTGGAAATAAGTAAATGCTGTATGCAGAACTTTGGCTTCATACGGACAAGGTATATTGCAAATATGAAGCTCTTGAGGTATTGACGTTCAATAGCGTCAAATATGCCGTGTTCCTACGTGCTGTTAGGGCTGACTCACAGAGGAGCGGAAACACGATCACCAAGTAGTTGAGTAGCTTGTCCGCTTCCGTCGAGTACCCGCGCGTCACCGTCTTGACGGTTATGTGACTAGCATGACGAGGATTCTTTCCCGCGGGGGAGCTTTGAGTACCATAAACCATAGATCCCCGCTCGCCAGACATCAGCCGACCTCGATAACATAGTTAATATTATGAGATACAGCAACCGACTTGCGATGTACCTTCGCCAAAGTTCTCTTCCGGAAGCAGATTCCTGTAGCGTAGAGTACCAGTGCGTCAAGAAACAAGAGAGAAGAGCGCGTATATGCGCCGAACTTATTTCTGTAGGACGTTCACTGACCTAAGATATGCTATACATCCGAAGCTCGCGCTGAGCAATGTCTTGATGACTGCAAGACTTTGCTGTGGGGTAACTGCAGTCTGTTCATGCTTCAGTAATGTAATTATGCCTCGCAAGGCACCATAAGAGAACCTACTTGTTGACGTAGAGATTGCGTCTGCATAATGGAAATATAGAGATGGAGAATCAGTTATGAACCGGGTAAGACTGGGCTGGGACAGGGAGGCGATGTGATGAGAGACCGTACTTACCGCAGTCCGGACGAGACGCGACGCGCTAGCGGAGACTGAAACAGATTCTCACATCCACGTGATCGTTTGGCTTAGTCATGTGTCTCGATCAATCCGTTATCCAATCCAAATCAACAATCCGCATCTACAAATTTCGAGCATTTAAGCAACTCAGTCCGACCTGCACTAACCTCTCGAACGCGGAAACATGGCCTCGGTATCACCAGAAGCTGCCCCTAGCCCACATCAGACGAACGGCAGGCCATCTGTAGATGGCCTTCCTCAGGAGACACTTGACTTCGCGGCTCGAATGTTCAATCTTGCGCGAAATGGAGATACTGAGCTACTCAGCGCGTATCTGGATGCTGGGCTCCCACCTAACCTTACCAATGCTCAGGGTGACGGGCTATATCTTATGGAGACCTATTGGTATGCTGACATATTGATTATCATAGGCAACACACTTCTTATGCTAGCCGCATACAACGGATACTCGTCCACCGTTCGGCTGCTCCACAGCAAAGGGGCAGATCCGAACAGTCTAAACGATAGGGGACAGTCTCCGCTGGCAGGAGCCATTTTTAAAGACTACGGAGAAGTCGTTCGCACCCTCGTTGACTTAGGCGCAGACCCTCGCATGGGCACTCCAAACGCAATCGATACGGCGAAAGTGTTCAAGAAGCTAGAATGGTTGGACTTATTAGGCGCAACGGAGGAGGAGAGAAACGCTCCAATTCCGGGCGTCTTTGGACTTGTGCCTGGGTAGATTTTCTAGCGCTCAGTATCAAGATGTCTTTTGTATAAAGTGCGTGTGCACAATAGCAATGCAACAGGAGAGCAAAAGGAACAAGACAACAGGTCTATAGGCACAGGAAGAGGAAGGAGAAGACATCTATGTGAACTTGATACTATGGCTTTGGAGCTGCAAGGAATTGAAGAATGCTGATGAGGACACGGGCACCTTGGTATATTACTGTGAGGACGTACGCTAATTTCTCCTCCGCGATAGCTACCCCTTTTCTTTTTATTCTTCTCTTTGCGGAAGCTATCCCCTCGCGTGACGACTAAATCCGCATGTGCTCGCTCGCCGTAGTCACCAACCTTCGCTCCCTAAGTGCAGGTTTGAAAGTCAGCTCAGGTTTCACAGGCCAGGTCAAGAGGCACCACCAACCCGTGAATAAAAGGAATTGTCCTTCAGCCGTTCATCTACAAACTTGACCGTGTCCGCTTTAACACGCTGGAAAGGTGCATTGCTCTTCCGAAGCTGCTTCGCGCTCTTTCCATTTTGATCGGCGAGCGACATGCTTGTTGCTTGAAACTGCACATTCTCGTTGTCCGCTTTCTTCTGAGATGTTCCATTCACGATGAATTTCTCATCTACTTTGGTCTTTCCCGATTCGGGTGCCTTGGGCTGGATGCCGTTTACGTTTACACTTACACGGTTCTCGCTGTTTTTCGTTTTTCTCTTTTTTGCGGGGGGAGGCACATCCGCATCATCCTCTGACCCTGACTCCGATTCCAACGTCGAACTTGTGTTTGATGAGTCGCTCTCAGAAGAAGACGAAGAGCTATCGTCAGAAGAAGACGAAGAGCTATCATCGGAAGACGACGAAGAGCTATCGTCTGAGGCTGAACTTGACGAGTTTGATCTGGCCTTTCCTCTCAGTTTCTCCCCAAATCCCAAGCTAGTCTTCGCCTTTGGGGGTTTCTCGGAAGCTGTGTCAAGTTGCTTCAATCCCGACATATACATCTATTCCTTGCCCACTCACCTCCTTCAGATGAATCCGAATCCGAGCTTGAGTCTGAGTCTGTTTCGCTCGAGCTGGATTCACTGTCAGAGCTCGATGACTCTACAAGATTTCAGAAGATAAGCCTATTCCACGAATGTCGTGTGTTAGCTCCAGTTCACGTACCATCACTGCTTGAACTCTTCGCCGACGAGGAAGAAATCGAGCTATCGGATTCGGCCTCGTCTGACGAAAGCACGGCTGACAACTTTCAGGACCATGATTGAGGGACTTAAGTCAGACATACGTACAAAAAATACTCCGGCTAGAGAATGCACGTTGTGTCACCATTAAGCCATAACCCTCACGAAAAGAGTGGGGTAGAATAAGGCGTACAGTGAAAGTAATGTAGCGCTCTGTAGGCTTTTCCATTTACCAACGAGATCCCTTTTCAGAACATCTTCTTTCTCAACCAGTTTCTGCATCGCATGCCATTCCTCTGCGGCATGTTTGATATTCTTCGCCGCTTCGAGATTTCCTTTGCTGTCTATTGCTGAGCACAGCTTATCAAAAGCCTCTAGGTTGAAAGGTGAGCAGGGTGAATGTGTAAGGGGGATATACAGTAACTCACCGGCTATCTCAGACCTTTTTTGCTTTTTCGACATGTTTGTCGAGGAGGAGTTGACAACCGGCGCCTAAGATCTGGACTCGAATAGTATGATTCCGAGTCTGGTCTGATCGGCACAATATTCTGGCTGCAGAACATCACGTGACAGGGAGACGAGCACGCGGCGATCGCGTTCCTTCGCGTTCCTTCGCGTTCCTCGTCGTCACGGTCAGCCTGGACTCAGCCAGCGTCTATCGCCGCAAGTCACAGAACAGTTCTATTAAAGCGGCGGAAAAAGAATGTCGCAGATCAAGGGACTTACGCCTTCTCAGGAGGTGAGCAAGTTGTTATCTACTAGATGACATGACTAATAGAGAGGAGAGACCTACGATGGCTCCGCTCTACGCATAGCCATCGTCCATGCACGGTGGAACAAAGTTGTCATAGACGCGCTCGTCAACGGGGCCATCAAGAAGCTCACAGAGCACGGTGTGAAGCCGACCAATATTGTTGTACAGTCGGTACCTGGAAGTTTTGAGCTCCCTCTCGCGTGTTCTAAGTACGTTCTTTCCTCACTTGGCAAGGTTATGCAGAGGTTATATTGCTGTCATAGAGTCATTGGTGCTGCACATGTGCAGGCTGGAGCGACGGCAACGGACCTACTTGGCGGCTTGGTCCAGTCGCCTATCGTTAAATCAGGTTCTCGAGCGGGTACACCAGCACCGGCGTTCGGATCTTCGTCCAACCAGCCTTTCGATGCCGTTATTGCCATCGGCGTTCTCATCAAAGGGGCTACTATGCACTTCGAATATATCTCGGACGCAGTTTCGCATGCACTTATGCGTCTGCAAATGGATTCCGGAGTGCCTGTTATCTTCGGAGTTCTCACAGCGTTGAACGAATCCCAAGCATTGGAACGAGCGGGCATTGGTAGCGGTGACTCACAAGGCCATAACCACGGGGAAGATTGGGCCGTGGCCGCTATCGAAATGGGTGTACAAGCAAAGAAGTGGGGTGCCGGTAAGTTTTAGATGAAACTCAATGTACAATGGACCACGACGAATAGACATGTACTTATGGGAATTCTGGGCCGAACGTAATGCCCGCCTTCAACGATTCTGCGATGGCCTGAGTGATCGTGCCGAGCTCGATGCTGATCTTTATCTCAACAACCCAGCCCGCTGTTGAGCTGTTATGTCAATCAAGGCTTCTGATGTCAAGTGTAACATGGACCCAGACTCCAAGTTACTCGATGGCTGTCAAAGGAGTCACTAGGAGAAGTTTTCGCGCATCGATGGACCTAGCGGATGGGGCATAAGTAGAACTGGATCACCTTTCACCTCGTTGGGTTTTCATACTGGTTCTTGGCATTCGTTGGCTCTACCATCTGCAGCGCTTGTAGGACGGCTACGCGAAGTCAGCTATTAGGAAGAAGCGGAGAGGCTACTCTCCGAACGAGAAACTACTATTTTCCGTTATTGATAAATACACTCAGGCTGATTCACAGGTTTAGATAATCGCACCAGAACATCTCAATTATTGCTGTGGGATCTAGGTATCAAGTAAATGGTCTTAACGCGGAACCATTGTTCAGGTACGAGGAACATATCGGTCATCCAACCGTACCTTAGATCTAAAAAGGAAGGCAGCAGCAAATGGCCTCAACTCTGCTGAGAGCATTCTCCTCGCCCGGTCTGCCATAACTGAAGGGAAGCTGACTCCTTGTGGCCGGATTGGTTCCTGAATTGAAAATCTGGGTGCCTTGCAAGCTGATTTAGCCTCTCCGAAAGGAGGGAGCTCGGTAGATGGGCTCATCAGGATTCAATCCGCTGTCAGTTTGCATAGCCGTATCCGTTTATCCGAAGTCTGCTCACGAACAAGAGCGGACGATTTCAATCGCAGTGACTGAGCTGGGAAGTAGCTTTCAAAGACGGCTTCTTTACAGCTGGGACTAACTGAATGCGGCGGTTAAGGTCGTCTCAATATGTAGAAGACGGTACCTCAGTCATAGCACTGAATTGGGCAATTGGAACCGTAGGTTATGTACCGGACAACCGCGGTATGCTCAACAGGCGTACGACCCGAGATGGGCCTGATGACAAGGATTACGGGAAGCATAGCGACGATTGCCGAAAGGTACCCCTTGCCTCGATCAGAAGGTCTGCTGCATGAAGATGTTTTGTCCGCCTTACTTTAGGCAGTATTTTCCCAATGACCATGGGTATTCTAGCCGTATAAGCTCTACCGTACGCACCTTTCGCGGTGATTAGAATATCCGACCATTTGACCAAGATAGGGCAGATGCTAATGGCAAGTAAGTACCGACGATGTGTTTCTGCTTGTTCAGTTCCCGCTGAACTCATCCAGAACGCCGCAAGACCCTTGTTCCGTGTTTTACGAACCAAAATACCCAATGAGAATGGACCTGTGGATCGGTGGCAAGAAGCACGACTTGATAGAACCGCCTCGGTCTGAGGGTAATTGGAAGGTGAGCAATGGGCCCGTCTTGGTTCAGGCACAAGGGCGCCTGAGCAAAGTTGAGTGTATCCCAAATAATTACAATAACCGAAACTGAGGCAAAGAGAAGAGTTGACTAATTAAAACTGCAGTTTAAACGGTAGCTACTCAATTCAAGGTACCACAGGCACAACTGATGCGCGAGGATAGGGTACTCAGCAGCTTCCCCTGCCGATTTGGCCAGGTGGACGTACTTGCTTGCCGAATTTTGTGGATCATTTAATGCGAATGCCCGCATACGACAATCGCGCTGATACCAAGAAAGGAAATAACGGCAATTACCGTGAGACTTCCAAGCGTTGATGGAAAACGACGAAAGATCAGCTTGTACAGAATCGGTGTTGGTCGAAGAACAAGGGACGCTAAACCAGCAAATTTCTTTCACACCTACTCTTTCGCCGTTCCCCGTATTTAAAGAACGACATGGCGTCTTGTATGCTTCGTCGCAACACCCTCCAACATCCTCTTTCTGCTTTTCCTGTGAGGAAGACGGACCGGCCATGGTATGGGCTCTCCTCCTTTGCTCCTGGATTCTAGCACCATCGCTTTCACGTGCAATTCCGCTCCAGATTTCTCTGTCTGCTCGCCAAGGTATGTTGATCTTTGAACAACTCGGGCTTGAAGCTTGACTCAGTCCTACTCTTTTAAATAGGCAGCGACGTGTCAATTAACACCAGTCTCGGCATTGCGACTGGAGTGCTTGACACCGCATCCGTAGCTCGCTTTCCAGTCCGATATGCAACTGCTCAGCGGTGGCAAAGGTCAGCCGAGGCACGTCTTTGGCAGATACCGTAAGTTAATTGCACGTTTGCCATTGTTGTGCGTTGCCTTACCAACAATCTTAAAAGGAACAACCTAACAGATCCAACTGCGGATCCCCGAGCGTGCCCCCAGATATCGAGCAGCGAGAACAGCGCCGAGACCGACGAGGACTGCTTAAGTATGATTTTATACGTACCCGTTTCGGGAACGAATTTGCCGACAATGTTGTGGTAAGTGTAGATTCTTTGCCCCGGGATGATTCCTCTACTCGTATCCCCCAGACACTGATTTTGGTTACCATCAGGATCCACGGAGGCTCGTTCATTCTTGGGTCAGCTTCAGGACCCGGACTCGATGGTTCCGCCTTGGCAGAAGCAACCGGTTCGATAGTCGCCGTTGTCCAATACCGCCTCGGTGCCTTTGGGTTTCTTTCCCCAGGCGGTGAAGCCAACCTTGCGGTTCACGACGTTATAACCGCGTTGAATTTCCTAAGGGAGGTTTTGCCAAGTATGAACGGTGACCCCGATAGAATTACTATTGCCGGGCAAAGCAGTGGAGCAACAATGGTCCGGGCACTTCTCGCCATTCCTTCAGCATCAGATTTGTTCCAAAGCGCAATCTTGCAGTCTGATCCGATGGTAATCCTTCAATAAGAAGTTTGTCTAACTAATCGACAGCGCTGACCATTCCCCTCTGACCTAGGACTTTGGATTCTTGTCAACGAATACATTCAACACTCTGAACGACTTCCTCATTTCCAGTCTGTCCTGCGACTCGACAGACACTACCTGCCTATCCGGTCTCTCTACCGATGACATCCTAAGCGCTTCGATGGGCGTCTTCGGTGCTGGAGCGTCCCTTGACGCCGCAGCAGGTGCATTTGCGCCAATGCGGCCTGTAAAGGACGGTTCGCTCATAACAAACGCACTCGATTTGACGGAATCGTTCCCAAGTCAAGTAAAACCTATCATCATTAGTACAGTTCGCAATGAAGCCGGGCCTACCATCTACAGCATGTACGAAAACCCCGCACCAACGAGTGACTGGAGCGACTTTGCGAACACGCTGCTAGGATCCTCCCGTGCCTCGACCGTCATCAACTCCTCTTTCTACGCCGTCCCAGAAAATGCATCTGATTTTGATGCTCGCGTCCTAATTGAGAGCCTCGCTACGGACCTAATCTGGCGCTGTCCCTCTTGGTCTTTCGCACGATTATGGGCGGGTGCAGGCGGGAGGGCATATGTCGGGGAGTACGCCGTGGGTGCGACGTACCCATCTAATGCGGGCATTGAGTTTTGTGTTCAGGGTGGCATATGCCACGAAGATGATATCCAGGTCGTCTTTGGCACTGTGAACTCGCCATCCAGCGCCCAAGCTAGTTTGATATCGTCGATCCAGGCAAGCTATAGATCATTCTTTACTAGTGGCGCACCAGGCGGCTCTTGGCCTGCTGTATCCGGAAGCGATGCCAACACCATCATCCTTGGGGGCGCGAATGATGGTGACGCCGCGGCTGTTGGCGCCTGCGATCCAAGCTTCTGGGGCGCCGAGGTTGCTTATGACTATCAAGTATTTAATAGTTAAGCTGGACTATTTCTACGGGTGTATTGTGATAACGTTCGCTTTTTCTTCGATGCACTTGGGCTTGGGTTTAGGGACCTTTTTGTCGTTGTACACTCGTTTTTTGTTTCTGTTCCTGCCACTTGGGTTCAATGGCGTCGATATTACTGTAGCCTTACTAGTCTCTTCTGCCAATCGACAGTACGTAACTCTCTGAGCTGTTCAGTGATCAGAATTGATTCCGGGTCAATTGCGTAAAAGAGCCGAACGTGTCATGTGACATGTCTTCACAAATCGGGAATGGCGCCGTAACTTTGAGAGAACCGTGTCAACGATGAGACCTAGCAAAACTCGACGTAGTAAAGACAACAGCACCGAGGCAAGCCCAACCGCCGAGGCTGCAGCTGGTAATGACAAACAGCGATGTCCACAATGTAAGGATCAAAGCGAAGAAGAAGATGCTGCATTTGCCAAGGAGGATTGGGTGCGCTGTGAGGGTCCATGCAAGACATGGTTTCACTGGCGATGCGTCGGCGAGGGCGGCGATCTAGAGACCATTGATAAGTGGTACGCGTGTTGAACAATTAACACAAAGCACCTGGCAAAGAAATGATTAATTGGTTTAATTGTTCAACCCGCATCTAGGTATTGCAAACCGTGCATTGCCGCCGATCCAAGACGGACAATCACGCTGAAACCGCCAGCACGCAAGTCGGCGCGTAAGAAACCCGCGCGCGATTACGCGAGTCTGCACAATGGGATACCCGCTGCTGGTGCGGATAAATGGCACGCGCTCCTCCAGGCGAAGGAGCTCGCAGGCTCGTTTGCGCGCGATCCGTTCAAGAGGATGAAGGGCCCGAACTCACTATAGATTGGGCGGACCACAACCCGGAAGCTCTGCTTGAACCTGTGTTGATTGAAAACCCCGAGGGACTGGGGATGTCGATGCCCCCACCAGGCCTGACCGTGTCGGACGTCGCTCGCATCGTAGGCGAAGACACACCCGTCGAAGTCATGGACGTCGCGACACAATCAAACACACCAGGCTACACGCTCGGAAAATGGGCAGACTACTTCAACACGCCGGAGGACTCTCGCGATCGGATCCGAAACGTCATATCTCTCGAGATCTCGGGCACACCTCTGGGCGACCAGGTCGTCCCACCACGACTCGTCCGCGAACTCGACTGGGTGGAGAAGTTCTGGCCCGCAAATAAGAAAGGTCCCGGTCATGCATATCCCAAGGTCCAGCTCTACTGTCTCATGGGCGTCGCGAAATCATGGACCGACTGGCACATCGACTTTGCCGGTTCATCGGTATATTACCACGTCCACAGCGGCGCGAAGACCTTTTATTTCATTCGACCGACGCCGGCTAACCTTGCTGCATACGAGAAGTGGTCGGGATCTGAACTTCAAACGAGCACTTGGCTAGGCGACCTCGTCGATACTGTTTACAAGGTCGACCTTATACAGGGCAATACTATGATCATCCCGACTGGGTGGATTCACGCCGTCTATACACCTGTGGACACAATCGTCTTCGGCGGCAACTTCCTTCACTCATACAACGTCGCTACTCGTGAGCTCATTACTTGTCTATCCTTTTCCGTTACTAACACGAACCCTGTCCCAGAGTTTCACGTACGCGACATCGAAAATTCGACACGGGTCCCCAAGAAGTTCCAATTTCCATTCTTCACAAAGTACGTCCCCCACCTCACCACCCATCTCATCTCATCTCACCTCACCTCATCTCACCTCACCTCACCTCACCTCATCTCATCTGACCCCGCTAAAAACATCAGACTGAGCTGGTACGTCGGCGAAGCCTCCCTCCGCGCTCTCAAAGCGCACGAAGAATTCCCTCCCCGCATCCTCTCCTCCCTCTCCTCCCTCGCCCGCTTCCTCGTCAACGAAGCCCGACTAATAGAAAACACCGACAAGTCCTCGTCCTCCGCGACGCACTCCAAAAGCGACGCGACGAGGCGGAGAGAGGCGAGAGACGCCGTGCCGGGGGATAGGGTGAAGGACGCACCGGCGCTTGCGCGGGAGCTGAGGTGGAGAGTGAGGGTGGCGGCGCATGGGTCGAGCGATGCTGAAGATGACACCGCTGTCGTCGCAGCTGAGAACTCGAATTTGAACCCGAACTCGATCCGCGCGGGTGTGAAGAGGAAACGAAAGGGCGCGCATGGAGAGTCGGGTGCTGTTTCTGCTGTTGGTGAGAATGGGCGCCGCGACGGTGACGAGCCGCCGGATTCGCGGTCGAGGTTGAGGAACTTTGAGCCGAAGCGGTGGGACGCGTATGATGTTCGGACGGTTGTGGACGAGCGAGAGCGGGTGAGGAGACGCGTGCCTGGGGGTTGTCGAAAGCCTCCTCCTCCACCGCCGCCGGTTCTGTCCACACCTCCGCCACCTCCAAACGGAACCGGCAACTCGGAATTGGAATCGGAAGGGAATGGGAACGAGTGGGCTCGCGCATGGCTCGACTTTGACTCCCCTGCCTCTCCTTCCTACCCCTCTTCGTCCCCGGAAGTCAACCACCCCAAGACGCACACTCCAACCAACAACTCAAACAGCACTCCAAACACAAACGGAACTTCAACCGAAAAACCACCCAACCCAGACCCAGACCCAGACCAAGAAGCCTCAGTCCTCACAAAACAAGAAATCATGACGCGCGTACGCAGGACAGAACGTGGACTCGAGCGACAGCGCGTCGAGCGGGTCGTTGAGGTTTGGGAGTGGCCCGAGTGGATTGCGCGGGGTCGGCCTGGGGAGTCTGAGTCTGGAGAGGCTGGAGGGGCTGGAGGGGCTGGAGGGGCTGGTAAGGATAACCAGGATAACCAGGATGCAGATGTGGATGTGGGTGTGGATGTAGACGTGAAGGTTGAATAGCATAGTATCACTGTCATTTCGTAGGGTAGGGATAGATCGGTGTACTCTACAAACTTTCTGACTCTCGTAATCGGATCGATGGTCTGATTGTTTTGGTTTGAGATCTCATCTCCTTGGGCCACTCAACTCAAGTCTTGTCTTGTCGTTCCGTTCTACTTAATACGAGATTCAAAAAAAAAAGGAAAAAAGAAAGAAAGAAAGAAAGAAAGAAAGGAAAAGAGAAGACATGTTATGTTATTCGGACTCGATCTAAAATAAAATGATCTACCAAACAAGTTCCCGTATCCGTATCCGTATTTGATTTGCAGCGCAAAGAAAACTAAGACTATTACTTACACAGTTAGTTGTCCAGCCAGAGTCAATGAACGAACAAACAAACAAACGCATGAAAAGGTCGATGCAAGCAAGAAACTCCAACAAGCAAGTAAGCCGTCCAACCCAACCCAACAACGCTCCAAGAAACAGAAACAATTAAGTAGAGTAGAGTAGAGTAGAATAAAATAGAATAACCCGCTGATACAATACCGTGTGTACAAGAAAACACAACCAACACAACCAATAACCGCCCAACTCGAAACTCGAAACTCAATATCAATATCAATACTGATACGACCCCGAGTCACCGGTCTGACCCATCGACCATCGAAGCTGGTCATGGTCATATACCGGAGGTTGGTGGTAGTGTTCTTGTCCGTGCTGAGGTTGAGGTTGAGTTGCTGTTGTGATTGCTGTTGTTGTTGAGACTGTGATTGAGAGTGTGATTGAGGCTGGGTCGGGTGCATATATCCGTGCGTATGAGAACTTGAATGCGAATGAGGATGAGGATGTGGATGTGGAACCGTGACGTTCATGTTCATACCCTGCTGCTGCTGCTGCTGTTGTTGTTGGTGTTGATGTTGATGCAACGAAGTGGAAATCACCGACCCGGACCCAGGAGGCCCGTAGTGTCCCGTACTAGTAGCCGACGTAGGCGAAAACGCCATCTGCGTCTGAGCTTGCGAATGAGGATGCGGATGCGGAAACGTAGAACGTGTAGGTGAAATAGGCGAAGGCGCCAAACCCTGAACCTGCGCATAACTCCCATGTCCCTGACGACTCTGTCCCTGTCCTTGATACGCAGGTCCAGGTCCCGGCGACGACGACACAACAGGATACTTCTCACTATTCACCGGCGGCGTAACCGACAACGCAGCATTCGGCACAGGCGCGCCTCTCGTATTCCTACCCGAACCGCCTCCTCCAGAGGCCGCCATCCCATCTTGACCAAGACCAATACCTCCTTCGCGTGACCCCTGCTGTTGCTGCTGCTGTCCCTGTACATACGGAATAGGCACATCATCCGTCCGCTTCGAGCGTTTCGCCCACCGTAACCCACAAGCATTACAAAGCGTCTTCGGACCCCGGGGTCCCTTGCGCCATTCCGGAGAATCCGTCCGTCCACAAGTAACGCAAACGTATTGCTGCCCGTTGCCCTTCTTCTGGTACAACAACAACAACAACAACAACAAAAAACAAAACCCATGCGGGAATCATTTCAGTCAGTAAGAGTTTATGTATAAACCATAGAGACGTTTGGATTAAGAAGCGTCGGAAGTAGAAGTGCGGGGGAAGTGATAACCGAAAATAGCTCTAAGAGAAGGAAAAAGCAACCGTACCTTCCTCTTCTTCCCGCCTTCTTCACCTTCTTCATCCCTTGTAGTGTTTGTTCCTGGCCCAGCAGAGTTTATGAATGCAGTCTGAATGGCGCTAAAACTACCGGTTGTGCTGGCAGTAGACGGACTTTGCATTGTGCCGTCCTGCGCACTCGGGAACTCGAACGTTGCAAACCGCGAGTGAGACATTGTAGTTGGAGAACTGGGCAGATGTGTACCGCCAATGGCTCCAGGGATGACGTCTTGCTGAGACTTGAGGTCTTTTAAGCGTTGTGTCAATCTCTCGTTTTCTATCTTGAGCTCCAAGAAAGTGTTTAACCTGTCCAAATCTTCCCATGAATTCCAGGTTGATGATGAATTTACGGGCAAACTTACACGGCCATGTTCCTGCTAGGGTAAGGTTTCGCAACGAGAAAAAGCATTTGCATTCGTTGTCATCTGGCAGGTAGAGCGGATGGCCTCTAATCTCGAATAGGAGTTCCTTTTGACTTGGCCCTTGCTCATGGTGGATTGACTTGCTCAGAGGTTTACATTTCATACGAGCATAACATGAGAGATCCTGTCGAGAGTTCAGGCTGTTTCGCAGATGGTTATTGAAGGTTGCTTTATCGACGTCTAGTAAAGTACATCAATTGATACAGAACATACACATTAAAGATGCAATACTATACCATTTATGAAATCCAAGACATCCTTTTCTGAAAGGTCCTCGACATCCCATCCAATTACTTCAGTTGTGTTTGGACCGACGTACTGTATTTCGCCGTCTGAGTCAAGGACGAGGAGGACAGTGTCTGGTAATTCTGAGAGGAGGATATCTGCCCACTTCTTCCGCTTTGTAAACTCGAATACCTGAGACTGACGTTGGGCTTGCGAGTCTGGTGCAGACATGATGAGAGTAGGAGAGTGAGGAGCCATCATTGGAGTTGAGTAATAATTGTAATTGGAGAAGCGAACAGGAACGCGTCATGTCGAGAAAAGGACATACTAAGGGCGCACATCCGGCTGTCAAAACAAGTAATTTATCAACTTGTCCTCCATGCATGTTGACATCAAAGACAGCCTATAAGCCGGACCGAACCAGGCGACTGTCTAACCATTTACGGCCTACAATGGTCCCGTAATCAACTGTTGTACGTCACCCGTCGCTGCCTGCGTTGTCGCCGTTGATCATCTCAGCCTAACCCTAGCAATCAATCTATCGCTTCCAGTCAACAAACTGCATCCAGACTACAATACAGCACCCTAATCAACTCACCCACAGATGACCCGTCCAGAAAAGAAAAATTCAAATCAAATATTAAAACATCCGCCGAACGACCGAGATCTGAAATCACACAGCCAAGGTGACCCCGGGTCAGGCCAGATCTGAAATCACAGAAGCCAGAGCCAGAGCCAACAACGCGGCATAGTCCAATCCAATCCAGCAATGATTATCATTCTCAGGGCTGAAAAATAAACTCAAAAATAAATAAGAGCATAAGATCTTTTTTCATGATCAGCGTCAATGCACAGCATCGCTCAGATTCAATTTTTCCATCGCATCGTCACTAAGCAATGTAACGCTGCTTTTGTGCGGGATCGAAGGGCTTTCCTTCTTTAAAGTCGGTTTGTAGATCTTTGTCCATCCTGGATCTAATTATTCCAGTGGGTCCATTTTCAGAATATGGGTATGGAGTAAAACACTGAAGCATGTGCTTTACGTTGTGACCAGCTCGCTTCTTGGCTTTCAGATTTGCGTAACCGTCTATAGCGCAGACCTGATGCTTCAGGCAGCATAATGGCAGAGAAATCTCTCAGATGCATACAACCTTTTCTTATCACGTTGTAATACTTCCACTTCTCATCTATCTCACTGAAGATCCACAGCGCTAATCAGAATGATATACTGTAGGGTGTGTGGTATGCCTCAGCGGAACACCAATCCAATGGCATATTTCCACTCAGTCTCGCTTCTAAAGATCTAAGACATGTTCAATCGATCGACAGCTCACCGTACTTACAATAAGAATAAGGCATTCTTCCTCCAGATCCTTCTTCCACCTCTGGAGAACTGGATCTACCCCACCACGTTCAATCTGGCTGGCTCTTGTCTGGCACTGGCATGCACGACGAACGGACGTAGAACCCCTGTGGTAGCCTAGGTTCCACATGCGGTATGTCTCAGATGCACCTCGAACAAGAGCAATCATACATATCAAACTGAAAAATAACTTTCCGGCCGAATTGAAACTGAACTGAATATTAATGACGACGTCCCTGACCTTATTTGTCTCTCCCTCCTGTCCTGTCCTGTCCTGTCCTTTAGGTACTCCTCCATTCCAGGACGAGATCGACGTAGATCTGTGCTCCTTCGAGATTATATTCACAAATGGGTGGGGGACCGCTGTGACAGGTCTGACGGAATATAGGAATATAGGGAACACGGAATATAGGACTCGGTCCGATCCGAGGGCGAAGTTGCGCCCTCCCCTGCGCCGCGGCGGCATTTGGATTGAAGGTTCTTGCGTCTTTCATATCCATACCCATCCACACCGACACGATAAATCGATAAGATTTCGCTGGGGGGCATAGGAGCATAGAACGGTTTTCCACCGACCTTCCGACCTTGTACTGTGCCCTGGACCGAAAGGACCGACCCGCACGCGTGCGGGTGCGGCACTACGGCCCCTGCAAAACAAACAAACTCTACGTTCTCCGTATAAGAAAGGACTCCAGAGTGTGCCAGTGAGACCCTGACGAACAATTCGGCATCCTCCATGTCCACACCACACGCATGCAGTTTATGCTTGTATCGGACACACACAGAGAGTACATTACATTCATTCATTCCAAAACCAAATCGAACGAGATTCAAGGTCGGACAGATCTGTGCTGTTTTCCGGATTTGATTTCCTGTTTCCTGTTTCCTGTTTCCTGTTTCCTGTTTCATGTGTTACGGATTTATTTACTTCTTTGGGTTCGTCTGGTCTGGGTAACCCGCCCAGCAGAGTTCAGACTTCACGTTTAGGAGTTCTGGTGGGTTTGGTTTGGCAGTCTCGCTCGGGTCGGGTATAGCCTCGGAGATATTTGTTTAGTTTAGTGGTTTAGTGCTAGTACTAGTGTAGTCGGATAGAGGTGTGGAGAGTACTAGTGGAGAATACTATGGGGGGGAACACGTGGATTTATTGTTCTGTGTTTTTCTGGTCTGAGTCGTGCGTGCGTGCGGCGCGCAACATTTATTGGATATTGGCAACACTGACTGAGACTGACTGAGACTAGTACTGCTCGGTTTCGCATATACCGGTCGGACATATCCACGGCCCCGGCCTCTCTTCTCTTCTCTCATCTGTCATTCATTCATTCTATTCTACACAAAGAATTCAAGAAAGAATTCAGGCGAGGCGGGAGAATAGAATTGGAATTGGAAGCTGTGAAGCACTGATGATAGGATAGGATAGGATAGGATAGGACAGCCCCCAATATTATTCGTCGATCCTTCATGTTGGACTTCCTAACCTAACTAACAACCTAGAAGAAGTAGAAGGCTACTGTCGATTACTTTTGGGGATTCTGATTCTGATTTTCTGGCCTCGTTGGCCTCATTGGTGGTGGTGGAGAGCTTATCATTAGTACTCGCTCTTGCTCTTCTCTTCCATTCTTTCTTTCGCCCGACCTGAGTGGGGTTGGAACGGAAAGAGACGAGAAGTATAATATTCATACTATGTAGTACTAGTACTAGTTACTGTAATTAACCTTCTACGGTATGTTAGATTTTCCAATCCAGCATTCGTAACTAGCATGTACAGTAGTATGGTTACGGTACTTACCGCACAAGTTCGGCTTCTCGTCATATTTTCGTAATACGGGAATGTAGCTCATCTCTCATATAGGGTCGATCAGAACTGAACCTGAACCTGAGTGGGTAAATCTCGCGCATATACATGTACATAAATACGTTATTTATATTTTTCCACTTTTCTTTTTCCTTCTGCCGTTCTTCCTTTTTTTTTCTTACAGTACAGTAACGCTAAAGTTCCAAACCGTCAGACTCATCGAGAATCACCGATTGAGATCCCACGAAGCACGAAGCATTGTTTTTTGCCATTTTCGGCACTTTCAGCAACTCCCAACACAAACCTCCTCTTCTCCACCAAAACATGACCGTTTTGCGTCATCTAAGTTGCTAAAATTATATATTGAATAAAGCTTTCAATTTCCAACAATAATGAGTGAAATTGGTAAATAATTGAGTGAGAAATGGTGCAAAAAGGCGATTTATCATGTTTTCCCCATGTACATATTTCTGTGCTCAATTATGGGTCCACAGCACCCATAAGTATCCCAATATGTTGCTGTGAATTTAGGGCCTGCATTTGAGGTGAATTCCTAGCTGTATGTGCCAGTCTGAGGCATGCCTGAAATCTCCAATTTCAGGCATGCCTCAGACTCACAGCTCACCAAATGCAGGCCCTAAATTCACAGCAAGTCCATATGAGCTCTCTGGGATACTTATGAGATCCATGATAAATCGCCTTTTTGCACCATTTCTCACTCACTCATTATTGTTGGAAATTGAAAGCTTTATTCAATATATAATTTTAGCAACTTAGATGACGCAAAACGGTCATGAAGATATGAGGAGGTTTGTGTTGGGAGCATGTAATGAAAAAGACTAATGTACGGGGTATTTTTACACGCCCGACCTTTAAATCACCGAAAAAAAGAAAGACCTCTTCTCCACAGTAGAATAACCCAAACAAACAAACGCGACAATATTGCGATTGATATTATTCGCGTTTGTATTTCGTTTACACCCCCGCGAACGCATTCGTGTAACGGTAGTACTAGTGACTTCATCTCTCGCCATGGAAAATTTATTTTTTTTTTTTAGAAAAGAAAAGAAAAGAAAAAGAAAAAGAAGGTTTCGTTCCTCCCTTTCCTCCCAACTGAAAAACAAATCAAATAAGCCGAACCGAGTGAGCCATGTAAACTCACCTTGCTACCTTGCTCCTGTATCATGATGTATGCCGCACATATACACTTTTTTTTTTTTTGCTTTACTAGTCGACTATGTAGTACTCGTTTGGTTCTGACCGATATCAAATTCGCAAGTTACCCCGTCCTCACCTTCACTCTCATCCATCATCACATACATTTCCTTTTCCTTTCCTTTCAATCCCAATCAAACAATTTACGCTTAACACCTCGTCACACACACACACACACGCACACGCCTCATGTTCTCATCATTCATACATACATGTTATATACGCCTCATGGTCCCGAATTTCATATTCCTTCGTATTCCTTCTGAACCCTCCGACCGTTCACCCCCTCCCGCCTCCAAGAAAACTCTTATTACCCATAAAAGGAAAATCACTCGTGTGGCTCGGAATGCAGAGACGGTGCGCGTGTCGTGGTTGTGCGCCGGTCCTTCGTCCTCGTGTAGTTCGTGAATTATGATTGGGATACGATAGGGTGGATAGATGGGAGGGTAAGCGATATCGAAATTGATGATATTTGAAATTATGGAATATTTGCAAGTCGTACGTAGAACCGTGGAACCTGGAATCGGGAACCGGCGGGGGGAATTTCACAAACGGACGGGAAGGTTCTTTCTTTTTTTCTCAAGTACTCCGTCTTTCTCTCCTCTCCGTCGTAAGTACTGTGCTAGTAGTCTAGCAAGTCCTGTACCTCACAATAAGTTGAAAATGAAGCGGTTGGAAGCTGCCCCGCAGTATCGATTAATATTGATGTTGATAGTATAACAAATTAACAAATTACGAGTTACATGCACGTAGTTATGTGGCTCGCTATTAGTATTAGGCTCAGGGTGGCCGTGCTTCATCAGGAATATATTGACGGACGTTCGGTCCTCTCGGTCATCGGAATCTCGGTCCTGCTCTGTTCGCTCTAGTCGAGTTACCAGTCGAGAGCTGAGAGTCGTTCCAATCCTCCCCTCCAACCCCAGGCATAAAGCAAAAGCAAAATATGCCCATATCGTATCCACCAGACAAAACACAAGAAAATATAATAACCTCTAACAATCCGAAGATCTCAACTGAAAAGTCAAAACAAAAGTCGATATACTTCTGTCTTTTCCCTTTTCGCCTTCAACAGTCAATCATTTTTACAGCCTCTCTATAGCAAAAAGCCTTACTACAGGGAAGGCGTTTATCTACAATTACATTGACATCGCTATATAAATTCCAGTATTTCTCCCATCCAATCGTCACTTACATACGCTCATTCTTGAAGAAGGGGTCTTGAAGAAGGGCAAAAGGACGATTGGACGAGAAGAAAAAGGCATGACAAGGGAGCGGAGGGTTAAAGACCAATCAGGTCAATTTCGGTTCGAGTTAGCTGAGTGTTCTACATGTAAATGCGACAAGGTGACAAGACAAGAAACCACAACAACGAAGAGAGTAGAGTTGCAAAGAACGAAGCACACAATCACAGACAGACAGACAGCCGATAATAAAAAGTAGGGAAAAATCGAAAATAGTGAGGTGACGTAGAGGAAAGAACTTTTTGAATAAAGACAAACGAACAAAGAAAAAAAGTAAAACGAAGGCGAAGTGGAGACAGGGTCCATTAGAGATGACGATTCCGAAGTAAGCTCGGAAAGCATCTCACAGATAAAAATAAGAATGTTTTTTTCTCCAGAATGTCGAAAACCAGAACCTGGTAAGGTACCTTTCAAAGGAGCGAGTGGACGAAGTGGTTCGCCGATGACATCGAGTCGGAGGGAAGAGAGCGTGCAGGTCCAGCGGACACGATCAAATTAAAAATCCAAGCAGCCGACTGACGCAGAAACGGAATTTAGACGAAGGTCGAACATCGAAGAAATCAGCGCCAGTTATTAGATCGCATTGGAGACAAATCCGAGTTATCAATCAAAGAGTCGACAATTAGATTGAAGAGTGCTCGAGAGAAAAGGAACGCCAGGCCAGAGACATTATGACCTATGTCTGCGTACTGGAGAGAACGTCGCTGCTCTGGGTGAATTCCGTGTGCGCGAACGACCGCGAGGAGCTTCCACGTCCATGTCCACGTCCATCATTGGTACATCACGCATCATCTTCCTTTGATATGTTGGGACGCCGACAGGCTCGTCATCAGCAACCGTTTCGAGTGAACCATCAGTGTCTGACATGCTATCATCCGAGTCATCCTCATAATCGGAGTATTCATCGTCCTCGCTCTCCTCGCTTGAGTCTTCATCGTCATCCACATCGCTCCCGTACGGCATACAGCTTCCACTATCCTCACCACACACAATAGGCGGCATCCCAGGACCCACTCGCTCAGAATACCATCGCCCAACAAAGGCCTTTATGCGCGAACGCATACCCAAATACTCTAGATTTCTTACCACGTCCTCCCAATTCACTGACCCCGTATTGAGGGCGCTTTCGAGAGCGTCAAATGTGCCGAAGTACATGAAATGTACAAGGTGTGGGAAAGAAGACGGATCCGGAAGTGGGAGGTAGATGATGGGATGCGACGGTGGAGATGGCATGATGTGTGGCTGCCTGTGAGGTGGGAGCATCGCCCGTGGGACGGCCGGAGGGTGTTAGGGGCATCGTCCATCGGCTCTGATAAATGCCGCCCGCTAAAGAGGTCACGGAAAAGAGAAGACTGTGCAAGCAGGTAGTCGAGATGAAGCTGCGAAAAATACGTAAGAGGTGAACACCCCAGAAATGCAGAGATGGATGAAAAGGGAGCCGACATACCTTGCTCGTCATTCGGGTGGGACGCGTCACAGGAGCAGAAGGCTCCGTCGCTCGACGACCCAGACCATGCTGACTTGATGGTTGAGTGCTCATTGTGATATTAGAGGTGCAGTCAGTAGAATTACGCGCGACGCGGCGCTGGGGGACTATAGGCACGACTGAACACACATCAGACTCGCGTGCATGATACAATAAGAGAACACTCACTGATTGTGCAGTCGGCCGTGTGTGGCTTGTCCCAGTAGTTTACAGCGAGATTATGGAGCTGGTCGAGGATATACGGAAGAGGGACGTTCTCGAGTGCGGGGGGAGGAAACGGGCGCGCGAACGCTGCGGGATTGAAAGATGAAGAATGGCCAGCCTGGGCGCAAGGAAAGATAGTTGTTGAGGATTGTGCCACCATAGTATGGGATTGAGAGCTGGGTGGCGGTCAAAAGGAAGAGGAGGAGAAAGAGAAAGACGATAATAAGTAGTGGAAAGCAAGAGTGGATGTATGTATAAAGCAGAAAGAGAGAAAGGAATCGAGCAGGTACTACCCGAAAATGCGGCGCACTAAATTATATTCTATTTTGTGACGCGTGATATTATTTTTATTATATTTATCACCACGTGGACCCTTCCATTCCTCGCTTCTCCCTCAGCCAGATCTTATTGTCTTTGGTCAATCTCGGCCTGTCCATCAGTCGTGACCCCCACAACTCTCTCAATTGTCACCCTATCCTACTCGGTAACGCCGTCCGTTCCCCTTCTCACTTCTTCGGCTTGCCGGTATTTACGCAGGCACACACCGGTACGGTGCATTACACGCTCAGATCCGGGTAACTCTTTGTGAGTGAGATTTGAAGTGGAATCCAATCTCGTCTCACATCTCCTTATGCTCCAAAGAACGTTCGATAAAAGGAAATTATATATTCTACATCCACATCCTACATCCACGCCACGCTACAATACTTCATTACGCGCCATCTCGCTGGATTATCAAACAACACATCAACAAGAGCGAGCAACACGAGGAAAAGTAGTTGGATCGCAAAAAAAAAAAAGAGAGACACTTCGAAAAGGAACGTCAGTTCTCAACGAATAAATGGAAACGAGATGAGATAGCAGCATCGAAGAAAAATAAAAGAATGGCGGTGTCGGCACCATCAGTGTACACTTGGTTGCGATGTAACGAGAAATTGAAAAAAAAGGAATGAGTTACGGTGGATATATCTATCAGGTGGTCGTGATGAACGGTTGCACTCTCATCAAGGATGGGAGCGCAGCCAGGCAGGAATAGAATTGGTCGATGATAGGAGAGCGTTACTTGGCGATCAATCGATCAGAGAATTTCGGAAATGCACACCTAACCAGCGCGACAAAGCAACGGCCTAATTAGGATGGCCTCGTAAACCTTCTCAGTGACGCTTCGAATTCCAGGTGAGAAGAACTGTGGGTATTCTTGTGTTGCATGGCTCCCGATCGGGAACTTCGCTATGGCGGATGGAGGGTGGGACAGAGCAAAAGGCAAAGCAAGAAAAGCAGGGTTGACGATCCCAGGTGATGAATGTACACGTTTGATTTGCATCGCTAGGGTGTCCAGACTTTGATCGTCTGGTCCACACTTCCTGTTGCGACCACATTCACCCGCTTTTCCTCTTCCCCCTTGCCATCCGAACTTGGTCCCGCACCATTCGGTACTGTTCCACCAGTTGTTGCTCGCCCCCACGCCATGCTCTGCACAAAGTGTCCGTGCGCCTCGACAGTTTTAATACATCGCCCGGTCACAAGCTCCCATACTCGGATCGTCTTGTCATCGGAGCATGAAAGCAGGAATTTCCCGCTCGGGTGGAATACGAGTGCTCGCACCCAGTTATCGTGACCCGGCTGAACACAGGTTCTGTCAGTATATTCGGTCCACGACGCAACATAAGAATGTAACCAAGACTGACAAGATTACGAATGAGCTGCCCAGTCGACGTGTCCCATATCTTTATGAATTTGTCACGTCCACCGGTTGCAGCGTATAAACCTGGCTGCTTCGATCGATCGGCAGTGATTCCGCCTAGCTCTCGTATTGACGGATATGCATTTACAGGTGCGAAGACGATCGTTTCTACAACATTTTCGTGCCCCCGTAAGTCCACCTTTGTATCTCCGGACTGATAATCCCATATTCGTCCGGTCTATAAATCAGGACAAGTTGAGAACTCATGGACGAATTTCCAATTAGGAGGGATGGCACGAACGTGGTCATTCGAACAGCTCGCTAACAAGCGGCCATCATCAGAAGGGGTTACACATCGTACCCATTCACCATGGCCGGACAATAATCGCACCTGGTGGCTGATTATATACCATCAGATCCCAATGGAGGAAATACACCGTCAACACTCACCCTAATGCAACGTTCCATACGCGTATAGTCCGGTCTCTTCCTGCACTAACAATAAAATCGTCTCCTGGCATGAACCGTACAGATGATATACTATGGTCGTGGCCCGCCATTGTTTTGACATTCTTCCAATCATTCTGAGTGTCCCATATTTTGATAAATAAGTCCGCCGCGCCGGACACTGGATCAATTTAATGAGATTCGCGGAAGTAAATAAGAACGTGATGGAAATCTTGCGTACCGAGAAGATTGCCCTTTGAATCAAAATCAATGTCGTTCACCGCTCGTGTATGGCCTTTGAGGGTGCGCTCAAACTCGCCAGTTTCCCAGTCCCAGATTTTGATTGTTGCATCGTTGCTAGCGGAAGCAAGTAGTGAGTATTGGGGATGGAATACGACCTTCGTGATTTCTCCCCTGTGGCCTGTCAGGACGCGACCTGCAGGAGCTCGGGGTACCCAATCTGACTGAGACGCGGCTCTTTTCGCGGGAGACAGCGAGACTTCCTCTTGTAAAGCAGCATTTCGATTCTCCAGATCCATTATCTACAGCGGGAAGACATAGGAGCAGTTGCAATTCCGAAGCGAACAACAGATTATGGATGTCGTTTATTCACATTCAGTTCACATGCAATGGGGAGAGCGAACGCACCTTCTTTTGTAATCGAATGACACTCGTCCACTTCTTCTCAAGTAACAGAGCATATTTGGATTTCGGATCCGGAGTATAGTCAACATTTGCTTCACTCTTCAGCGCGCTGTACGCCTCGGTAAAGTTCTGCGAATGAAGGTATTCGAGTATAGACTTGTGGCTTGTATGAATGAATGCATGAAGTGAGAATCTACTTGATAGGAGATACGAGTGGCTAACTTACAGTTCGTCCTTCTGTCTACCAGAGAGCAGGGACATGGCGTCGGTTGTACCTAACCCTCCCGCGTCTTTCGGCTAAGAGGCGGTGAACAGTAACCACAGTATAGGTAATCAAGGTTTACTTGTCTAGAGCAACGCGACGCCGAACGTGTTACAACCGGGTAACTGTGAGATGGATTGGCTGTACTTTGATGTCGGGCACGGACAGGAGAGTGTTGTTGCGTTACGTTATCGGCGCGTGTCATCGTGTGACTCTATTTCCTTTCTCACTTTGTCACGCACGGAACTGTCTGACATAAACACTTCCGAATTCCCCTGTGCTAGTGATGATGTAAATGTCTGCCATGCTGAGAGGGTGAGGCAGTTGTTATTAATGCTAAGGCAAAAAGTAATGGGAATGATTGCTATGTGCGGGCGGAAGGCGGCCGTGTTATTATGATGTGACGACAACGGGGTGTGAGACGAGACTTGTTATTCAATTTTTTGTGTCACTACCCAAGTCTGACTCTTTCTTCTTCGACATTCATCCAGCCAGCATCTTCTCTTGGCTACTTCTTCCTTTCACAACTTCTTTCCACCTATCCACCACCATCGTCCTCGTCTTCGTCACCGAAACAGTCATTAAGCATAATATCGACGGACGGCTTTAGAGAGCGTGTACAAGACACAATATCTCCTGTGCCGGCACAGACTCATTGACACCGCCTGACAACCGCTTCCCCTCGACTCATCTCGTTTATTCTCTTCTTGCTTTTCCTCCCTCTCTCTGTATCCTCTCTTCTTGCTCGTACGATTCCGACGAATCCTACTAGTAATCTCTATAGTAACTAGCGCTCTCTTGAAGCCGATAGAATCTACCGAACGCTCCTGCTACGACTTGATCTAACGATAATACGTCTATACGATGTCCAATCATCCAGTTTCTCCTCCTCCCATCCCACCAAGTTCTCCACCTGCAGCCGGCGTGCGTCGAGTGCATACCATTTCCGCTGCATCGCGCGCTGCCCGATCAGGTCAACGGGTAGTCCCAGCCGAGGAAGCACCACAACAGCAAGTCTGGAATGACGATGAGGTAGTCGATAATGATTGGGTCGGCGGTGTCGGCGCCGTTGGAGAGAAGAATTCTAGCCTCCATCGCCAGGCATCTCTGCCAACTCGGTATAACAGGGGTATGTGATGAATGACTTTGTGATAAAGTACTACTAATTCGAAAAATGTGGTCCGCAGCATTTCCCCGCAGCAGCCAAAATCGCCAGGCCGGAACAATGACACCTAGAACATTGAACAGTCTCACCGCAATCACAGCTGAACAAGGCCAGGAAGGCGAGGAAGAGGAATGGGAGAACGAGATGAAAGGCTGGAATAATGACGAGGTAGTTGCATCACAGTTATTAGTTCCGCAATATTAATCGTTGTTGACCGTCGCCCTTGCGTCCCATTCTTTCTTCTAGCGCCTTGATGCTCATGACATGGCACACTATCAGCATGTCGTGGATTCCCATTCCGGTTCTTCACAAGGTCATTCGCCATTATCGCCTTCTTTCCCCGCGCATGCAACCTCCCCACCTCCGGCGGAAGTCAATGTAAGGCGTAATCAGTCGTTGACGTATGGTGCAACTGCCGGGAATGTCCGTCGCACGGCCGTCAATTTGCGCCGTTCGGGAACGCTCCAGGCTCACATGGAACGTCCGCACGCGGCGTCCTCCGCGTCACCACCAAGTCCAATTGACAACGAAGAGGACTTCCAGGATGAAGTCCATTATACTGAAGAAGAGTACGAATATGCGCTGCTTCAGCAGCAGCAGCAGCTGCATCAACAACAGCAACAGCATCAACAGTCGCACCAACAGCAGAACACCTATAGTCAGGGAAACTACACACCAACGTCCTCTATTGGCCGTAGTTCGCCCTGGAGCGCGTCGAACAATGCAAATGAATGGAAGTATGGCGGTAACAACAACGGAGCAAGTGCGCTAGATGATGTCCAGCGTGCAATGTCTGCCCTAGAGCTTTCGGGCGCGAACCTTTCTCAACAGAACCAGAACTTTGCGAATCAGTCCCTTCCACCGCGTCTTAATCAGCAGGGCGGTACTATTGGCCAGGGGCCTGGTCTTCACCGCTCCAACAATAGCATTGGGAATGGAAACGGCAACGGTAATGGATTCGGTTCCGGTATGGGCATACATCAACGCGGAGGACAAGACAAGCTGTCGCTAGTCACGGATATTGATAGTAGCAGTATCAAGAGTGGGCCGAGCAGCGCCGGTACCAACGTGCCCAGCGTTGGACACGGAAATGGTTTCATCCAGCAAAACCAGCAGCGTAACCCGATTGACCCATGGGAACAGAAGCAACAGCGACCTCTTGGTGCGCGCACGTCCAACCCAAATCTGCAGCAAAGCGTACGAGGCAATTTTGACGCATCGGGCTTGCCACCAAACCCTCCCGTACCGGCACAATACCTTGGTCAGCAAGATGTTCAGCGCCTTGGCCCTAGTGGCCACTTTGGTCAGAATGCTCAGAGTCCGACTCCGGGTGCACTTCAACTGCCGCCGAGTTTTGTTAGTACACCACTGGACCCTCCTTCACTGGTTGCTGCAAAGGGTTACAATCCGACTACGTTCGATTGCAAGCCCTCATTTGTACGTAACACCCGACTCCCGAGATACGTGCAGCTATTTAATTGATTGTTATATCACAGGCTCGATACTTCGTGATAAAGTCTTACACTGAAGATGACGTTCACAAATCTTTGAAATACGAGATCTGGAGCTCCACTGATCCTGGGAATAAGCGCCTCGACAAGGCCTTTAAAGAAACAGCCGGACGGGGACCTATTTATTTGTTCTTCAGTGTCAATGCGAGTGGCCATTTCTGCGGCATGGCCGAGATGATGACACCTGTTAGTTTTTGTTCCACTCCCGTTTTCTTGCACTATTGTTCAAGTGAATCGCGATGATTGTTACAGGTTGATCACACTCGTAGCAGTAACGTGTGGGCATCGGATAAGTGGAAGGGCGTCTTCAAGGTCCGGTGGATCTTTGTCCGTGACATTCCAAATGCCAACTTGCGTCACATCAAGCTCAAGTGAGTGCTTCTGAAACACGCACCTTTACTGCTTTTGTCTATTGGTGTATGCCCCAATAACCGGGGCTGACGGGGTTCTTTTGCTGTGCTATAGTAACACTCAGGAGCGCAAGCCGGTGACGAACAGCCGCGACACACAGGAGTTGTTGCCTGATGCTGGTCAGGAAATGCTGCGCATCTTCTTTACCCATCCGGCAAGGACTTCGCTTCTTCAGGACTTTGCTTATTATGAGGTACAGTATCACATCTCATTTTCTCGATGGATGAGACTTAGTTTTTAATTGTCATTTAGCTACAATCACTGCGGAAGATGCAAGCACATCAGCAAGGACAGCAACCCACTTCATCTCCTAATTCACCACCGCCATCCCAATCACCGCAACCACCATTTGCTCTGCCATACTCCCAACATCTCGGGATGCCAGGTCAGATGGTCCCGCAGATGCAGATGGGCTCACAATATTCGGTTCAGAGCAATATTATGCGCAACGCGAGTCCCATCCCGGTGAACTCACCCGGGTAACCAGGGTTATGTTGCCAATTTCTAACCCGGTCTCAGAAACATCAATATTTCTTATTATCCCTCCTGTTCTTCTATTCTTACCGGTATGTGAGGATTTAGTGCGGGTTAATCAAACAAACAAAGCGCTTTCTTGTCTCCCTCACCCTCGGATGTACGGGTGAATTGTCCCCGATGCCGAAACAATTGTTTGGTGGAATGGCGAATGATGGATATGTGTGGATGGGGCTGACGAGTGCAAATACGTTTTTCTTGCTGACTCCTTACTATTCCAATAGTGTTTTGATTGACTGTGGGAGCGGGAAAGATTCTACCGCTGAAAATTTATTCCCCCACTTTTTCTCATCGCAGTCTGTATTTCATCCGATGATCTCCATCTGCCCATTATTTGCTGCTTCTCTTCTTTCCACATTATGCAACAGAAGTCAAGTTGAACCAACTTTGTATTACTCATCCTCCTCTCTTCTTCCGTTCCTCGCTCGGCCGTCATTCTATTCGCTCTGATTACAACGCAAGCAACAAGGACACCGTCGACGACGACTCATTATTACATCGAACGGACGTGGGACTACCGCTTGTTCTTTGAATCCGTCATCGTCGACTCAAAGTAGTACATGCATAGTAGTAGTCACAGCAGGAATCCTTTTCTACATCATACTCCTCTTGTATACATTTATTGTTGACACATCCTGTTTTTTCATCTCTGTCCAGCCTTCTTATTATTGCTACAGTCAGATGAATCGCTTGTTTTTTATGATATATCCTTCGCCTACTTTCTCTCTGTCTGTAGTATAACTAAAGTGTACAGCTCGCCGATTACCGATTACACTGCTCCAGCCTACCTTTTCTTGTTGTTTCTGATCATGCACCCATTTGCCTGCTGAAGAAACCGGATCGCTGAAAGGAACTTGATGTACAATAATGGGTTCGTCCTGTACGTGTAGACGACGAAATTGAATGGAATATTGATTTTTGGTGCACAGTATGCATAAAAGACATGAAAATGACTTTTGCGATTGAGGAGACTCCTCACACCAAACTCAAAAGACTCGAAGGGAAGCCGCACTTTCACGAGGAGATTCCCAGCCGAAACCGAAATTCGCAGCATCTCTCCTAGTATGAGTCCGACCTGACACCATGTATACTAGGATGGGAACCAAGCCACATTCCGTCACATGCTAGGATTATATAGCGCTGGTCGATCGCTGCGCAACCAGTATCGGAAGGAAATAAGCTCGGGCGAGCAATAGTAAAGAATGCTGCGCATTTGTGGCTTGTTCACTTATTTCACTTTCAACTCTCCCGTCAGAACGACTCACAACGTGCTCTTTATCGTGAACGTACCCGCAACGCAGAGAATCAATGTCGTCGTCCAAACCCAAGATTCCCCCGACGGCGTACGGGTATTCGCTGTGGAAGCAGTACAGTATGAAGGATATTCATGTTCGGTATTTCTCCTATGTTCGTCTTGCCATCTTCATCCACATTTGGTTACGATTCGGTGCTGAATACTCCCTCCTTCCTCTCGTAGACGTTTAAAGACGTACAAGCAAAGCACATCAAAGACCAGGAAGAGTCCCAAACGGATAAGACGAGAGAACTCCAGAAGTGAGTAGTGGGTTTTCTTCCTTGAGAGCCGACCTTGCTGACCGAAAACGCGTATTTTTCTGGCGTTCTGGAAATAGATTCGTATACGATACCGAGAAAAGGGAATTGAGCGTCACTTTTTCCGGGCACGTTCAAAGTGGAATTATAGACGAGTTCGTGAAGATGATGCGGGAGTCTGTCGAAAGCGTACCCACGAACAACAAGGACTTTGACATTCCGTATTTCCATACGAACGTGGTCTCGTCCCTCTTCCCAAACCCAGGCGACCAAACGGAGAGATATAAACTCGTTGGAGACCTCCTTGTCACGAATAAGTCGGGTCCAGTATTCGCTGTTGAGACGGCCACTCGGCATTCTTATCCTTCTATCAAGGAAAAGGTAAAGAAGTGGTTCCTGCCACCTTCGGTGTCTGGCGTACTTCTCGTACACTTGAATGAATCCAACGGGTATTGGAAACCTTCCTCTCGTCCGCCTGAAGATGAGGCTTTCCTCGTTAACTCCTGGGCCTGGCTCAATTATATCGTGGACATCAATGATGAAGAGATCGACCTCTTTGATTGTTCAAAACCTGTTGAATACTGTGGACACACGTGGCTCGGGTCTTTCACATGCGCCCTCGAGCTTTACGAACGCGATTTCGTATGTGTTTTGTTCGATCGATTCTTTCACGCCTGACGACCTTCCTTTCCAGAGTACAAGGAGCGGTTGCGCAATGACAAAACGCTATGTCAGTACTTTCGATCTACGCCCGAATCCAGGATACCAACTGACATAATTCTGTAGGAGTTTGTGGTCCCTGGGGAAGGATTTGACCTTGAAGTCACGGAAGGCCTCAAGGACTTCGAGAAACATCTCTCGGAAAAGTGGACGGACGCGGTGGAAGGAGAGTATATGGATGGTTTCAAACCGTTAGAGTTAAACTGGAAACAGCTTGCTCAACTCGTCGCGAAGAATAGACTCCAACTGGCCTATGAACGCTACAAAGCTTGGTACAAGAAGTACCAGAGGCAGAGCACCACTTCGTCCTTGGGTAAACGGCACAGGGTTGGAGCGGTCGAATCAAACGCACAGGAGGTACGTAACTTCTATCCGAGAGATTGGTTTGCTCCCGTTCACCGGGAACAATTTTCCCAGGTCCGCCGATGAGGTGCACTCCTATTTCGCCAGCTAAATGGATAATGACTCGTTCATGAATGCTGGTCTTGTATATTCGACCATAGCCTTGCTCTGCTATACGACTATGATCCCCATATCAGTCTCCGTGATTGTACGGTAGGAATGCCTTCGTTATCTGTGTGATCTATGAATTAGTACTTCGATCTCCGCTGGTCTGTTCATTACTTACTCGTCGCCGTTCTATTGTTACATCGGAGTCATGAGAAGCATAACCTGTCCTAGTCATGGCCGATCAAAGTCGCTGCGGGTACGTAATACTTGAGCCTCTGAGATCAAAAGGCGGTGCAGTGTAGGAATACAACCAGAAGATACCCTGACCCTAGGGTCACCTTAAGTTGTGATGAAGGACGCATTCGACGACCGCCAAGGGAGTCATAAATAGGACTTCCTATTAGTTGAAGACTGTACAAATATTTCGACGGTTAGGAGCTTGAGGCGATAAACAGGCTCCGCGCTGAAGTTCCCGCCACGGAGGACTGGAGTTGAAAGGTAACAAATGCGAAATCCGGAGCCCCACTAGCGTTTATTCTTTGATTTCGGGAAGTGGTCTTAGATGCGCTCACATCGTCTTCCTCTTCCCACTGCATGCTTTTCCTCGATAAACTACGCGATCTAATTAAGATAGAAGTCAACACAGGCGCCCCAGGCGGGAAGTGAACGGAGCGGCATGGATTAATACCCTTATAAGGCAACCTGACCCTCCACACCCCAATTACTGAATACGGCAAGACCTTCCAACATAATCTTTGTCTGCCCATTGAGGCATTTGGCGGTTGCAGTACCAGCGTGAATGACGAGGAAAACATATACAATCCATTCAGCATCTTGAGAAAAAGATTGGTGCCGTCGAGAACGCAAGTAATATACGCATGAACGGCAAGCTCCGATTCGAGTCGCTGACTTCAACTCGTCATGACATGGGGATCCACCCAACCTCCAGCTGAGAGGAGTTGATATCGCCATTCCCAAATCCAGTCGTCCCCTATTTGCAATGCTGGCTTCAATTTCGTCCCAAAAGGATGGCGTCAGGGGCAATGGCTCAAAAGATAACCGTGTCATACTTAGGACAGTGGTTTACGCCGAACAACATCACGATGCCCCAGACACCCTCGTCAAATTCACAAGACTGACCATTGTCACATAGCAATTTGACCTGGATATTTGCTCGCAGTGTCTGTATCCAGTATCCGGATGTAGTTTATCCGTACGGCTTCGCCGTAGCACGCCGGATGGGTGCCGCTCTTATTGTTCTCGCCTATTGAGGAGGGTGTTCTCGTAGAACCATCAGGCGAAAGACGCGCGATCTCGTGTTCATCTTCACGCGCATTGGCCTGTCCCTGCCACTTACGATGGTCACAGCCGCTACTGAGAAGTTCCGCTTGGGTGTCCGTTCGTCGCAGAATGATTTTTGGCAGGAAATACCGCGTGTGTGGGATCACAAGAAGCTGGACAAGCGCTTGGCCCACCAGCATCTCACCACGTTCGGCGGTTATCTGCTCAATCGCGTCGTGAATATTGGCCGGGAATAGGCGCGGCGTGATGTGAAGAAGGAAACGGTTGTCGTAGAGTATCTCCACAGAAGTGTCCTGTGAGAGCGCAGAAAGCACGGATTCCGTAATATCAAGCTCTAGAGAGCTAGATGTAGAGTCCCTAAAGCGCTGTATAGGGGGCTGGCGAGATGCTAGCCAGCCTCTCTCATCAGAGCCAGGGTACCCACTTCCCAAAGCCTTCCTTTCTGCGCTCCGTGTTGGTGACCATATGACACCACCTCCCGCAACGATCTTTGCAGACGGGGTTTTGCTCTGGCCGACCGTTCTTGAGGATTCACCAGACATGGTTAACGCGTCTGAGATTTTCTGTAATCTAACCATACGTCGACCGGCTTCGGCTCGGGGAGAACCCCAGGGGAATGGAGATACAAATCGCAGAACACGTCGGATTATCTCAAATCGGACCGATTTACCTGTCACGCGCGAGAATGCATCTTTCGAGAGAAGGATCGTGGAGACTGGAGAAGGACGCAAGCAATTCGCCAATTGAATGGACGCTAGATCCATGAGCACAGATTCAGCACGTCGCTTCATCCAAAGACGACTGCAACTTACTTTCGTGGTTCAGATCCTCGACGAAGTTTGATATCGATTCAACAGAGGACCTTAATTTTACGAGAGAACTAGGGTATTCTTCTCGGTGACAGCCAGGCGTCCGCTTAGTACGTTCGCCGGTGACCGCAGTTCTTTCTGCCATATCTAGTAGCGCCATTGTTCCATGGGCGACGACTTCCTGCTATGCGGAGGCGTTGGTCACTTTTATTTAGTAGATAAATGTGCACTGACCGAAGAAGCAATATCCAGTTGGTATCGGATCCGATTGCGAAGTGCAATATCAGGCTGGAAGTTTGTCTTATCGACAACGTACTCAATCCCGGCATCACGGCAGGTAGCTATCAGTCTTTCCTAGATGCAAAATATTCGATTTGGCAGTGGCCCGTTATGCTATGTGACAGCGGTCCTTACCTTCGGCAGACGCAGCAAAGGCCGAATAATCCATCGACTCATACCATGTTGCCCAGCCCACCCTACGTCCTTGGGACCGGAGCCGAAGCCCATACCCCATAATCTCCGCGGTTGCATTCCCGCGACCCCAATTTCAGAACTTCCTCGAGTTATCCGAAGAAGCGCAGTTTCAACCTGGTCATCTGCATGGTGCCCGAATGCCACAGTCGAAGTTGCTTCCTCCTTCAAAGCGGACAGAAAGAGGTGATACCGAGCCACTCTAGCGATAATCTCAAATGAAGAGCCTTTGGAAGGCGCCGAGGGGAAGGGGTCGATGCCCCATGGAATCCTAAGAACCAGGTGTTTGACTTGAAGAGATTCCGCAATTGAGGCACATTGCGCGGTCATCTGACCAGAGGCTTCTTGCAATCCGTGGTCAATAGTGATCGCAACGGCATGAATTGGCTTGCGGCCTTCAGTCGCGTTGATATCGGTTAACTGCTTAAGCAGATACAAGAGAGATGTTGAATCCGGTCCACCAGAGAAAGCAACGGCTATCTGACATGTTTAGTACCGACTAATTATATGAACAGAAGCCATATGTTACTCGCCTATGTTGTCTTCTTGGTATCGGACTGGAACACATCTCTGGAACTGCTGTCGGAATTCATCAAGGGATACTGGCTCTGCTTGTTGGCAGATTGAATTTGAAGCGTGAAAAGTACGCGTCTGTCTAAATTGCTTAGAGAGTCGTATCCTGAGATTGCACCTTACGGCTCGGCAATTCAGCTTCAGCATATCATGTTACGTAGAGTGTAGATAGATACTTTGGAACGAATAAGCGAGTAGCAAAGGCAGAAAAGAACAAGAGCGCCGCCGTGTGCTTGATCGGGATTTAGCAGTAAAAAAAAGACGCGTTCGGGATCGACGTTGATCACGTGTAGGCTACGTAAGGAAACGCAAGTTACACTGACAGTTACACCTTCCCTTCGCACCACTATATTCGCCAGTTCCGCAGTAGTCGACTGTTGAGTCCTCTGCGAAGAGTTATCTAGGAAAATGGCTACTCCTGAGGAGTACTTTATTGCCCAATCACCCATCTCTGCACATGCTTTCAGCGCTGATCGTCGAGGTAAGCCGCAGTGCATTGAATGGTATTCACGTTTATCTTATCTTAATGGACGAATAGAGGTATGCCTGAGTTTGAACTCAAACGAAGCCCAGATCCTGCGCAAGCAAGGACACGAGTGGAAAACAGTTGAAACGCTGTCTGAGGTATGCGATTATAGTATGGCTACAAGAAGCCAGGCTACTCACTGAAGGCTAATCGCAGCACGATAAAGTGATCACTTCCATCGATTGGGCACCGAACTCCAATCGGATTGTCACAGCATCGCAAGACAGAAATGCATATGTGTGGTCCCAGGCACCAGACCCACAGACGGGACAGCTAGTATGGAAGCCAACACTCGTCCTTTTGCGTATCAATCGTGCTGCAACGTATGTGCGTTGGAGCCCGAACGAGGACAAGTTCGCTGTTGCTAGCGGAGCTCGGTGAGCATGACTCTTTCTACATTTATCAAGTATCTAACATCCACGATTATGAAGTGCTATTGCCATATGCTCGTTCGACCCAGAGAGCGACTGGTGGGTGTCCAAGCAGATCAAGAAACCAATCCGTTCTACTGTTCTTGCCGTCGACTGGCATCCGAACAACGTCTTACTCGCAGCCGGAAGTGCAGATTCGAAAGCCCGTGTCTTCTCTGCATACATCAAGGACGTTGACAAGAGGCCTCAGCCATCCGTCTGGGGAGAAAAGCTACCCTTCAACACGCTCTGTGGTGAGTACAGCAGCCCCGGCGGAGGTTGGGTCCACAGTGTTGGATTCTCGCCAAGTGGTGATGTTTTAGCTTTTGCTAGTAAGTACAATGATACGTATGCTACATGACAAGTTCTTATAAGGTACACTTCAGGCCACGATTCCTCTGTCACGATTGTTTACCCAGGCGGACCTGCCATCTTCCATATCAAACAATCCACTCTCCCCTATGTCTCGCTCTGCTGGACTTCAGAGGATGCGCTCGTCGCTGCTGGTCATGATTGCCAGCCCATACTCTTTCAAGGCTCCGAGGCAGGTTGGAGAGCCGTCGGCAGCCTCGACGACACGACGGCGCCTAAATCATCTGGTCTAGGTCGTGCATCTCCAGTTGGACGTCTGAACAGCGCGGCGTTCAACACTTTCCGTAACGCAGATATTCGTGGTCAGACTTCCGCCCCTGGACTTCCTGGAGGGGGTAGCACCAGTGACGCGGAGCTTCCAACGGTGCATCAGAACACGATCTTGAGTGTTCGTCCGTACGATGGTGCCCCTGGCCAGGTCACGCGTGTTAGCACGAGTGGGGTTGACGGAAAGCTTGTTATCTGGAATGTTGCTGCTGCCGCTGGAGGTGGACTTGCAGGCAGGATGGAGGCGTTGCGCGTGTAGGGTGTTACATACATTGTACCTGTGCTTTACAGAGAAATACAGCAGCTCGATCATCATAATGATAAAGTAGTTATCGTCGGATAGTAGTATCGGCGTCGGTTTGGAATGATAGAGAAGGTTCTGATACGGGCTGTTCGTTGATGACTCCCCAAACTGATGCTTTGAACTGGGCGTCGTAACATTAGCGAAGGCCAGTCTTCTTCAAAGGCGTCGATGATTCTCACCAACGTAAGAACAAGCCCCATCTTTGTCTCCAGTACACGTAATTGGCTCAACAGCTTTTGATCAGGCTCCTCGCTCAACTGACGCGTCTTAGTAACCAGCTACACGCAAAATTAATGTCATCATCTCAAACAAACAAAGTGCATGAGCACACTTGGAAAGGAAGAGTTACTTACAATCTTTACGTGCTGCGCCAATTTGGCGTACTCCCAGAGCACTTCAGCCTCTAGCTGCGTGAGAGACGCGTGTCCTTCGTATGGATTGACTTCGAAGATCTCGTTTCCCGAGTCTGTGTTGGCCATGGTCGTGGATACAAGGAACGCGGCGACGCGATGCGGATCAGTGCTGCACGCCGATCATTTGTATGTTGCACGTGATCGAAAGAGTGATCGGCTCGACGCGTTTGCAACTGCAACTGCAACTTCAAACGTGTGAAGTTTGAACATCTTTCACTCACATGAACTTACGATACTGAAGTTTGTTACTCATCAGAGGCTACAATTGCAACATCTGATTTAATCCGACTGACCGTGTACCTGAGGCTCCTGTGACTCCTTCGTGTTGATTTGTGCAGTCCATCTCCTAGTCCAGTATCTTACTTGGACTATAGTGTTACACCTCTTGAAGGCTTCAAATCCAATCCAACAAGACAGCTTCGACTCTAACTGGAACCATGGCCTCTTTCAAAGGCTACCAAACCGTGTATACCAACTGCCCATCTGGCGCACGTGTATTCTCTTATATCAAGAAAGACGGCAAGACCGACAGCTCGCTCCCCGTGCTTGTCCTGCTACATGGTTATCCTCAGAACAGTCTCATGTTCAAGTACTTCGTGGATGAAGTCCCAGAGAAATGGAGGGTGATCGTTCCTGATCTCCCGGGGTGCGTCTTTCATGCACACTGTAATTAATTTTTTGTATTAACGATCATGAACTGAACTTCTCGACACGCATGCATATATCGCATGGACATTGGACACCGATGTACATGTGCAGATACGGCAACAGCACCAAACCAATCTCCCCCGACTCACGCGCACATTCCAAACGCGAATGGGCAAAAGACATCATACACGTCGTCGATACGATCTTCGGTCCGAATACGCCCATCATACCCTTCGGACACGACCGTGGAGCGCGTTTGGCGTACCGACTTGCGCTTGACTATGGCGATGACGATGATGAGGGGAGAGTCAAAGGTGCAGCGTGTCTCGATATCGTACCGACGATTAACGTCTGGGATGCTATGCGTTTGGAGAAGGGACATATCGAGACGATGCGCTCTCATCACTGGGTACGTTCTTCTCTCTTTCTCTACCTGCCTCCACACAAAAGAAAGCACACGCAGAACCATCATTCAACAAGACCTCAGTCCCGAGCTTTTTTATTAGTCTCATCGAAACCTAACTCACGCACTAGATAACCCTATCAGCTCCACGCCCCCTCCCAGAAACGATGATCTCATCCAACAGTCGCTTCTACTACGAATACACAATAACAAGCTGGGTCGGCTCCGGCATGAAAAAAGACGCTTCGATCGAATGGATCCAGGATTCCGTGCAGCCGTACCTTGATACTGAGCGGGGACATGAGAGGATTGCGGCCGCTTGTGAAGACGTGAGTAGCAGTAACGTAACAACATGAACTTCTTTTCCGAATCTGTATCTGTATCTAACAAAGGTCTCATTTTGTGAGGTGAGTAGTATAGAGCGGGTGCGACGCACGACGTGGTGGATGATCAGGAAAAGGGGATCAACCCTCTCACTCAATCTCAATCTCGAACTTCTTCATCACTTGTGTTCAATTGTCCTCTCCTCATCCTCTATTCTCACCACCTCAGCAAACGTTTCGACGTAGGTGGGATCTGGCGGTCTCTCAGCCAACCAGACAAGGTAACGTCGCACCAAATCGGGGACGACACAACAGGCCATTTCATCGTAAACGAGCGTCAAGAAGAGACAGGCAAACACTTACGCGAGTGGCTCGATAAACTCGATCTATAACACGGCTCATATGAAGGCTGAAAAAAATATGAAGGAGAGGTATAAATTAATGAATTCAGTGAGTTATCGTTTCATCCGAAAGACAAGAGATACGATTATACACTAACAGTATGCAAGTAAAAACAGGGGGAAAGTGGAGAGTGCGTGTACTATGTACTATTATTATGTATGTCTATGAGAGTTCGAAGCGGAGGTAAACGAGATAATCGTCCATGCGTCTAACGGAGGGTATAGAAAGATAAATGAATAAGTAAGAGGAGTGTGGAACTTCTGAGATAGGTCTTCATATGATGCAGTAACCACCGTCAACGCGTAGATCAGTTCCTGTGACAAACTTGGAAGCATCACTTGCAAGGAAGATGACAGCGCCCTTGAGGTCCTCTGGTTCACCCATCTATGAGGAAGATGATATCAATATGCAAGCGCGAGAATATACAAGTCAGGTCAAGAACTTACCTTGCCCATTGGCGTCAACGCTTCCCAGGTGCGCTGCATGCAATAATCAGCATCCCTAGTCATTTCAAAGAAGGGATCTCCCTACCTTTAGCTCCTGATCGTGCTCGAGAATAGTTCTCGTCAATTTCGTAAGCATGTAACCCGGACTATTCCATCGATTTAGACATTATTTTCAGGAGAGAGCATATGATGAGTCACCTGAGACTGTTAACGCGGACGCCTTTCTTCGCCCATTCAACCGCCAAACTAGCAGCCATGTGCCTCACAGCTGCGTCGTCCTATGTGAGTATGGTTTCGGGAGCATATATTGCCTAACGGGTACATACCAGCCTTTGAAGCGTTGTAAGGGGTCTGTGGTTGCGGGACGTTGATGACCTGGTAGCCATCCAATCAGCTGGTGTTCTACGTCATCATGTGAACAAGCTTTTGAATACGCACCTGTGCGCTCATACTAGACACAAGAACAATTGATCCACCTCCGTCTGGGATCATGCGCCGGGCTGCCTCACGCGCGGTGAAGAAAGCTCCGTGCACGTTGATATCATACAACCGCTTGATACGGTCAAATGGATAGCTATCACACCAGTTAGAGATCTTGCCCAGGGAAAAAAACTCTGGTATGACGACATACTCAAAAGCCGCGTAGTTCTCGACGATTCCTGAAGAATTACGTCAGATCAAGAAGATGACCGCAGACATATTGCTTTGATACTCACCAGCAGATGCGACGACAGAGTCTATTCTCCCAAATTCCTCGGTGGCAACCTTGAAGGCCTTCTGCACCGATACCTCGGATGACACGTCGCAACCAACGCCAATAACCTTGAGTGATCCTTTAGGGTATTTGCCATTATCCTCTAAAAACGTAAATCCGTGTTAGAGGAAATTAAACGATTTCTTCGCGAAGCAGCACACGCACCGAACTCGGATATCAGCTCTTCTGCAGCTTTTTTGGCCTCTTCTTCCTTTAGATCAACGATAGCCAAAGAGTTACAGCCCCTATAGATTACATTAGATGCGTGAAACTGATCGAATTCAGGTGTGGGGGACAATGGGAACGGAAAGAGACACGTACGATTCCACGAAAGCGCGACAGAATTCGTTACCCAGGCCCCTCGCCGCACCAGTGACAAGGCAAACCTAAGATGCATCGTGATGAACACATGTTTATCAGGACGTATCTGGAAACTGAAAGCCTTACCTTGTCCTGCATGGAGAAAGCTGGGAGAGTCATCGGAGATGAAGTAGCGGTGGTGCTGGCCAACCTGGATCGGGTGACCGGAGAGGCAGCAGCAATAGCCTTGGTGGGGATATGCTTGGGTGCTTTGTGTCCACTGCGGACTGCGAGAGCGCGTAGATGATGAAAGGAGAACATGGATAGTTGTGAGAGAGAGTATGAGGGGAGGATGCGGGCATTTTTGCAGGAGTATATTTTATATATTTGTGTAGGAGAATGAAACCCCGATGGATGCAAGGGGATGCAAGGTTAGTCGGTTACTGTCTAGAGTAGTGCGGGGTTTGGCAGGAATGCTTTTCTCCGAAGAATACGCGTTATTTAGCAACTATTTCCCACACGGATCTCACTCTTCTCCTTACCACCCCGGTCCAGACCCATCGTATCGTCTTCATCGGTCCGTGCTTGGTCTTGTAAACGATCTAGCCTGTATTTTGTTATCTTGATATTCAACTCATCAAGTAGACCGCATACAGTCAGTTAGGTCCAGATCGAGAGCTTCACATCCAGAGAATATATATCATCGGTGTGTAGATTCTATCCTTTTTTTTTTCTTTTCTCGGACGGATCTAGTTTCTCTTACACGTATCAAACATACCACGCTACCAGGATCCGGCTATCCTCCTCGGCTTCGCAACAAATTCGTCCCTAGCTAGTGCTATGTACCTGCACTTTGCATTCCTGTAGTCAACAACCGCACAGCCCTATAAATAGGCAGCAAAGAGAAAAACATACTATGCCAATATACAAAATAGTCGCTTCAGCAACCGGGTATCAAAAATCAGTACCAGCAACACACTATGTAAAAATAAAATAAAAAGGAGTATCAAACGAAAGGTAACGAAGGCGTAGTATCGAAATAGCAAAGCTAAGAGTTAAGGACAGGGAAAATATAACGCAGGCTACATTCCAAAACTCTGCGAGGCCCTGTAATGGAGAGTAAAATCGAGTCAGGACGGAGGAAGGCATAGAACGGCATCAAGGAGTGTGAGACTGCGTCGCAGCCCGCTGACCCAGATATAGGTGCAAAAGGGATAGACGAGTAAAGAGCGACGGAACGCGATAATAAAATGACATACGAATAATGGAGTATATGATACGGGGCAACGCCGAAATCCAAAACGAAAGCAAAGAGAATCAAAACAATCTAGCTCAAAACGATGCGTTCATAAGCATACAAACTTCGACTTGCGCTTTTGGAGTTCCTCCACACGCATGTCGAGTTGTTGCCGAACTCGCTCCTTTGCTCTTCTCTCTTCGTCTAAACGACTCTCTAGAGATTGCTTCTCCTCAATCACCGACCTCCGGACAGCAGTAAGCTCTCGCCGCGCATCTTCCAGCTCGCGACGCATGGACTCGAGCCGAGTGTTGAGATTGTCTCGCTCTCTCGCAAGCTCGGTGGCTTGCATTCGAGCCTTGCGCACTAAAACATGAAATGAGATCACTTCCGAATAAGTGGGGGCTATGGGACTTACAATTCTTCTCTGAATCACCAAGGGACGTCTCAAGAGTCGACACGAGGTCCATGTGTGCCTGAAGATCGCTCTCACAATGCGACAGTTGTTTATTCAGAGTCTTAATCATAACCTCCTGTTCCTCGATATGTTTTGCTTGCTCTTCAAGCTGGGCCGCAATCTTCGGATCAACAGCGGCACCAGCTATGGAAGTACCTGCCGTCGAAGTGGCGGGCGAATCGGGATTTGATTCTCGAGATGATCCTGAACTGCGCAGCGTGGTATTTGATTGCGAAGAAACGCTGTTTGTGACATCGATGGGCACTGCGCCGGGTAACGGCGGAATTGATTTGGGAGCAGGAGGAGGCGGAACGGAGGGTGGTGGTGTGAGGGGAGGAAGCTTTGACATTGCAGTCCTGCGTTCGGGTGTAACTCGTGAAGGAACAAGCGGTTCCGGAGCACGGACAGGAACAGAAGATTCTTGCTTATTACGTTCAGAAAGTAGGTGTTCCTTTGCTTTCTGAAGTTCGGCCTGTGTCTCGTTCAGCAACGATCGTTGACGCTCTAGCTCCTGAGTAAGTTGACTGCGTTGCGCTGCCTCCTGAGCCAACTTGTGCTTCTCCGATTGCGACGTCTCAAGGGCCTTTCGAAGTTCAGCCAGCTCCGATTCGTAACGCAGGCGCTCCACTTGATGTGACTCTGAATTTTCGCGCAAACTCTCAAGAACCTTATCCTTTTCAGCAAGAGCGTCCGCGTGCTTTCGTCTTGTCTCTTCCTGACTGACGATATAGTCATCCGCCGCCGCTTTATACGAAGCAACTTCTTCAAGCAAGAGCTCATGGTCCTTGTGCAGTGTCTCGCGTTCTTGCGCGAAAGCCGCTTCAGCTTCGGCCAAGGCTTTGGACAAACGCCCGCGCTCCTGTGTAAGAAGAGCGTCATGGTGGTTACGTGCGTTCTCCATATCTTGCTGGTGTTGGTCCATCGCAGCCACCTTGGCGTTCTCCAGGTCAGCAATAATTTGCTGATGTTCGGTCTTGAGTTTCAAGACCTCTTCCGTTTTCTCCTTGAGCAGAGCATCGATCGCCTCCTCATGGGCCGCTTGCTGTTCCCGCAAGGTCGCGTCCACCTGACCATAAGAAGACTCCAAATGAATCCTTTGAGTCTGCACCGTCTTGAGTTCGCTTCTGAGCTTCTGGAGCTCGTCCTCATGAGACCTCTCTAACTCAGAAAGAACCTCCGCTTGTTGCTCCTGCGTTTTCCTCAATGCTGCTTGATGTGCAGTGTCGGCCTGTTCTTGTGCTAGTCGGTGTTCATCCCTGAGCTTGGTCAACCCTTCTTCGTGAGACTGTTGAATCTCCGAAAGTAAGGCACTGTGCTGTTGTTGGAGGTTCTCCAACGCTTCCTCCTTCTCTGCTGATAGGGCATCCTTTGCGACCCCGTGCTGCTCGTGCGCCTTCGCTAAGGTCTTTTGCAGAGCTTCGATTTCTGAATTCTTGGCCTCTTCTAATTCCGCAAGTCGGGAAGTATGCTTCGACTTCAATCGCTCGAGGGAAGCAGAATGATCGAGCTGTTTCTTTTCGAACGTTGAGGAATGCTCCTCCTTGAGCCTCCGTAAGTCATCAGCGAACGCGACTTCCTTCTTCTCAATCGCGGATGCGTGCTCGTCTTGTAGCTGTTTCAAAAGACTCGCCTGCTGCGACTGGGATTCCGTTAGAGAGCCTTCCCTCGCTAGTTCAGACATTCTGAGGGCGCCCGCATGCTCCTCCTTCAGGCGTTCTAAAGCAGCCTGGGCTTCTGCCTCTTTCTTTGCGACGGTGTCAGCATGATCTGCTCGGAGTTTACTCAGAGCATGGTAATACTCTTCCTCGGTACGATGAAGGGTATCTTCCCTTTCTTTATTTGCCGTCTCGTGCTCAGAAACCAGCCTCGCGATCTCAACCGCGTGTTCTTCTCTTGCCTGAGAGAGTACTTTGTCGACATCTTCTTTCAATTTCCGAATGTCCGCGCCATGTTCCGTCCGCAGCTTCCCAAACGCCTCCTCATGTTCCCGTTGAGCCTTACTCAATGCCTCCGAGGCATCGGCGAGCTGCTCTTGGAGATCGGTGAGTTTATGATCGTGATCTACTTGTTCAAGCAACGTATCGACCTCAGCCTGCTTATCGCGTAAGGCTTGTTCATGTTCTGCTTTGAGTTGTCTGAGGTCCTGCTCGTGCTTCTCTTCCAGAAGAGCACGCTCCTCCAGAAGGTGCGTCTCTCGCTTCCGAAGAGCGTCGAGGTCAGCCAGTACATCGTGGTGTTCAGTTCGAAGTGCCTCGAGCTCTGTTGACATATTTAATGCCTATAAGTCATCAGTATCGAACTACATCCAGAAGACTCTGACAACGTACCTGGTCGCGTGAAAGCTTGGTCAGATCATCGTGTTGACGGCGAATTTGGTCGAGTTGCTCGTTGAGTTCCTCCACCTCCTCGCGATGTTGCGCTTCCTTCTGAGCCATGGAACTTTGTGGAATCCGTTACTGTAAGCCACACAATAACTGACTAACTTGACTCACAGCATAAGCTCATTCAACCTATCAAATGGTTCGTCATCGATCGCCAGGTCACTAGGAGGCTTTCGTATTTCCATACTCTTTCGGATGGCGTTAATCTGGTTCATGATTTGCGGCGACAGGTCAGACGATCCGTGCGATTCGCGATGTCCATTCCCAACGACTTCTCCATGCTCCAGAGAGCGCCGCTCTTTCTCTCTGAGAGCAGATTCAAGTGTAGTTATTTCAGCCTCGCGCTCTTTCAGGACCTCCTGCAAACGCATAATCTCTTTCTCAAGACTTGGTACAGATCGCTCATGACCGGGCCCTATGGGCAAAGATATCGAAAGATTCGGTCGGACACCACCAGGTGAGTGACGTCCAGGATGCCCATACGGAGGTGCGATACTCAGTCCGTTGACTTCAGGTGAAGAAAGCATGCGCGAGCGCGCCGAATAGAGCTCCTGTGAAAGCGACTGTGATTGCGACAGCGACCTCGAGCGTAGCGACTCCGTCGAGGCCGCCTGGCGGAAAAAAAGCTGGCGTCCAGCCACATTGCCCTGGGGATCGCTCGGTTCGCGAGACCTCATACCAGCACGACGTCGGTTGGTAGTCACTGGCGTCTCAGGCGCTCGTTCTGGCGAATCTGATCGAGATGGGCTCCCGAGCTTGATCTCATTGATTTGTGCAGCCAGGTCTGAGATTTCTTTCAACGCATCACGGTATTTGGATGTTACAGAAGAAAGGTCGGCAAGAGTCGCGGCATGAGTCTCGCGCAGGCTCTTAAGTTGGTGAATAAGTGATTCGTCACCGTCATCGTCGTTCTCGGGAGCAGCATTCCTGGCATCAGCCTCAACACTGTCCGAACCAGGATGTATAATCTTTATTGCTTTGGCGGCTTGAGCCATGTCGACCTCAAGACTCCGTCTGGCCTTCTGCACTTCGTCATTGATTTCCCCAAGGCGTGCACGCTCATTGTTAACTTCCATACGCTTCGCTTGCCAATCTTCCATCTTCAATTCCAGGTCGCGAACCCGCTTCTCACGCTCTTCGAGGTCACTTCGCCAGGATTCGCCATCTTGGAGAATACTATCCAGACGCGCCTGGAGAACTTCTACCTCCCTCTGCTTCGCCTCGCTCTCATTCTCTAGCTTTTCCACCTGAGCACGAAGGATCAAGATTGACTCGTCACACCGCGCCAAGCGACCTTCAAGCTCTGCGATATAGTGAGCAGATTGGCCTTCGTTTTCCTTGAATCGGGAAATCTCGCGCTTGAGATCCGAGACGGATTCACTGGACGAGATTGTACTATCTTCCTGCTGCTTGATCTTCTCTTCCAAATCCCGAATGTATGCCTCGGTAGATGCCTCGCGTTCGGCAAGTTTACTCACGCGACTCTTCAGCTCCTCTACGTACATTTCGGTCGCAGCGTGCCTTTCTGAGAGTTGCGAGAGCTCTTCCTCCTTTTCTTCCACTAGGTCGTTCGTATGCCGTAAAGCCGCTCGATTAAGACTAAGTTCAGCCTCCATCGCGCTAATTGTCTTCTCGTACTCTTCAATGACAGGCCCAACAATCTCCTCGTATCTCGCTGTAGCGGAAATGGCGCCACCAACGGAGTTTCGCTGCCTTTCACCAAGCTCGCGTCGAAGCCGTGTAAGCTCCTCCGTTCGCTCTACAAATTTTGCACGCAAATCTTCGTAATTCGACTGCAGCTCGACCATCTGCGTGAGCACCTTCTTGCTGGCGCCCTCAACTTCCCCATCTGAACGGATGGCAGAAGCTCCACCTTCTTTCATGCTCTTCACTTCTTTACGAAGGCGCGTGACCATATTCTGAAGCCACTCAAGATCGTCCCACCCCTCCTCTTTCTCGTTTACAACCGCCCTGTTCTTGATATTACGTGCGCGATTGGCGTATTTAAGGGTATTAATCGTCTCGCCGGCATTCCACTCCGCAGGACTGACGCAGGCAATCATCAGTGTATGGGCGTTTCCTCCTAGAGAGTCTTGGAGGAGGCGAGTGAGTTTTGAGTCTCTGTAGGGGATGTGCGATGCAGTATGAGATTTGGCTCGAGAAGGATCCCCAAGGGCAGAGATCACATTGCCTAAAGCGAGTAAGCCGCTATTGATGGAGATACCCTCTTTGACACGTTCTCCAGCCGCGGCGGTGCGTTTGAGCTAACTTGTAGTTTAGTCCAAATGCAACACTAGACTAAATCAGAGTACTCACCCGTTCGGAACCAGCGAGATCCACAAAATGGAATTTGGAAACAACAGTTATCCATTCTCCCGGCTCTTCATCCATGCTCCTTGCTCTGCCATCAGCTGAATGCGACCCCAACGCACTTGACGGTCGCAACGTGCCACCTCGATTCATGGCTGTAGCGAAGCTTGGGGTTGGAGGTCGGCCAAAAGTCGGCGAAGACACGCGCCCAGTGCCTGCAGAGCCGTTGAATTGATGCGATGCAGGACGAGCAAGACGTGAAGGTGATCGCACGCCGGATACAGGCGTTGCAGAGCGCGGAGGCAAGCCTGATCCCGTATACTTCCTCTGAGTGAGAGTCAAAGAAAATATGGCGTGTGACCGCGAAGACTGAGCGTTCATATCAGTCTCATTTGTCCTACGAATGGCCGTCCCCTGCCGGATCAGGTGCATAACTTCGTTTGTATTCTTCACAGCTACCTCTCGTAAACCATCCCAAATGATATGTCCGTGTTTGTCTTCCCTAATCTGCACGTCACGTCGCCCTCCAGCCGCATCGTCGTAACTCAGAAGGTCGATCAATTCCTCGTTATAAAGTTCGATAAAGGAGCCTTTGATGTTGTATGACCAAGCTGCGCCACGTTCCTCCTTTAACGCCGCTGCTCGCGAGAATATTTCATGAATGGAACGAGGAATGATTCCCATGCCGTTGTATGAGTCGGACGGGTCAGCCTCAAGGTCTATACCGGTCATGGAGTAACTGTGGCACACAACGGTTAGCACAGCGAAAAAAACTCTTTAATGATTAAAGGCCAAACCCACGTTTTCCCGCTCGACGTCTGTCCATATGCAAGAATGGTACAATTAAAACCTTCAAGAAAACGAGACAGGAGAGGCGCGGCAGTTTCTTTATATAGATCAAATTGTGAGGTCTCTGGACCATGAACTTGATCAAACGCGAAAGTTTGCTTCTTGCTCGGGGTACTTGCAGAGGCTAAACCGGCACTGCTAGCGTTTACATTCTGGGCAACATTAGTCGGATCCACAGAGACGACTTGATTTGAGACGGCATGAACGACGGTGCGCTGGAAGCGCGTAGGGATTGAGACTGTATCCTGCTTAGTGGTCGGACGTATTCGCAGGGCTGTGGCGAGGGCGGATACAGACGTTACTGGGAGGGTCTACAGAGAAAAGCAAGACAAGGTGAAGCTCACCAACTTGTACCGAGGTCGTCGCCCCGACACTCGAGGACGGCGCCATGAAAGAGCGTGGTAGAGAATGAGGGTAGAACGCGATATTTACAGCGGGTCGTTTGCAGAAAGGCGCCGACCAGTACCAGCCTTCCCAATTTGGAGTTGCTGACTAATTACCATACACTTCCTTTCGGGTGTTTTTCCTTTTATATATCCAATCGTATTATAAATACTGATATTCAATGTGTTCATCATAAAGTTCGAGTAAGTTTTCACGGCACGGCCGAAAGTTTGGAGGGAAAGGGTTCATTCCAGTTACCTGCGTTGCATTCTCATCATCATATTCGATTCGCAAACGCAAAATGATGACCCCTAGCCCAAAGCGAAAGCTAATGCAAACAGATGCGGCTATCGCTACGGATAATAATGGAACCAGAATCCCCTTCATTTTTGGGTGACCATAGCTAGATCCATTAGGAACTGAGCTTGTTTCTCTTGCACCATGTCCTCCTCACGCAGTACACATATTTTAGCAAGCGAAACATCTCCGGCTGATTGGAAGTACGTCTCTGAGGGTGGTGCAACGATCGTTTTCTCCTACCGAGGTCCTCCGAATCCCATCTTTTCTGGTACTGTTCTCAGACTTCGCAAAGCGCGGCATGACCTCAATTTCGATGAATCGAGGCAACCAAGGGCTGAGGCAAGTTTGTCCGAAAGGGTCTTGTCCGAAGGGGAAGAGGAAGAGGAACCTGACGACCCATCCATCTCGTTTCAGCAGAGAGTGACCTCTCGGCTGATTGAACCGACCTTTCTGCCCCAATTGGAGCCTGTGCTTGTCGAGCGGCCTTGGCTCGAGGCTCTGAGGAGTTCGTCCGAAAGAGATCGCCCTTTGGAAAGACGAGCCACCGGTGATCTGGATGTGAGGCACCGAAAGGGTGTCCTAGCAACCGATCTAATAGGACGGGATGGCTGGGCGGTGGAGATCAAAGTGGGTGTTCATTCTGAGCATTCCATATCTTTCATGTGCTCACCTTTGGTTGCTAGCCAAAATGGGGATTTCTCCCGAACATGCAATACCTATCATCGGAAACTATGCAAAACAAATCACGTCATTGTCGGTTCTGCATGCATACACAGTACAGGATCAGGAGAGGAGAATCGGCTTATGAGGGTTACTGTCCTCTTGATTTGTTTTCTGGCAACAGTGAACGAATAGCATACGCTTTGCGCTGTCTTTGGAAAGCATGGATGCTCAGCGGTGGTACCATAAACAACCTAAAGATTTTCGTGTGCGGGGAACTGGTTGTCCCGCGAGAAGCTGTAAGTGGGCTTCCAATTCATTTGAATGAGAGGTGTATTCTGATGTAAAGAAAAGGAAAAGTACGACAAGCTTCAGCCGTTTCTCTCGGGGGCATCCAATCGAAGTGGAGAGGATAGCCTGATGGAAGGATTCGTGGGCGCTATCATGCCTATTCTCACGAGAACACCAGTTCTTCAGCGTATCGCCCACCTGCAACGAACTCTTGACGTCCTGGACATCGAGGGTCTTCAATCCTTACACGCCGCCTACGCTCGGGCTCATTTTTCAGATTCTTCTGGTTCTACTGCGTCACTAGAAAATCTGTTTCCTGATCCTTCGCTGGATGAGTGGGAGCAATTCGCTTCAGCATACAAGTCTGGACATCTTAGCACGGATCTTGATCCAGAACATCTGCATCATCTTACGATGGCGTATCTACTTTCTGCATCCTTCAAAGACTGTTCGATTATTCTCCATCTCGGTCGGAGTCCTGAAGTCCCAGATTCCATCACTGTCATCGATCTTGACCCGAAGAGTATGAAGCGGCTCAAGGAGTGGGCCGAACTCGATCGCGATATAGCTACATCCTTTGTAGCAAGCGAACCGCGTGTTTGCGAAGAAGAAATTTCATAGACTCATGTCTGGCTTATCCAGTAAATGCCTCCGTTTTCGAAATTGCTAGTGTTTCTATGCTACATTTGACGTTCTCCTGTTTTACCTTGAGCCAAATAACTCCGAAGCGACCATGCGCGGGTCAATGATACCAAAACTATCCAAATTGCAGTGCGACGCAAAACCAGCAAAACCAACAGAAATATAAGGCACAGAACACGCCCCACACCGTTAAGAGTATCCTTGTCCTTTTATAAACGATCAAATGAGCTGTGAATAAGAGCCCAAGCAATTTCGCTTGGCACGCAAAACAATCGAGCCGAAACTTTAGTCATTAGGGCAGTCAGTGCACTGCCAAAGTCTTCAGGAATCTTTGCTGACGTCTGGCACATATCTACTATTGTGGTTATTTGCGTGTCTGCTTCGGCGCGCTTCTCGAAGTACGCGGACACATTTGCGGGCTTTTGAGTGAAGTGCCGAGTGCATGGCCGCGAAGACCAGATCAAGGCCAAGACATCTCAGGAATGCCTACTTCTGTCTGTCGAACAGTTGCCACGGATGGTAACAAGTGCGTACAGCGGATCCCAGATAAGATACTTGAGCTAGCAATGCCATGAAAAGGACACCCGAATGGATACAAGTACATGTGCATAAGGATAGTAGAGTTTATGACAGAGGCTTTATAGGGAAAAAACTCTTCTCGAGCAGCTGTAGACAAGATGACATGGTACAGTAGACATGATAAAGCTTGACACGAACACAGAAAAGGTTTGTGAAACGTTACTGTATATGACTCCTGAATACCAAGTCTCGTGGAAGATGAGATGAGATCCGGAAAACATTGAAAGAACGAAGTTCAGGCGACTCATAGCGAACTTGTGGTATCAAGTAATTCCAGTCAATTAATATGAGTTGAGTTGAAGGGTGATAAACCAATTGCAATTGGCAAATCGGGTATAAACTTGTCACGTGTACTACGAAACCACGGCACGAACAGTCCGTGGTGGACAAGTTGCTCTCCAACTATCATGACCTCCTTGTTCACTCAGACTTTCAGGAGAGCAGCTTTCCCTCGACGTGTGGCATTTGTCTCACATCGCAGATTCGCTTCACAGTATAACCAGCATGTTGCTGGACTCAGCAGTGATCAAGCCGAGGTATCCGTCCGGTTCTCGTGATATGCTGAGTTTCTGACCAAGCTACTCGCTCAGTTCCGCGATGCTGTGACGCGGTTTGTAGAGACGGAAGTTAGCCACCGTGCCGATGAAATAGACAAGACGAATACTTTTCCTATTGTTCGTCACTAAACACATGCGTAAGACTAGCACTAAGTGACTTGCTCTTCCGTTAGGACCTTTGGCCGAAATTCGGATCTATGGGCCTTCTTGGAGTAACTGTTTCTTCTGATTATGGTGGTCTTGATCTTGGATATTTTCATCACACAATTGCTATGGAGGTAAGTCTGATCGTTTTCTTTCCGGGCAAATTCCAAACAACAACCTTGAAAACCATAGGAAATTTCTCGCGCATCCGGTTCTGTTGGATTATCATATGCTGCGCACTCTAACCTATGTGGTATGTTGTCATGACGTTCTCGTGTAGATGATTGCTGAAATTTTCGTAGTTAATCAAATTCATCGACATGGTACCGACAAGCAAAAGAGTAAATACTTGCCTGAACTCATTAGTGGAGAGAAAGTCGGGAGTTTAGCTATGAGCGAACCTGGGGCAGGCAGCGACGTAATCAGCATGAAAACACGCGCAACAAAAGTCAACGGAGGATATGTTCTTAATGGGAACAAATTCTGGATTACGAATGGGCCAGTAGCATCTACATTCGTAGTATACGCCAAGACGGATCCTGAGAAGGGATCAAAAGGCGTCACAACATTTATCATTGAGAAAGGGTTCGAAGGATTCTCGACGCACCAAAAGCTTGATAAATTTGGCATGCGGGGCAGCGATACGTGCGAGCTCGTATTTGAGAATTGTTTTGTCCCGGAGGGTATGTTATCTGTTTATTAGCTCCCTTCGGTCCTCTGAATACCTGCACTAGAGAATGTGTTAGGTGAAGTGAACAGGGGAGCGGCTGTACTTATGTCAGGTCTCGACCTCGAGAGGCTTGTACTCAGCGGAGGTCCTCTTGGACTCATGCAGGCCGCATTTGATTACGCGGGTGAGAATGCTTCAATTCCCTAGCTTTGGATAGAAACTTGAACAGCTTTTCCAGTCGAGTATGTTCACAGTCGAGAGCAATTCGGCCAACCGATTGGAGCTTTCCAGCTCATGCAAGGTAACCTATAAAGCATATTAGGTGAACAGGTTCAAATCATCTTCTCTGTGAACCATTACAGGTAAAATTGCGGATATGTACACGAAGCTCGAAGCGAGCCGAGCATACGTGTATGCAGTTGCACGAGCATGTGATCAGGGACATGTATCGAGACGCGTAGGTGATTAGAACCTCCTTGGTCTTCAACGCTAATCCTGCTGGTATAGGACTGTGCTGGGTCTATCCTTTACTCGACGGAGAAAGCTATTGAAGTTGCTCTTGAGGGTATGCAATGCCTTGGCGGTAACGGGTACATTAATGGTCAGTACCATTTTGACTACCCAACGCTCTCGTATCACCCGGTTCGAATCGAGACTGACATCACTCCCTATCCATGTAACGGATGTAACTGTATTCGACCATCGGACAAATCAGAATTCCCCATGGGCCGCTTCTTGCGCGATGCACGTCTTTATGCGGTTGGTGCGGGCACCCAGGAAATTCGGCGCATGCTCATTGGTCGAGAGTTCAATAATGCATTTCAATCATGAGCCTGGCCAGCAATCACATTGTAGTTCGTGATTAGCAAGATCATGTGTTCGTCTCAACGTAATAAGCTACGTATGATCGTTTCGACAGGGGTGTTACTCATCGGGAGTTTGTTCGCATATGATCAAATTATATGCTAAACATTAAGAACACTCGAATAGCTGCAGCGTCTGTATGACAGTTGGTTCATGGGACCGACTTTTCACTCTACGCATGTTCAGTGCCATTACGACACGACGCTACATCTGATCAGGCATATATATAGATGGGATTTACATAAAAGCAAACCTTAGTAAGCAAATCAGATCATCCATCAGGACGGTTAAGGCTGACGTCATCGTCAAGTAGGATTGTATTGTGGCAAATGGAAGCCTTTTCTTGTTTGACCATTGACATTTGGTTGGCCTCTCACGAATTCACGATTCTGTCTCGTTGTTGACAATAATGAGTACAATAATGAGGGTATGGTTTTAATCATCTATATTCGTCAACAAACACGGTTGTTCTATGGGGATCCAGGCTTCTTCAATGTGTCAGGTGAAATCCGAGACACTACTGCAATATTAATGGAAACAGTCAGCTAGGTTTTATTTGTTTATCTTTTTGTTACCAAACCAAAATCATATCCACTGTACCGTCAGCTCGAGTGCATGGCAGCACAGGTTTCACTAATAAACTGCCTCCTTCAGACCCTTACAATTGAGCCTGGTTGGTAAGTTGCAAGCGTAATCACGTTTTTGCCGCCGGGGCGGCCCAACGTTAAATACGTCAGTCTGGACCGTCGCCTAGCCTCAGCAAAAGCACTAACTTCCCATCATCCTCTTGCGCATAGAGCTCCGTGGCTTAAGCTCATTTCCCCTGCGCTGGTGCCTTTCGTCCGACATCAGACACTGCTCAACCCACACACCACCTCCCGTCATGCTTGCGCAAGGTTCTCCCCACGACCTTCTTGCATCGAAATCCGAAGCGCGCAGGAGCTTTCCTATGGGCATGGATCTCTCGCCGTCACAGCTTGTCGTCAACCCAGCTCAACTTCTTCCCCTTGAGCTGCAGAGTCTCATTATTGAAGCTCAAGGCCAGAGCAACTGGCAAACCCTGCCGCTTGATCAACGCCTTCTCTTGCAGTCGTTGGTATCACCAGAGTTTGGAAACTCGTCGTTAATTGCGGCCGGTTCCTCGCAGGCTCCGCCTTCTGCAGGAGGCTTTTCGACGTTTCCGAGCTCGTCCTCTGTGCATTCCATCAATGCCGGCGAGGTGCAGCCACCGCCCGTTATGAATAATGTGATTACGGATGCCGCAGCCAGCGCCACATGTGATATTTCAGCGTCACATTCTTCGTCGACTTCGTTTGATAATCAACATGCCCCTGCTTATTCACGACGTCCAGGCAGCTCCAGTAGTAGCTCGCCGAAGAGTACACCAGCGGATGCCTTTGGCTTCGGTCGTATTAATCAGGCAGCGCGTCAGCGCACCGCACAGGCCTGCGAGAAATGTCGTGACCGGAAAACAAAAGTATGGGGATTTTCCCCGCAATCTTTTGCATGTTCTGATGCTTTTCGTGTAGTGCTCTGGCACAAAGCCGGTGTGCAAGCGCTGCTCTGATCGAGGACTTACATGTCTCTGGGCCCCTGACACACGCGTTCGAGGAATAGCAAGACAACCTCGCCAAACCAGGCGAGAGTCAGGAGACAATATGGGTGAAGCCATCTCGAGTTTACCAGTACCGCTCGAGTCTTCAGGGGATGCAGAACCATCACCTTCTTTCCACGGACGCAACTTTGCAAAATCTGCTCCTGCGTATCAAACAACCTTCCCTGCCATTTCGCTCCCGAGTCATTTAATTATGAAAGATCAACAGAAGCGGCAGAGCTGGCCCGAAGGCGCGCCTCCTATTGGCGGGGTTGCCCGTGGAATACACGCACACAGTATTTTGGGAGGACCAATCCGGCCAATTACTTCCGTCGATGATTGCTGGATTTCTATTGACGCTTGCACAGCAGAAGTATCTGGGAAAGATCGTAGTTCATCCACACGCCCCAGAAGGAGACGCAGCTCCGTCTCTGTTGCACACCTTGCTCGTGCTCATAGTCGTGACGAATCTCTGCCGTCATCCGAAGGGCAAGTGACCGACTCGCCTGAATCATACGCCTCTACTCTTCCGCACTTCAACAGCGCTGCTCCGTATGTGTTTTTTCCTCCCCTTAACTTCCTCCTAAACAAGCTTTTCTAGTCGTCTGGATACCGACGGACTCCACCGCGTATCATCATCAGACACATCTGAGAGCGAGCCATCTCCTTCGCTCAATTTATCACGACAGTCTTTCGCCACTGGCAATGATCTGCACCAGCCCCACCCATCTTATGATGTTGGGTCCAGATTGAACGACGAGATGATCAATATGCTTAGTTTCCCAACAGCACTGGATATGAATACCAATGAGCAAGAATTCTGGGACGGGTTCGGCTCGCTTTCTTTCGAAAATTGCGACCCTAGTAAGGTCTATCCGTCGCCGTCTGCGATGCCCGAGCTTGATATCATGGACAATGCTGAGGAGGTCTTTGGACAATATCTTGATGCAGATGCTTTTGCTCGCATGCACGACTAGTTTCTTCCTTTCTGCGGTTTTCCTGCTCCTTTCCCTCTGGGTTGAATACATTTCTTGAATAATGTTCTCACTTTTCACCACTCCGTCCGTAAAGTAATGAATGAAATTACGCATAATGCGATGTAACGAAAAGACGTGTTATTCCAAGAATGAATTATACCCTGTTACCTGTATGGAGAGAGCAAGAACAACCATCGCGCCCCGTGTCTCACATGCTCCCGACGCATTACTTCACAGTCACAGGCAAGTGAGCTCCAGTTGAATAAACGCATCGAGGCTTTGACGCAGGATCGATGCGAGAGTAAACATCTTAGGCTTGTACTCCTCGGTGAATACTATTATCACAAGATGAGGCAAGTACCGCACGTCAGTCATAAAGTACGTCAGAGGTTGTCCTCCTTGATCCTCGATAATCCCCATTAGACGATCATCCAGTAAAACTCAAGGATGCAGAAATGAACATTCGCTTCGAGACATTGGTAACATCACGCTTACTTCTTGACTCCTAACTAGTTCCCAAGGCTATTATCGTCTGGCCCCCTTGACAGAACCATAGCTTGATCGAAACCCTGGGCACAGCGCCGTCTGAGATGTACTCCAACACCACTGCCACTGCCAACTGAAGACACTCCAGCTCGCCAAAGGCCGAACTCTGTGTCGTTTGCTGACCCTCGATTTTGGATTAGATTCGGAGTGTAGGAGACTTGCGTGACGTCAGCGGTCAGCGGCCACGCTTCTCGGCCATGATTCTTGGTCGCAGAGGAACACGATTGTCCACGAGTTGGTCAGATAGAATGCTGGTTGAATTACGAGCGAGCAAGCAATGATCCAGTCAGAATACCAGAAGTAGTGCCCGGAGTCATCATCTTCAGAAAGTCCAGATAAACAATAAACCAGACTGAGTACACGGAGGAGTTTCTGGGAGTGCGTATTATAACATTATTAAATTAGATATCAACAACGAAGTAGCGCAAGAACAGATCGAGATCTGATACCTCCAGATAGATCATCGCTGTCATAGAGCCAACTGCCAGCGACCCGGTGGAATGGGGGATCGGAACGATAGAGGTCATGCATAATCTACCAAGGGCAAGGGGAGATATTAGTTGATGGAGTCCGCCTGTAGTTCCTCAAATTTCTGTCGAGCAAGCCGTATGTTAATCTTGACGGCAGCAGTTTCTTTGAAGCGTTATCATCCTATACAAGAAACAAGAATAAAGATTGCTTACCTATCGTTGGATCATGTACAATAACCATGATGTAGGTGTTTCTGGTCAGTTCGTCCAGGACGGCTGTGTACTCTGGCAATTCCATGTCCAAACACCGGAATTCCTCTCGGGATCGCATGCATGCATGCTTGAAAGCTTTGATCAACTCGGAGGTGCGTTCATAACGAGTTGGCTGCATTTGATGTGGATCAACCTCCTGTGAAGTGGACTTGTCTGCCACAGTCAAGTCAGATGAGGACGAGACGTTGCTCGCTTCCTTGGTAGTTGGGGCGGTGTGCGTCCGTTGGGAGGTGGCAACGACGAGGAAGGTTGTTCGCTCAAACAGGATGACTTCGGTTGCGCTGCATGCCTCAGCGAATGTCGTCAGATGTTTGCTAAGAATCGCTGCGTTTGGAATAAGGGTATGCACAATGCGTGACCATGCCTGGGAAAAGATATCAATAGACATACGGCATTCGAGAGATAAGTCAAGCTAGCCTTATACAAACTCTCGTCATGGATACTCGTACCAAACACGGTAATACCAATATCCCCACTGGCTTCCTGGAGTTCTTTGGTCTTCTTCTCTAGTATCTTCTTCCTGGCCGTGCGAACAAGATCCATTTTATGGACGAGCAAGAAAAGGACCGCATCGGGACTGAACTTCTTCAGAGACTCAAGACAATCTCGATAGTAAACAAGGTCCTTATCCATCTCACGGGTCTCGACGTCAAAGACGTAGATAAGCACACCAACATGTTGAAATATGGTGCTGCGCTGGGTAGAGAGATAGGAGTCCATGAAGGAATCTTGGCCACCGCAGTCCCACAAATTTAGAATGAGGTCTCCTAGGAAGCGTACGTGGTTCTGTTCTACATCAATTGTTGCTCCGAGACGTGAAGTAAGAGATGCTTGATTGTTTGAACTACGGAAATTGTGAGTATTTATAAGCCATTCCGTAAAAGACAGCCCACAAGATGACAGAACGCATGGAAGTCTTCCCGCTCCCTGACGCGCCCATCAGGAGCACCTAATAATGTTTGAGCACCTTTACTAGGTAGTTAAGGTGGGCCATACCTTCTTTTTCATATTGAGCCGAAAATTCTGGTGCGTTGTACAAAGCAACGCTTCTGATGTACTTCAATTGAAGTTGGTGGTTTGAGGAGAAGATCGACAACTTAAAAGTCCAAAAACGGCAAAGAGGGCGTGACAGCGTAACCTGTTCAGCAGACAATGACCGTGACAAAAATTATTCTGTCTGCGCGTCAGTCGAGCGACGAGCTTGCCTACAACAACTATTTGCATCCAGTGAGCAAAGATTACTAGCAATATGTCTCGATTCTTCAGACCAGCTGGCGACTCCGACTCCGACACTGAAGAGTCGGAGGAAGAGCTCATGTCCAGCGACGAGGAAGCACCTACCAAACCCGCAGCATCGAAACCCACTGGCATGGCGCGATTCCTTAAAGGTGCAGCATCAAGCTCAAGCTCAGAGTCCGACTCTGAGGAGGAGAGTGACGAGGACGAGTCGGATAAAGAGCAGCCGCGAAAGAAGAGTACATTTCTCGTTGGTGCTGAAAGTGACGAAAGTGACGAAGATGTGAAGCGTGTTGTAAAGAGTGCTAGCGAAAAGCGACTCGAGGAGATGGAGGCGGTAGGGAAGAATATCGATAATGCTATCAAGATCAACGACTGGGTAGCTATCTCTAATGGTACGTACATTCGTCAAATGCCTTGTCGAATTCGTGGCGCTGAATTGATGGTCGATTACTAGAATTCGACAAACTCGCTCGTCTCGTCGAACGCCAGGCGAATTTATCAGAGAGGGTTCCTAGCTTCTACATCCGTACGCTGCTGAGCTTGGATCAATCTTTGAACTCGGCATTGGCGAAGGAGAAGGAAGCGAAGAAAAAGATGAATGCGACCAATGCTCGTGCACTCAATACCATGAAGCAGAAGATCAGGAAGACGATAAAAGAACACGAGAAGGAAGTCAGGCTACTTCAGGAGGTAAGCCGTGTTTCCTATTATGCTGTATTCTTACTTATATGTGCGGCGCGATTTTATGCAGGATCCTGAAGCGTTTGAACGAGAATACGCAGCGCCTGTTGCCGCTCCTCCTCCAGCAGCGAAAAAGAAGGTCAAGATCGATGCGGGTGAAGCTGGTGCGGACGATGATTTCACAACTGTCGGTAAAGGTGGCAAGGCGATTCAGTATACGACAGAAAGCCTATTTCAGAATCTGCAGCTCATCCAAGAGGCGAGGGGAAAGAAGGTAATATATGACTGACTCATCATTGATCTAAGATCATTTGAGAACTGATGTTGTATTCCAGAACACAGACAGGGCGGAGCAGATTCGGATACTTGAGAAACTGCTCGAGGTGGCTGCTACAGTATATCAACGCATCCGAGTACTCTTAGCTCTGGTCTCTGCCCGCTTCGACTACAACTCATCAATTGCAACACATATGCCCATTGAACTATGGAATGCGGCCCAGCGAGAAGTTGATGCATTGATCAACGTCCTTGCGGCAGAGCCAAAATACTCGGTGGAGGAAACAGCTCTGGAGTATGACGAGCTCGTTGAACGTACTCCAGACCAAGAGAAGGATGGGATTGTTCGCGTTCGCGGAAGCATAATAAGCTTCGTAGATCGTCTGGATGACGAATTCACGAAGAGCCTTCAAAACATCGATCCTCACGGGACGGAGTATGTTGAGAGACTCAGGGATGAGAAAGGGCTGTATCAGACAATATGCTTTGCACAGGGATACTACGAGAAGACAAAGCAAGACGACCCGCTTTCTCGAGTTATTCTGCGACGACTAGATCACATCTACTCAAAGGTGAAAAATTTCCACCATTTGCGAATGTTCTCAGACTGAAAATCATTGTAGCCTGACGCCGTCGTCCATGCACTGGAGGCTAACGTTGGATCGTCCGCATCTCCCCCCTCCATCTCCCTGGCCTCTTGCGGGTCCAGTAAGGCTCTTATTCAAGCGCTCTGTGTTCACCTTTACAAGAGCGATAGCGGGATTCCAAAGATGCGAGCGATGCTGTATCATGTCTATCACCATGCCCTCCAGAACGACTTTTATCGCGCTCGGGACATGCTCTTGATGTCACATCTGCAGGAAACGGTGCACGGCGCCGATGTCTTGTCACAAATCCTATACAACCGAGCGGTTGTGCAGATTGGGTTATCGGCATTCCGTGTTGGGCTTGTTCGTGAAGCACAAGCTACGCTTCAAGATATCTTCAACACGCAGCGAGTGAAGGAGCTCCTTGCGCAAGGGGTACATCAACAGCGATACCAGACATTATCACCGGAACAAGAGAAAGCAGAACGCCAAAGACAGCTACCGTTCCACATGCATATCAATACCGAGCTCCTCGAAGCAGCGTTCCTCGTTTCCAGCATGCTTGTTGAGATTCCTATGCTCGCGAGTATTGAGAACGAAGAACAACGACGCAAAGCTGCGTCCAAGCCGTTCCGACGATTGTTAGACTTTGCAGATCGACAGGTGTTTACGGGCCCTCCGGAGAGCACGAGGGATCATATTATGCAGGCTAGTAAGGCGCTGCAGATCGGTGACTGGGAAAAATGCCGGGATTTGATACAGAGTATTAAGATTTGGAGTCTTATGCCTGAGGCTGCTTCGGTTAAGGAGATGCTTTCTAAGTGGGTGTTCACTTTCTCAATCTACTATGGATGAGCTTACGATTTCTTCTCGGGAAGACGAATCCAAGAGGAAGCTCTGCGCACATACCTCTTCACCTATGCCCCACACTATAAAACTCTCTCCCTAGCCCTTCTCGCTCGTACATTCACACTCCCGCTTAAACAAGTAACCTCGATCGTCTCCAAGATGATCTGGACAGAGGAACTGTCTGCGTCTCTAGACCAAGCTTCCGGAGTCGTCGTGTTCCATCATGTCGAGCAGAGTCGCATACAGCAGTTGGCTTTGACATTAGCGGAGAGGGCCGCGACTCTTGTGGAGCAGAATGAGAAGGCGCTGGATTCGAAGCAAGGAGCGTCGGCTTGGGGAGAGAGGGTTGAGGGATTGAAAGGTGAGAAACGGGGTGAACAGACTGCGGAGAATAGAAGGAGGGGCGAGAGGCCTAGAGGGACTGCTAGAGGTCAGTTCACAGTTCCATTTCATATTTTTTACGCGTGGTCATTTATATTGATTGGGCATCTGTTTCTTGTTCGTCCATTTGGTTTAGGTGGTGCCACGAGAGGCGGCCGAGGTGCGCGCTTTGCGCAAGGTCTTGGAAACCGGATGTCTACTTCGTCAGCGACGACCCGTGTTCGCTAGAGTTGGGCATTACTCGTCGCGATCCCATGCCCCTCCTCCACCTACCCCAGTAATTCTAATGCACTAATGCACCTGCATTTTAATTACACGACCTTTTTCTTTTGCGGCAGCATAATGCAATAATGACGTGTACAGATTCCTTGATGTAATTTGTACGGATTGTTGTAGCTATAGCTCGGCAAAAAAGTACTTTCCGCCACTGGTTCAGCTAGTCCGACTTTGTGCTTTCGTGCTCTCGTGAAGAAGGGAACGGTGATTACTATCAGGTCTATGTATGCGTATATTTTTCGAAATTGTCGGATGTCTGCATCTGCGTCTAGTGGTTCTACGTGGGTCTACGAATCTACGAACAACGCGCACGGCAACATCAAGATCGGAACAAGATAGGGAACAAAAGCATACTCATGCAGACTGAGGGCAAGTATGACTCGGATACGAAGAAGACAGTGCGCAACAAGACAACGAATCTTGAGAGATGGTCACAGTGACGTTCTCTACTGTATACTATATCGTGAATACCGGAACAATCAGAATATCAGACATGCGGAGCGCCAACCTGGAGTGCTTTTACATCTTCTATGCTTCTCCTGTAACTGTGTCCGAAGGACTTCATTCCTTCTTTCCTGGCTTTCTTAAGGACGCGGTCTATCGCATCGATACCTACAAGAAGGGAAGGTAGAGTTGCAAGGAAGGGAGAGGGTAGTTAGATTTCAGTTCATTCATTGGGGTTGGCATTTACGGAGAAGGGTTTTAAGTTGGAAATTGAACGCACCCATGTCGAGAGTTTCCAATGGCGGACCAAACGAGATGCGCACGAAGTGGTGGCATGGCGAGTTGAAGAGGTTACGTCGATGAGCAGGGTTGATGTCGAAGAATATACCAGGGATGACGATCGTTTTTTCTTTCAAGAGTTCTTCGAAGAACGTCTAATCGCATAGGACGACATAGAAAATAATCAAGAAAATCCATCGAGAATCAATTTAGATGACGAGCACTGTTAAGCGTATGACGACTGAGAAAGGGAGAGGGACGCACAAGACCATTGTTAAGAGGTGTAGGCAGTTGCTCAAGGTTGAGCCAGATATAGAACGTGCTCGTTGGTGGAACGTCAACTTTTAGACCAAGCTTTTTGAGTCGCTTCAGGACGTGGTCACGCTTCATCTTGAAGTGCTTTTGCAGAGCGATCTATAAGGTTTCCCCAATAATAAGAACGCCGAGAGCCAGTATGTACGCAAAGCATGGCACATACTTTTTCTTGCTGAACGTGTTGAGGATCTAGAAGTGGTATGGCAGCAAGCTGCAGGCTGACCGACACGATGGCTTCAACCACACTGCTGGTGGGCTTAACATTTTGGTATCACTTACGGATGATTGGCACCACCGTCCAAGAAGGATCCTTGCGTCCACCGAATTAGCACACTCCCGAGATCGAATCCTCTTTTACTCACCAGATTGAGAGAGCGCAGTAATGAGATTCTTAGGGCCAAGCACCCAGCATACACGCCACCCAGGGAGACGCCAGTTCTGTCATTATATCGCGCTAGTTAATACCGCAACCGATTTCTATCCATGAAAGTACTTGCCTTTGTCAACCCGTTGACAATGACGACAGAGTCCTGGAGCAATGTATTAAGCATATCTTTAGATAAATCGTACACGCTGCGCCTTTACCTCGTTGACATCTATGTGCATATAACCCGACTTCAGTAACCAAATCTCTCAAATGCGGGAGAACTACCGACCTTCAATGTACTCAGCAGACGACACAGACTTGCCATAATCCTCGCCTTTCTCGGGATAGATGTACCATGAGTAGAACTACAAGAAGGCTTCAGAAAACTGCAAAAGAAATGTCACTTTGGTTTGTACCTCATCAAGAATGAGCGTTGTCTCTCGGCTGAGAGACACGAGTTCTTTCAGGTCATGTCCCCTTGAGCAGATCAATAAGCTTCCAGATTGACAAACAGAATGGAAAAGAAATACTCACTTGATAACCTGGCCAGTCGGGTTTCGCGGGTTCGACGCGAGGATGACCGACAGACCTTGCGAACGGATATCCCGCTGAGAAGCACGGTATGAGACGAACGGCGACAATATAAGGGAGGAAAGATAGTCACTTTTGTCTGCTCGATATTGAGACGGTACTTGTCCTAGAATCGGTAACGCTTGTTAGTAAAAGCTGGGAGACGAAGCGTGCTCGGACGAAACCGACCTCGGCGTTTAGGCTACGCGGTTCACGTTAGCAACTCTCGAATACCACACGAAAGAACCTCTTACACAGTAGGAATAGGTACAAGCCGCTTGAATGCACCAAGGACTTGATCGTACGCCGTGTAGTCCGGAATTTGATACGCCTATTCATGAGGTCATTAGCCACCGAAAGAATTGAGACGGAAGGAAGAAACAACAGAGTCAAGAACCTACACAGTATACGTTGGAAATAACTGCGGCGATACGAGACAAGCCGGACCGACCACCTGGGACGATACATACGTTCTCGTACGTGTACTGGCTGGCTTTGCCCTTACGATAGTTCACGTTGTACAAGTTCGCTACGGCTTCTCGGAGTTCTGCGGGTGGAGAAGAGTCCGAACCAGACGGAAAAAGGTTATTATTGGTTAGAAGGCTATTATTGGGATAGGCGAAAAACAAACGCACCCTTGACACCTGTTGTTGGGGCATATTCCAAGCTCTAGAGATTACGGGACAAGGTCAGCATTGAGGTGCATCTGCGAAAGACAAGAATGGAAGACATGATGCTACTTACGTCCAGAGGCACATGAAGATGCGTCGGACGAGGTGCGGCTCCTGGGATGTCTCCCACCTCGGGTGCTCCCTGGCCGAGATTAGCCCACTCATGGCTTGACCTACAAGAAGTTGATATATGCAAGAGACCAATGAGTATTGATGCCCAAAGTAAAATAATACCGGGACAAGGCTTACGCGTAAGTAAAGCCGTTAGCCATCGCGCGATCTGAACAGTAGATGACGCCCGTCGAACCCGGGTGCTCGATACCGGGGACAGTTTCCTGATTATCATTGGGGTGAAACAAGTGTCGGACATCAAGTATCAAGTAGAACAACGATCAATCAAACAAAGGGCGTCGTCGTCGATGTCGTTGGAAAATCAGCGAATCAATGAATCAGCAACGCTGCGGATGAAGCCTAGTGAGACGAGCTCATCGCACCTCCTCCGGGTTTACAGTCTGCGGGAGAAACCCTTGAGGTTGGTGTCCCGGCGCAGCACGGAAAATCTAAATAGCGCAAATTCGTTCATTTGTTGTTAACCAGCTTGCCGACCAATAGAAAGAGCAGCGACGTACTTGATGCGCCTCTGACTCTTTTTCATGCTTAAAGTGTCGAAGTGCATCGTGGACCTAAAGAAAAAAAAAGCGGAGTCAAACGCGTCAGTCGATGCAAGTCGCGTTGGGACGATCCCGCCAAGCTTGCGCGAGAGTGCTAAAACCACCGCGCCAAGACCGTGCTCAAAGCATGGAAGAATGCGTTGTGCATCACCCCGATCATAGACGTGTCGAGCGAAGTGCAGAAGCACGAAAATGAAAGTATATTCAGCTACATACCAAATCCCTGAAATGTTCCATTGGAGTACGAGGACGCGAGGGCGGCTGAGAGGGGGGATGGGAGGGTGGTTGGCTGAGCATACTGTGGTCGAAGTGGGTGGAAGCAAAGTGATGAAGAAGAGTGGAGGATTTCATTTTTCAGGTTTTGTTCTGTGTGTGATACCGGAACTGTTACCAGGCGTATTTATAGAGACGGCATAAAAAGCTATTACTTTGCTACTGCGGTCATTTTGCTTATTTAATGGCTTGGGTAGAGATGAAACTCGTTTCAATGATTATTATTCTCTGTAAACTTGGATGGTAAGTAGATTGACTGATGTGAGTGCGAATTGGCGAATCCGTAGTCAATGAAAAACACAATGAAATTTCATTCTAGCGCATATAGTCACCCTCTCTCCAGCTAACTTGCCCTTTCTTCCTCGTGTATCCTCCTCCATTCCCTAATCATCTCTACACTAACCATCTTCAGCCCCCACCTGTCTGCAAACGACCGACAATCGTCCCTTCGAGCCATTGAGCCTTCTACGTCGTCGTTCACAATTTCACATAGCACACCGCCTGGTATTTTATCTGTCAGTCGACATAGGTCAACACTCGCTTCAGTATGTCCTGGGCGTGTGAGTACACCGCCTGGACGGGCCCGCAGAGGAACCATATGTCCTGGTCGTGAGAAGTCAGTGGAGCTGGCAGTGGGCGAGATGAGTGACCGGATCGTTAGAGCGCGGTCGTGTGCGGAGATGCCTGTTGTCGTCCCTACCAAGATCGAGCATTATTCATTATGAGCGCATAAGATGGCAACAGTGCACAGCGCACCATGTCTGTAATCAACTGTAACGGTGTAGGCTGTCTTGTTTCGGTCTTGATTATTAGGAACCATTATTGGAATATCGAGCGCGTCCAATCGTTCACCAGGCAGGCCTATGCAGATATAACCACTTCGCTCAATCAACCATTCTGTCAGCTTACAAGTCCTGCATTTATTGAGATGAGTTACGACACCTAGTGTGTTTAATCATCCACGCCAATTTTTCAGTTGTACAATGCTCCGCAGCCAAAATAAGGTCTCCCTCATTCTCTCTAGTTTCATCATCCATCACGACGAGAAATTCCCCACGCCGGAACGCAGCAAGAGCATCTTCCATCGAGTCAAATTCGAACTGCGAACGCGGAGGGGACGGGTCTCGCAGAACTGGATATGTAGGATCGTCCACTAGCACGGACCCTGATGCCGATGCCGCTTTCTTGGGCTGAAAGCCGTTGATGTGATTGAGTCCGTTTGGAAGGGCCATGAAAGGAGTCAAACGAGAACAAGGTAGATACTAGGTTGTTATAAGTACATGTAGATGGATGATGACTGTGAGAGACCAGACCGGGGACGGGACGGGACTCGTGAGCAGCGTCTTCGGACTTGGCGGTGTCGTTGGGTGTGCCATGTTCCATCCGCTGACACAAGACCGCTCGCGTCGCCGCTGTTACCAATCCTCAACACGCTCCAAAGAAACGAGTTATTCTTTTATTATTTCGGTCGGGATTGTCGGGATTCTACTTCACGTGGGTCGGTAGTATGGCAAACGGCGTAAAGGGATGTTTATTAGGTGACGATCCGTAGATGTGGAAGGACCGAAACTGTGGGTGGGGGCAGTTGCAGTTACGGGTACAATCAACGCCCCGTCTGCACTGTGCACTCGTCAGCCACATTCTCCCTTGCATCGCTTGTTCTTCTCTGACTCGGTCGGACCATCACCGACTTCGTTCTTATCATAACAAGAGTACTTAAGCCCCGCCCTTTAGAGGTCGATCTCCGAACTACCCCTGCACCTACTTGAAGGGACTACAACTGTGAACTGAGCACTGTGATTTCTAATTGAGACTCTGAAGATTCGCTATGGCTTCTGAACACAAGTTTTTACCTTCTCCGAAGACTCTTTCTGTACGTGTCGAAAGACTATTCTATGTCGTCCATGACCTTGCTCACCTCTATCGCATTCGACGTAGATTGTCGGTTGTCCATTTAGGTCCGTTCCATCTATCTTGGTACATTCCTCAGCTACTAACACCAGTTTATCCGTAGTGGTGGCCAGGTACTTGCCCCCGGGCTCTCGCCCCACTATTGTTACTGACCTACCTTCCACAGCCAAAGCCAGGCGTGGACCAAGGCCCCATTCACCTCGTCAACGCAGGTCTCATCGACCAGCTCAAAGCCCTAGGTTGGCAGGTCAACTTCGATGGCCATCATCAATTTGAAGAAGTCAGCGGGGAGCAGGACCCTCCAATTGGGATATTGAAGAACCCGAGATTGGTTTCGAAAGTCTGTAAAGCAGTAGCGGATGTTGTTGGAGGGCACGTTAGGAAAGGGGAGCTGGCGTTGACGATTGGTGGAGATCATTCCTTGGTGCGTGGAGTCGTTTCTTTCCCGCTCGTGTTTTAGACGTTGAGATGCTAAACGAATTTCGGTCTGATTAGGCCATGGGTACTATCTCCGGAACACTGAGGTATGTTATCTGAATGAATATCATTCACATTGTCCATTCGAGCGTGACTTGGTGAACTTTATCGGCTTCCTCGACAGTCAGCATCCGGAGGCATGCGTAATCTGGGTAGACGCACATGCGGATATCAATAGCATCGAGACTACGATGTCAGGTAAGTTTGTTCATCCATCCCACCTGCCCATCTTTAACTCATCCCTAATCTACCAGGCAACATCCACGGTATGCCAGTATCATTCCTCCTCGGACTCAACAAAACCGCAATACCCGAGTACGCCTGGGTCGAACCACGTCTCAAACCAGACCGAATCGCCTACATAGGTCTACGCGACGTCGACCCAGGCGAAAGGCGCCTTTTAAGGGAGAACGGAATTAAGGCCTTTTCCATGCATGAAGTGGATAAGTATGGGATTGGACAGGTCGTGGAGAAGGCTTTGGACGCTGTGAACCCGAATAGGGATAGACCGATTCATCTGAGCTTTGATGTGGATGCGTTGGATCCGAGTGTTGCGCCGTCGACGGGGACTCCGGTACGTTTAGAACCTGTTTCGACTCTTCAGAATTCTTGAATGAATGGATGGATTAGGTGCGAGGTGGCTTGACCTTCCGCGAGGGCCACTACATTTGCGAAGCCGTTCATGAGACAGGTCTTCTAGTCGCCTTTGACATCATGGAGGTCAACCCTTCTCTCACTGAACCTGGTGCTGCTGAGGCTACTGTGACTATCGGGTGTTCTCTCGTCCGCTCTGCGCTTGGTATGTCACATCTTGTTTTCATTTTTCCTCTCTCATATATTGATCGGATCTCTCCACCGGTTCTTCGTCTACAGGAGAGACGCTGCTGTAATGAGATGAGTTGTGGATTGTACATATCCGGGGAGTATACCCTTCTTGATCATCGATACGGTTGAGGATTAGAAGGAGAGGTTGTAGTACGAGATGTAACAGAGTTGATATTGTGTCCTTGTGTAGTGAAGATGATTCGATGTTCTGCTATTCTCCCGGTAATGACGAACCAATGAAATAATCCAACCCGCTATCTCATGGGATGAAGCAGGACTGCAGCGCAGATCTGGCGGGACTCAGTATTGTCTTGGCCAGCCAAACAACAATAATCTGTGGACTTCGTCCAAGCAAATACGGCAAATCTCGTATGTTTTTGATAGTTGTAAACATCCTACGTCCCTTTACACTTTGGAACGACCGGTCCTCATCACTATCACTAGAGTTAAGATCGATATTGCAGAGTAATCAAGATATCCCGGGGGGGAAAGATGATACGGCTTCCATTGGCGTTATTTTCCTGTTCCAGGACGGAACAACTATACATGTACACACTTGCAAACTGTGGCAAGGCTCGATCATAGAAAGATACAAGGAACGTGTTAGGGAAAATGACGGGGAAGGTAGGCCATGCGGGCAACCAATCAAGAAAGAAAGAAGCAAGCCAATACTAAGAAGGCGTTAGATCCTCCCATTTTTTTCTTCACAAAAATTCCACCTCGGGCATTCTACCCGTCACTAAATGTTCACGCCTTCTCCGCTGCCTTGGCAAGCAAGGGATGTAAGATCTGTTCGTGGAGAGCCTTGCCAGCTGGCACCATCGGGAACACATGCTCGTTCGTCTCAACCAAACACTCCATCAAAATCGGCTTCGAATTATCATACTCCAAAAACTCCTTCATCTTCTCCGGCAACTCCCCCGCATGACGCACTCTTATCGCCTTGACGCCCATCGCTTCAGCGAGTTTGACGAAATCGGGGTTTTGCATGGCGGTGTGGGAGTAGCGCGCGTCGTAGAAGAGGTCTTGCCATTGGAGGACCATGCCTTGGAATTCGTTGTTGAGGATGATGACTTTGACGCCGATGGAGTATTGTGAGGCGGTTTGGAGCTCCATTGCGGTCATGCTGAAGGAGGCGTCGCCGTCGATGTCTACGACGATCTTCTCTGGGGCGGCGACTTTGGCTCCTATTGATGAGGGTAGACCAAAGCCCATGGTCTATAACAAGCCGTCCCGTAATAAATTATTAGAATAACTGTTGCAGTTTGAAAAATTGGAGAGTTTTGACTTACACCCAGACCACCGGAAGTCACCAAAGACCTTGGCGTCCTCCATCGGAAGAACTGCGCAGCCCACATCTGGTGCTGCCCAACACCCGTCGAAACAACCACCTTATCCTTCTTGTCCACCGTCTGCCGATCAAGTTCCTCGATAACCTCCTGAGGCTTCGCCCGGTCACCATCCTTGCTCTTCACATACGTGAACGGGTACTTTTTCTTCCATTCGGCGATCTGCGAGAACCACTCCGAACGAGGATTGGAAGTCTCGATGAGAGGGACGAGGGCGGTGAGGTTGGTGATGACGTCTCCGAGGATGGGTACAGTCGCTTCAACGACTTTGTTGATGTTTTTAGGCTGGATCTCGAAATGGATAATACCCCCTCTGCCTTGGAGAGCCGCCTCACGCGCGACAGGTGCAAAAGCTGCTCAGAATCGCTTTATTAATACATGCCCATATGGTTTGATATAATGAGACATACTATCAATCTTTCCAGTCACGCGATCATCAAATCGCCCACCGAGAGCAATGAGAACATCGGCGCTCTGCATCGCAAGGTTGGCATATGCGCTTCCATGCATACCAAGCATGTGCAAGCTGAGTTTTTCATCGGTCTCGTCGAAACAACCAAGACCGTGCAAAGTAGTTGTCACTGGGATATTCCCTCCTCTGGCCAATTGAGAAAGTAGTTTAGGTCCAAGAGGTGACGATAACACGCCATGGCCCGCGTATATAACCGGCGTCTTTGCATTATTGATGAGATTCGCTGCTTGCTGAATCAAGGGCAAGTCAATAGGAGGCTGCATCGATTGGAGAGGATTCTGAGGAAGACCGAGGGGCGAGCCAGGTGTGGTATCTTTGTAAGGGAGCGGAGTCCGTAAGATACCAGCGGTGACATCTTTTGGGAGATCAACAAGGACGGGACCGGGTCGACCAGAGGTCGCAATTTTGAAAGCTTCGTTTATGCGTCGAGGTAACTCAGCGATGTCTTTAACCATCACGTTCCATTTTGTACAACTTCGTGAGATTCCGACGATATCTGCCTCTTGGAAGGCATCTGAGCCGATGGCGGACGTAGCTACCTGCCCGCAAAATACGACCATCGGCACACCATCGCTAAGTGCGTCTTGCATCGGCGTTACAACGTTCGTTGCGCCGGGACCCGAGGTAACAAGAACAACACCAGGTTTGCCAGATACACGGGCATAACCCTCGGCCATATGACCGGCGCCTTGTTCATGTCGGGGCAAGACAAAATCGAAGTGTTTTGAGTTGTAGATTGCGTCGAAGACGGGAAGGATAGCGCCTCCTGGGTAGCCGAACATGTGCTTGACACCATGCCTGAGCATCATTTCGTGGAATATCTGACCACCTGACATTCCGACAAAGGAAGAGTCGAGGACCTCTCGCGCTGTCTGCCGAACAAGAGGAGAGGGTTCTCGAAGATTATTCCTCGTTGGTCTTTGCTGGAACTGGGGAGACGGAGTGGGCCGTCTGGAGGGGAATAGAATTAGCGATACAAACGTATACTGGAAATATAAACTCACGGAGTCGTCGTTGCAGCTTGGGAAGATGACCGTCGAGCATCCCTAACACGAGCTTTTGCATCAAAGATGGAACTAGGGATGGTCGATTTATTTCGCGTCCATTGGAGAGGCTGCGTTTTAGGTGTCGTAGCGGACACACGAAAATTACGCGCGACGTTTATTGACATCGTCGTCGTCGCTATACGGCGGCGTGTGCTGTAAAGGAAAGACGGCGGGAGGTGGTCGAAGAAGGAGAGGAGCGGAAGCCAAGATGGTGTATGCTAAACTGCACACTTTTTTTAGCACCTAAAATGAGTCAAAATGCACGATTCGGCTTTATTCGGGTAGCAAATGCCACATGGATCTCCGTCCGTCCGTCGATCAATTTCTCCGGATCGACGATATCGGCCTTCCTATTATAGCTTTACGAGTGTCATATTCCGGTTACTCCCTTTATGACATACTGGCAGAGGGACAGAAAGCAACTTTTCTACTCTACCACTACTACACCAATCGACCCCTCGTATTCCTTTTGGCGGGCATGACCTCCCTGTCAACCCCTTCTTCAGGTACTGAGAAAGGTGGAGATAGAATGTGCCAGAATACTGGAGCCAATAATATGAACATCACGGTCAATCCAAATAGAACAGCAGCTTACTTGTGAACTGTGAACAGAGGGTGAAGGCTATTCAGCCAGCTACGTCCAAGGAACGGTTGGTATGGCCTAATCTACAGAAAGAAACAAGGCTTAGACGTACAAGTAACTCGAAACTGGTGCGCACGGTGGGACTTGAGTCGTAGGTTCTGGAGTTCCATTCTGATATGCATCACAGAACCCGGTAGCATTGACAAATCCAAAGGTTTCGGCATTGTCCAGCAGAGTATTGAAAATAGGCTGGGTGTCGAAAACCACCGCGTCAGCGTCCGTATGGTTCGAATTGAATGTTCGAACATTCTCAATCAGCTGAGAGTTGTAGTCTTTCAGGGCACTTTCTATTAACGCAACAGCACCCTCTCCTTGTTGAATGATGAGCGGTGCCCTGTTGGTAGGAGGAACCGTTAAGAAAAGGAAGGATCGAGCGCCATGCTGATAGAGATCTTCAACCTGACAAGGTAACTTCGAGTGTTACTATGGTGTTTCATCAAGAGCTACCTACTTGGCCCAATAGCCGTGCCATTAGAACTTCGTGAAAGCCAGATTGCGTAATGTTTGTCTGATTACTTCTGTAAGAATGTGACCATTGGATTAGATATCATAGAACTCTACCCATGCAAAGGAGTCGCCCTTCAATCGGTCATTATTACTCCTTGAGAAAAATATTGTTAGGAAGAGTAACTCACAACGTCATTAATCCCAATCCAGAATGCGAACAGCGAGTTATCGCTGCTCCATTCCGCGTCGATGGGCTTAGAAGCCAAAAACTTGACAAACTGTGCCACCTGGTCAACAATAGACCTTATTCAGAAGCTGTCAGAGAAACAAAAACAGGATTGATTGAGTCCGGCAAGATTCGTACAAAACCGTTGGTTCGAAGGGTGTAACCAATGCGGAGTCGATAGTTGCACCCCCTGAAGCCAAGTTAAAGACCTTAGTATTTGTGATATTGTATGTTCCTCCTTAGGTGAAGGAATTAGTAGAGACATCAAGTGGATACACGAAGTCTTGCATACCTAGAAACTGGACCCAGTTTTGACCGTTCGAGGAAGTCTTGCACGAAGTTAGCCTCGCCCCCTCCGGTAATGATCTGATTACTCACGAAACCTGGGACAGGGGAATCAAGACCGGCAGAAATGTTGAAGCCATCCGTAGTATACGAGTCTCCGAATGTGAATAGAAACTGTGTCGAGTTCCAAGCTAGCTTTGCATTTGCACCTCCAGCTACAAGAAGAAGAAAAGCATAACCGCAGACGCGTCGTAACATGTCTTCAGGTTCCAATTGAACGATAGAGGTTACTCGACAAGCGCCGCTTCATATATACGTGTACCCTCCGGCTGTGCGGACATTCTTGTGGGGTAAGAGCAAATGAAATTCCAGATCGTGTTTGTCCGGACCGATGAAGTTCCGGCTTAGTTTCAGCCTCGAATGCATTCACTTCTCGTGAGTAGAACAAGACCTTTTGAATCCTATTAATATCCGGAAGCGGAAACAGATGGGAAGGCCTGTTTGAGGACATGTAGTCTCAGTCACAGGGATCCCATTTTTTAGTTTAATAAGAGCGGCACAGCTGGTTGCTAGTGGGTAAGCATAAGTTCGCGGTTGTTGCACAGACGAATCCATCTGTGGTGGAAGTAAAGTTCGAATATAGAAGACAAGCAGTCCATGTTTGTTACGTAATAAGTCGCCGATGTGAGCGCGAATCGGACGCGTTGCTGGTCTGGTCTTCTTCTGGTCATCTCACTTGCTCGTTGCCTCCATAAACGTCGGAATCATGATTTCGGTAGCGACCTCCTTGGATCTGATATGTTCACAGCTGACTTTTCCGCAGGCGTTCTTCATATTCAACCAGAAAGGAGAGGTTTGTGAGATATTCCACATGCTATGGATTGATCAATAACGTCCGTTCTCGTCAAAGGTGCTCATTTCTCGGCTGTACAGGGCAGACCTCAAGTGCGATCGGTGTGACTCGTAGGCCTGCGCTCAGCCAGTCTAACCTCCATCTCATAGACGCTCCATCGCTGATGTGTTCCGCATACAAGTCGTGTCCAATAGCGATGTCCGCTCACCCATAATCACCCTGGGGTCGACGAGCTTCTTCCATGTGCGGACGAACAATCTATACGTCATGGCCGTAACGAAGTATGTCATCTGCTAGCTATTCACCATGACAGAGAACTGACGATTCGTATAGGAACAACGCAAACGCTGCTCTTGTCTTCGAGTTCTGCTACCGTTTCATTTCGATTGCAAAGGCTTACTTCGGGAAGGTGGACGAGGAGTCCGTAAAGAGCAACTTCGTACTAATATACGAACTTATTGATGGTGAGGACGTAAGTGTAAATGTCTCAGCTCGGTATCTAATTACAGGATATCGATATCTTAGAGATCATCGACTTCGGCTATCCTCAGAACAGTGAGACGGATACTCTCAAAGCGTACATCACCACGGAGAGTATTAGCGCGACTCCAGCAGCTCTGGTATGGTGCAACAGTACTGAATGCTCCTTTGGACTAACTTTTGCGTGAAGGAAGAGTCCTCAAGAATCACAACACAAGCAACCGGAGCTATTAGCTGGCGTAGACCAGACGTCAAATACAAGAAGAACGAAGCTTTCGTGGACGTTGTGGAGACAGTCAATTTAATTATGAGCGCAAAGGGTGCGTTGTCGTCCCGTCCTGTCTTCTGTCCGATGTAATATGGTTCCCTGTAGGCACCGTCTTACGTGCCGATGTCGATGGTCACATTCTTATGCGAGCATATTTATCTGGGACCCCTGAATGTAAATTCGGATTAAACGACAAGCTTGTCCTGGATGCAGCCGAGAAAGGTCTGAGCGATGCCGTCGAGCTCGACGATTGCCAGTTCCATCAATGCGTGCGCTTGAACGAGTTTGATTCTGATCGAACAATCAGCTTCGTCCCTCCAGATGGAGAATTCGAGCTTATGAAGTGAGTTCTGGATTGGTTTTTTTCGTGCTTCCGCTGATTTCCGTCGAAGGTACCGATGTACATCAAACATAAACTTGCCACTAAAAGTTATACCGTCAATAACCGAGATTGGAACAACTCAGGTCTCGTATATCGTCAGCATAAAGACGAACTTCAACCAGAAGCTTTCGGCAACAAGCGTAGTTCTACGGATACCTACTCCGCTAAACACCACAAGTGTAGACTGTAAAGTACAGAACGGGAAAGCAAAATACGTACCTGCGGAAAACGTCATCGTTTGGAAGTGAGTGGAATATACCTAGTGGACTCGAGGATTACTTACTGGGTCCCTATCAAGGATACCGCGTATACAAGGCGGTCAAGAGTGTACGTTATCCGGAACAGCACAGCTCACAGCGACGACACACCGACAAACATGGGCGCGTCCGCCTATTGATGTCGATTTCCAGGTTCTGATGTTCACCGCTTCCGGGCTTCTCGTCCGCTTCTTGAAAGTGTTTGAGAAGAGCAATTACCACAGCATTAAGTGGGTGCGATACCTTACGAAAGCTAACGGTGGATACCAGATTCGAGTGAGTTGCCCCCATCATTACCTCTACTGTACGAGCTGACGGGTTGCCCGCAGTTCTGATGTTGCTGGTTGTGTATACCCTATTTTATTTATCATAATCTTCACGGACTTAATCAGGACCTTTGTACGTTATTATGATAGCCAATAAGACCAGGAAAGCTATACCTCTCAATATCGCATGCCAATTCTATTAAGTTTAGGATAGATTTGCTGCTACTGCACTGAGATCGCCGTGTGATTACGTAATTCATTACTCGGGGACGGGGACAATGCGGGGTGCCCTCTTTAACCAGTTCCTTGTATACTCACTCTAATTTCTGCACATATCCTCCTCTTCTCTTCTAGGCTCACTGCAGCCTCCAATTCAGCAGTTCTTATGTTCTGGAAGTACGTTTCTGTAGCTGAAATACCGATATATATGCACGCTAAGTCCCTAACCCCATAGATTTGGATTCCATGATACCTCGAGTATTGACGCGCTGCTCGACAAGGCGGAGGTGTCGCTTGAGGCGATTTTAGACGAAGACAACCTCCTTCAAGAATGCAAATCTCAAAACACGCGTCTTGTCGACTATTTCTCGAGGGTGGATGTTCTCCAGCGGCTATTTGGTTATGTGTCTGGGAATATAGAAGCAGAAGGACTAAGCAAGCACAAGTGCGTCGCGTGCCGTCTTTTCTATCTGTGCTGGCCAAGCTAATCAGCAGCCCGGACATTGTTTGAAGATACCCATACGTTTCGGCTGAAGTACTGTGCAGCGAAATTTGGTCCATAGTGGAGACATGCCTAAATAACAGCGACCGGCTATTGGGTCCCTTCTGGGACTCCGTACTGGACCGACCAGTAGCTGACTCGAAAGATCATAATATCATGGCCTCACACTTTGCAAAGATCAATGCCACATTCTTAATGAAGAAGCCTCACGAGGTAATGTTGTTATGTTGCGCTAAGCACGCTGGACACAGACCATATTTCGCAGATGCTCTCCTTCATTCAAGCGCAACAGAATATCGTGGACCGTATTCTTCGCCACATAGAAACACCGGCCATCGTTGACCTGCTTGTACGAGTCATCCAATTGGATGAGTACGCGTCAGGTACCGGCGTGCTAGAAGTATGTTATGTCTGTAGTTTGCTCATTCTTGAGCCCTCTTGACGAGACGTCACGCAGTGGCTCTCGACAGAGCGTTTAATTCCACGACTCGTGGAACTACTCTCGCCGTTTCATCCTGCGTCCATGCATGCGGTGGTGTCGGAATTGGTCAAGGGGATTATTTCCATGTCCGCGCCTTCTCCGGGAGCTGGGATTTCCGACGGACTGCAGAACGGACCAGCATCGAATCTCTTTGCCCGACAGCTGGCCAAGAAGGAGAACATCGAACGACTGGTTGGTTTCATGCTTGACGACTTTTCGTTTGAGATGGAGCTTCTCGAAGCGCAGAAAGAGCTAACTAATGGACTAAGACCACAGAACTTAGACTCACCTTCTGACTCCGCCGCAGCACTCCGTCCAGCTTCCCCACTAATACCCAACCTTGACACAGCGACCTCGTCGGGAACATATGCGATATCTATCATTATTGAACTAATTCGCAAGAATAATTCTGATTACTTTGAGCCGTATTTGTTCCACACTATTCGAAATCGGCTTATTCAAATTCAGCAGCACTTGCATATGCAGAGCGATGAGGGGCGCGATTCTCTGGAGCACGCTTTCAACGAAATGGTGAACAGGATGGGTGTTGTTCATCTTGGACCACTGCTTGAAATAATGTGCGACCGACTGGAGAGGTTCCAGCAACTACTGCATAGGCCTCGGTCCACAGTGGGTTTCTTCAGTTACCTGTATGTCCAGGCGCTAACAGCTTCGCGATGCCAGAACGAGACTATTCCGACGACAATTGGCCCTCTTGTGCCATTAACGTTTGAGAGGTTTAGGATCTGCGAGCTTTATGCCGAGCTCTTGCATTGCTCGAACATGTCTCTTCTCAACCGTCCGCCAGAATACGATAACTTGTACGACGATGAAGGTCGTTTGAAGGGCGGATTATCCGCACTGGAGGACCTAGCTCGTGTAATTGCCATCGGTTCGGGGACGGAAGATCAAGGGGACATGGATGATGATGACGACGATGAAATGGAGCCAGCACATGAGCTCCCGGTTCACTCCACCGACTTGTCTAGCCTCGATTACTCGGATGAGGACGAAGATATGAGCACAGGGGATGGTGCTAGTAGCTCAGATGCGGATGGTATGGAAGACGTTGACATAGCTGAGGATGCGCGCGTTTCCCCACCCCCGCTTGTTTCACCTCGTGACGATTTAACAACCGAGCATCCTCCTTTGGCTGTAGCTTCTAGTCCTATTACCGTCACTTTCCCATCGTCAAACGAGGTGCCAAGTCAGTATTCCGCAGTGAGACGTAGCAAGAGCCGATCACCTTCACTGACGAGTTCCGATCGCTCCTCGATCATCTCCCGTCCAGCTTCTACGGGCTCAAGGCGCATGAGACGCTCTGGTTTACTAGAAACTTCGGGGTATCTACCGATCGGCGACAAGTTGAAGCAAAGATTCACAGAGACACGGGTACTGTCTACTATTCTGGTATGATACGTCCAACCTTTGAAGTATGGTGATCCTCACAATCATGATACAAGGATCTATTTTTCTCCTTCCCTTGGAACAACTTCCTTCATGGCGTCGTATATGATGTCCTTCATCAAATTCTGACTGGTCGGGTGGACCAAGGTCTGAACAGAGAGCTTACAGTTGCCTTGTTCAGGGATGCTCATCTTCTATCCCGCATCGTTGAGGCACAGAAGATGAACGATGCCGACAGGTCAGTAGATCACCATTGGGAATTCATTGATAGTTAATACATGGTCCAACAGTTCAAAACCGGGACATGTGCGATTAGGATATATGGGACATCTCACCCTAATATCCGAGGACGTGATAGGAGCCCTCGAACACTATCCCCCAGACCTCAAGCTTCTCCTAAGTCAGCACGCTCCCCAGCCAGATTGGGACGAGTATGTTAGCGGACGCTACCATGAGACAAAGGTACGGGATACCAGCCTTCTGGGTGGTGGCAAACCCGTTGTTACGTCCAATGCGGCACGAGGAACGGCGAAGTGGAAAGTTGATGAAGCGGAGATCGGGCCCTCTCCATTACCAGCACCAGGAGCGAATAGTGCAGAGACTTCACGGCCGCCGGAAGCGACAAGTCAGATGAAGGGCGAATTCCGAAGGGCTAATCGACTGACGCGAGAATCGAGCGCAGACTTTGGCGCTGCGCCATTCCAGCAGGACGATGAAGACGACAATGGTCCTCCGCAGGTAAAGCAAAGCTTTTATGCGCGAGGTGGATGGTACTGATGGCATGTTAGTTTGCTAGTTATCTTGCTCAGGCCATGTCTACGCATATCACATCTGATGAGGGGTCGGACGAAGAAGATGAGGACGGAGGTTGGCTCACTCAGAAGTTCGACATTTCGGATCCCCCAATAACGGTTCGGAATCATTCTTCAGATCGTAGGCCGTTAGACCCAGGCGGTTTTGATGTACGTCCCAACTAATCGGAATCATTCAAATGCAAGATTTTACTGGGGAATTACAGGACGCATTCGCGCCGCGTAATGTCACCGTCGGTCCGTCTGGCAGTGCCAATGTCTTCGACGATCACTTCGCTTTCGACGTATGTAGCTTCTCCGGCCATTCATGTAGCTTGAAGCTTACCCTTCACCAGGACGACCAATTGGGCCCCTTCTCCGACGCAGCGGCAGCGACATCAGAAGGCGACCCTTTCTCATCAATGACAGGTTCAACAGAGGACATGGATGAAGGCTCTTTCGACGACTTTGGTGATTTCGGCGAATTCCAAACTGGTGATGGCGACACGACACCCACGGGGGGCAGCTGGACTTTTGCAAGCGACGCCAGTATCAGTAGTTCAAGTTCGGACGATACCGAGGTTATTGACATCATGAACTCTCCCCAGGACACTCGGACAGATGCTCCAATTCCCAAGAAGACCTAACTATTCTTACGTTTTCAGACCACGCGTTTAGATTTTTATTACTCAGTCGCTATCGAGAGCTCTGTATACCATCCATGCCATGATATTAATCATCAAACCAATCTTTATTTTCAATAATTCAAGTCTGTACATGATCTTTTCTTTTTGCATGTGGCTTTGACCGTAAAGTCAGCCTTTAAAGAAGGCCTGTAATAAACTGTCGATTGCTAATGTTACTGAGTCAGCGGCCTTTGAGGTGGAACCGCTCGCCGCCTCAGCAGACTTTGTCAGTCACTCAGGCTTGAACTCGTACCCTGACTGACGTTGCACTGCGGTGAATTGAATGCTGCTGAGGGTCTCGCCTGAATCCGTGCTGAGTTCGGCGGTTATTTCGTCTCCGGGATTGACAGGTCCTACACCTGAGGGTGTTCCTGTTAGAATCAGGTCGCCCTCCTACGCATAGAAGACATGTGAGTAAGTGTTGTGTTTGGTGTGATGAAATGGAGTACGAACTTCGAGTGTCATGATTGATGAGACGTATTCGATAAGCTTGGGAATTGGGAATATCATGTTCGCTGTCGTTGCATTCTGTCTGAAGTTCCCGTTGACCTAGAATAATCGGACTGGACTTCTCAAGCTTTTCTTTATTGAAGGAGGAAACGACGGACCTTTATCCAGATACTCAGTTTACTGGGATCGGCAACGGAAGAACGATCGATGAACGGGCTATATCAAGGCATTAGAAAGGCCGAACGGCTCCAAGCAAAGGTGGATAACCTACCCGACAGGTGTAAAGGTATCAAAGCCTTTTGCCGCGGTCCAAGGCAGACTCTGCTTCTTGACTTGCTCTTGCAAGTTTCGTGCCGTCATGTCAATCGCAAGGGCTATAATTGATGAAATCAAGCACAGATCCTCCCAGATTTGATGAAGTTGCGCACCATACCCGGCTATGTGGGAGTCCGCTTGAGGTGCCGCTATCTCTCTGCCGGGTTTGCCGATAACGACACCGAGCTCAACTGAAGCGTACAACTCAGTAAACGACAAGGGCGGATTTATGAAGCTGAGAAAGCGCTACCTTCATGGTGGGCAAGAATTCCACGGGGAATTTCAATCTTGCCTCCCGAAAGTACGTAGCTGGAGGTCGGTTTGAGGAAGAAGAAAGGCTCTTTCGGCACCGTGTTGTTGAGTTCCTTGACGTGTTCGACGTAGTTTCGTCCAATGGCCACGATCTGCGTAGGTTAAACATTATTCGATTACCTGGATTCGTTGTAGTAGACTAAAGCATACTTTCTTGCCGGTTTGAACGAATGAGGCTGCTGACATCTTGGCGGTGTGAGCGTGAGTGAAGAATCTTGGGGTATGGGGAGAAACTCGCTCAGACCAGTTAAATGCTCTGCCAACGGGTCGCCAGGAATGCAGATAGTTTTTCCGACAACCTACCAACATTGCCAACATTTGAACCAGTGGTAGGTGACAGGCGCGGCCGAGGACCACTCACCAGTGATACATAAGCAACCAAATATGGAGAAGTTTGTCAGCAGCAAGTGGACCAAATCAAACATAACTTCCTTTTTATTATAGAAAAATGTGCAGTTAAGCATCATTATTTATCCCTGCACCTGGTCCAGAACTGGTACTAGTACTAGTGGGATTCTTTGCTGGCTTATTCTGTTGTGTTGGTTTCTTTTGACATCAAACGGGTTCTTCGCCTGACAGCGGAGAAAGTAAAATAAAACACAGCTCGTACAAGACAGAGTTCCTCCTTGAGCCTTCTGTCCCAATACCACCAGAACGGACATGGTTGATGGATCTAAGCCAACGTGTCGGGTTAGTAACTTTTCAGCTCCGAGTCCCAGCCCAGCCCAGCGCGGAGATCCCGCCATTGATGTGCAGATCCGAGGCACGTGACCAACAAGGTCGTCGTCGATCATTGCAGCTGCTGGCGGATCTTCCACTGTACGAAACGGCAGTCCTCCTCAGCGGTATGGACTGGTGGGTGCTGTATTCACTTTACTGAGAAACGTGAAACTCACGTACTCGCAGCCTTGAATTTGGAAATCTTCGATCTCTAATTTACTCTGACCTTGCACGAAACATCGCCGGGTGTAAGGACAAAGAGGCAATCCGACCAGCCGTGGACTTAGTCAAATCCAATGTGGACATACCGACGCGAAAAGCTACAGAGGACGGAGAGGATGGTTATCCGAAGGAGCGCTTGTTCATGGTCAGTATCCTCGTACTTTTAGCTTACCCATTGCTGATAAATGTTTTAGCCGGCTTCGAGGATCTCTTGTCACATTGGCTTTGCGCAGCTCGCTACAAGTTTGCCTCCATCGCAAATCGACAGCACAGTCCCTGTCCTTTTGGACATATTGCGCGACTTACCTAACACGGATTTTGAAGCCACCCTGGTTTGGTACAGTTCGTAAAGCCTGGTCACCAAACAGAGTGTATTCGCTAAATTGTCCTCTAGAATGGGCGTTACCGGACCAGCTCGTCTCTACGACAGTTTCTGCTCTATTGCATTTGGCCTCTTTATTTCCTGAATACAGGTCGTCTGTAGCTTCGTCAATTCTCGATTTTTCGTCAGCAATTATAGAACAACTCAAAACCGAGCATCGTGAGTCCCATATTCAAGCCAAGCAAGCAGACACTTACTCCACGGTTACTTCAGCTAATATAGTGCTAACACAATATGCACCTTCTTTCCATGGGTTCTATCGTGCCATAATCTCAACGCCTTTCACATGGTCTATGGATGAATGGAGCCGACTTTCAGTGAACATGAAGAAGCTGCTCCAGCCCGAAGTCGTTGACCACCTTAATGACTTACATCCACAGTCGCTTCAGTCTACTGAGTCAAATCCGGAAGAGGCTCGGTTTATTCACAATTTTCTTCTACGCTATGTATCCCAGGACCGTCCGTTGACGGGGTACTTCATCGTGTGCTGCGTCATGGAGATTATTTGGACTGTTCTGGCACAGACCCTCTCGCCTCCCCTGGATGAAAGGCAAACGACGCATGTGATGGAAGGGCCTACAGAAGATGAGGCTGCTGCTGCGAATGAAGTCTGGGATCGATTAACGGGCTCGCCTGTTGAGGAACAGAACATCTCAGAATCAACCCGGGAAACATTGAAGAAAGTTGCTGGTTACGCGATCCGGTGTTTCTCGGATTTGCAGCAGCAGATTGAAGACATGGACACCGAGCCTTCTCTTGACACCTATGCGTGGGAGACTATGTCAGAATCACTGGTAAGGCATTCCCTGTTGGCTACGATTTGTTATCCGATTGAATTTGCATTCAGAAATTGGCATCCGTATGTTCTGTTGCCTTGCACGAGCCAGACGATGACCTACTGTCACGGTTGAGGGTGCTTCTTAGCGAGGCATCACCGATTTCTGATCCTATGGTGCAGGAAGCAGCGCTGAAATCAACGACTGTAGTTGTTCAAAAGTAAGGACTTCCGCTAAGTAAGTCACTCTATCTTACACGTTCCAAACAGTTTCCCGCCTCTTGCATCAGCAATGTCTGGACATTTGCGCCGCTTCGTGACATCTCCTCTCCCTATCTTCGAATACGAGTTCGCTGCAGAAACACGTGCCCCACTACCTCTGGCAGCCGCGGCGAAGTGTCTTGCTTTATGCATCAGGCTCGCACCGGGCGACGACTTTATCATGTCTAACATGTACTCATTGCTGAACTACATCTCTGCGACAAGCAAAGAACCTTATGAAGGATCATGGAGTTCACAAATTACGCCTTCACCGTCCGTGCACTCACAGGATCATACTGTCCAGTCACTGAAGACGGGCCTACAAGCGTTCAATGAAGAACAGCAGCGGCTAATTGGAATCAGCACTATCTCAGTGGTGACGTGTCTGGCTCTGGAATTTAAGATAGACGAGGTTTGTCATTCTATGCCTCTGGAGAATTATCGCTTACAAGAGGTATTCAGGTAACTCGTCTAACTGTCTCAATGTTACTGCAAAGACTCCGCTCGGCAGAGCCATCAGTTGAGGCAGCGATCGTCTACAACCTGGTTGATCTCGCGACGATCTCCCCCAAGAACACGTTTGTTGACATCATAAGGGTTTTCTCGACTGTTAACCGTTCCGGAAACAGTGATGATCCTCGATTTTCCAGCAACACAGTTTGTCCGTGTCACCATTTCCTATTTCTGGTGCTCAGTTTCACCCCACAGGTTGTTGCAGCTCAAACAAGACTTGCGCAAGAACTCCGGAAACGCCCCGAACTCCGTGAAACGTATCTTCTCGAACTACTGGGCTTGTTTATTGACAAGGGTGTCGCGATACAAAATGCACTGATCTCAAATGACCGCTTAAAGGTCCGTCGTGGCTGTCTCCCGAGAAGTGGTTTGTAAACTAATTCATGGAAAAGATTGATGACATGGTTGATCAATTAGGCTCACTGCTTTTGCCAATCGATGCTCTGTTGACGCAGCCTGATTTTGGTCTATCTGAGAGCCCTACCCCCGAAATAGTTTCGCTGTTCCGAAACCTCTGGTTCATAAGTGTCCTCTTTAACTTTACGAATCCGGAAGAACGTTCAGTACCGACTGCCGAGTGGCAAGTTGCTGCTCTGACAAGGATAGCAGTCAAAACACCGCAGATAGTCTTGGAAGAAATTCCCGACTTTGTCACGAGCTCATTGGAATACAACACCATTCTTCGTAGAGAGTATGCACAATTAGTAGGTTGCAATATACTTAGATACTGCTCAAGAACTGAGTATACTTTGCTACTAGGCATCGCAGAAACATCGCGCAGTGCTACTGAAACTCGTACCCTTGCATCACAGCGAAATCCGCTACTTGCTACCCAGCCAGGTAATCTTTCTGTTGACGATGTATGACCTGGAGACAATGCGATCTTCTATGGGACTTCCCTCGTTTCTTCCCTCATATTTCGTCAATGAGAGTGTGAATAGTCACGAGGGGCTCTCCGCATGCATGGAATCGGTGGCAGAAAAGGTAAGGTACTGTTGTAGGACCAATGAGAAATTATGTTAAATGCAAGAATAGGTGATCCAAGTGGCAATTGGTGAACTCAGCAAACAAGTCATTGAGCACAGCTTGCCGAAGACTATGTCTAAAGAGCTGCGCAACTTGCTCGTGCTTAGCTGCCACCGTATCGAGCGTGTTCGTGCTGTTGCGTTAAAGTATATCGATCGTCTGATTACTTCCTTCCCGTCCTTGATGTGCGATAAACCATTGGTGTTTGCGATTTTGGAGGTCTTGACATTACTGAGGCGAGCGTGCGAAGGAGAGTTCACTGATGAGGTGTGCTATTCCTGTTTTTCTTTGCGTACCAAATTCCCTTACTCATCTTCAAACGAAGTATGACCCGGTGTTTAACTTCCACTCTGAGCAGTGCAAGATCGACCTGGAGATGTCCGACTCATACAAGGCTCGGAACGATATTTTGGCCGTCCTGCACGCTCACGCTAATAATTGGCTTGGTCTCGCTTTGGCCAGAGCTCCTATGGAACTCCAAGCTACTCTCCAGGTGACTCTTCTCTTCTCCCTTGGTTGCGAGTATTTCCTGAATCACGCTGTACTCATTGTGGTTCTGCAGAGGTATCTGGTGGCCAGTCGAATGAATGCAACGATTCAATCCGCAGAGCTGGGCGCTTCTGTTGCTCTTCAGTTTGCAAGCGCTATCGGGCCTGCGGAACGGAAGCTCGGTACGTAAACACCGTAGTGCGTATTTTTCCTACTTTCTGATCTATACGTAGCACCAATTTCCGGGATCTCGTCGTGGCGCCCTGATCGTTCAAAGGTAATGGCCTCCCAGATCGCGTGCGAGGAAAGATGCACGGGAGAAATGAGTACCTTATATCATGGGCAAGGTGATCGCACGTGCCGCTGCTGAGTGCCAGCAACGGTTATTGATAATATTCTTGTTCACTCAGTGGAAGCTTTCGAGCATGGCCAGCTTCATCCGAAAGTGAAAATCATCAGAGCTTTGAAGGAGGTGCAAGCTAAGACCAGTTCAATGACCGTTCCGGAGATGAAGGAGCTCCTGTTCCGATCAGCGGCTTGCCTGGCATACGAGAAGGTATGCAGTCAACATAGATATGCTTCCGACGCGCCCCAGTGAACCATACCTTTGCAGGTTGACTATGAACTCTTGCATCACCTCGTTGCCCTGCCTTTCGCTGTCTTCAGTCCGTTAGTGATTACAGCAAGCATCGAAGCGTGGACATGGTTGGTGGCCGAACGTCCAGAGATGGAAGTTCCCCTAATGATGGAAATCAACAACGCATGGGTGATCACGATCAAGAAGGGCTCAGGACTATTCTCCGATTCGATAAAGTATGCCCCGTTTCCTACCTATGAATTCAAGAGAAGTTGTTGACAGATATTTACTTATGCTCCAGCTATTCCGATCCGTTCTTGCATGCTATTGAATATAGCCCAACGGACAAATCGATTATGGACCTTGCAACCGTTGCTGCCCGCAAGCTTCTTTCTCCTCACACCATCATCTTACAGTTTCTCCTTAGTCGATTTCAGGCTGCTCGGTATCATAAACCCGGCTTAATGATGTTGATCCTTCGACTTGTCTTCCGATCGTCAAATGAACACCACATCATGAGGTATCGTAGTCAATATTCACTCTTTACCAAGTTCTCACCCGCCTTTCACAGCACACATCCATTGGCTCGTGAAACTAGATTCTCCTTCCTTCTGTTCGGTTTTGAGGCACTGAAAAGCTCAAAAATGGATGTCTTCTGCGAAAATCGGCTTCGTGAGACGCTGTATCGTGCAGCCTTCTCTTGGTTCACGATACGACCCCAGTGAGTGTTATCATCTTGAACCCCCTATTTTATACTCTCATACTCATGGGTTGCAAGATGGTCATATGGTGCGAATCGAGTGCAAGTTGATGCCGATGCAAAAATACTCTCGGACTTCCTGACTGTACTTCAAACCGACTCCATACGAGGCTCCCATATACTTTCGAGTTCGTCGTTTATACCGAACACAAGTGCTGCTGGTGAGTTATCTCTTCTCGTCGGGTTAATGTTAGTCCGATATAATCAAGGATCAGATATGAAGAATGCCAATCGTCTGCTTCGAATTCTTGTGGAAAACGAAATTTTCCGTCTTTCAGTGTGGAACAATCCATTAAATGAAGCCAAGCGTTTTCTTGATCCTTACGGCTCTCTGGAACGAATCATGGCTGAGGTATACATTATGATACTGGTTCTTGAATCTGTTCTTCATCTCCATTACAGGTCGCGTGGGTCAACGAGATTCGTACGGCCTGGAAAATTGATCCCGGTTTGGTCGTATATCTCCCGGAACGCTTCAAAAATCTCACTGTCGAAAATGAGTGTGCAAAGTGGATCCGGGCTCACACGAAAGATGTGCTAGATTACCCAGAAGCCCTCAATTTCGTGGTAGGAAAGAGATCTACCGGCGGTGTCCAGCGTGACTTGAAGGTGAAGAATCGTTCATGCTTTTCTATCCTCGACTCACTGTCGTACAGTTCGTTCTGTTGTGGGCACCAGTTACTCCAGTCGTTGCCGTGACATACTTCGAGCCGCGTTATTCTAATGACCCAGTTCTACTGCAATACGCTCACCGAGTACTAGAGCAGCACCCCGTTGAGCTGACATTCTTCTTCGTACCCCAAATAGTCCAAGCTCTCAGAAGTGATCCTCTCGGTACGTATAACGCTGTTTTGTTGCTGAAGTGATTGGAATTAACATCATATCAGGATATGTTAGGAGGTTCATATTCGAAACGGCGAAGATATCACAACTTTTCTGCCACCAAATTATATGGAATATGAAGGCCAACTGCTATAAGGACGATGCAGCCGAGAAAGTTCGCAAACTCGCAATTGGCTTTCAGGCGAATAACTCATATCATTCTAGGAAGACCCGTTAAAGCCTGAACTCGATAAGATGACAGACCTTGTCGTAAATTCGCTGTCAGGCGATGCGAGGAACTTTTATGACAGAGAATTCAGCTTCTTCAATGAAGTAACATCCATATCCGGGAAGCTAAAGCCTTTTATTAAGAAGAGCAAACCGGAGAAGAAGGTACAGAACCTGTGCTATTTGAGCGACTGGTTGACTAATGACGTGAATCAATAGGCGAAGATAGATGAAGAGATGGCCAAAATCAAGGTCGAAGTTGGCGTCTACCTGCCCAGTAATCCGGATGGCGTGGTCATCGATATTGACAGAAAGTCAGGTCGTCCCTTGCAGAGTCACGCTAAGGTACGTTGTACAAGCGGCGACGAACAAACGGTAATGTAATAATCCCCGTAGGCGCCGTTCATGGCTTCATTCAAAGTGCGCAAGGAGTGTGTGGTGGTCAGCCAAACTACCGAGAGCGTGCTTGACGACGATGCGGCAGGGAAAGAGACGGTTGAAGAGCAAGACATTTGGCAGGCGGCCATCTTCAAGGTCGGGGATGACTGTCGACAGGACGTCTTAGCACTTCAAGTCATTGCCATGTTCAAGAATATCTTCACAACTGTGGGCCTGAACTTGTATTTGTTTCCTTATCGTGTTACCGCTACTGGACCAGGGGTAAGTCGTACTAAGATCTTTGGGATAAACACCATCCTTAATGGCACTGCTAGTGCGGAGTGATCGATGTCGTACCGAATGCAACGTCAAGGGACGAAATGGGACGAGCTAAGGTCAATGATCTCCTCGGGTTTTTCATATCCAAATACGGAGGCGAGGATACGATCGGATTTCAGCGCGCTCGGTTGAACTTCGTTCAGTCAATGGCCGCCTACTCGGTCGCTTGCTATATTCTTCAGATAAAGGATAGGCACAACGGTAACATAATGATAGATGGCGAAGGACATATCGTTCATATTGGTACGTTACAAAAGAGATCTGCCAGTGCTGATTACTGATCGCAACGTTATTAGATTTCGGCTTCCTCTTTGACATAGATGAGTAATCTTCCTATGTAGTACAAGTTCATCACTCTAACGCTTTCTTTGACTGTTGATTACGTCCTGGAGTATGTCTGTCCTTACCACTGCGACAAGTAAATCCTGATGTGCTTTTAGGGTATTAAATTCGAGCCGAGCTCGTTCAAGCTGAACCACGAGATGGTCATTCTCATGGGTGGACGTTATTCGAAAGGATATACCTTATTCCAGCAGTTGACCATTAAGGCTTTCCTCGCCATCCGACCTCATGCAGAGCATATCATCAGCACGGTGGAACTGATGCTCGGCACCGAACTGCCTTCGTTCAAAGGTGAACCGACAGTCAGACGCCTCAGAGACCGATTCGCCCTGCATTTGAACGAAAGGCAAGCAGCGGATTTCATGACGGGTATCATCAAGAATGCCCATGAAAATATGAGAAGTACTGCCTATGACGAATTCCAGAGGGTACGTGCTTTAGTCCTTTACTGCTATCGATTCTCACTTCTCGACGCCGACAGCTGCAAAACGGAATCCCCTACAAGTAATTTTGTCTGATGAGCACCCAGCATACAGTAGTATATCACCTTCGGTTAGATCACCTTTTAATTCCAGTATATTCCAGTATTTTGTGACCAGACCGGAAGTACGTCTCGGCGAACTCGCAGCCTGTATAATAATCAAAAACTAGTCATCGTTACTCCCAATTTTCTTTCAACTTACATGGATTACGTAATATTTAGCAAAGTAAATCGTTGCACCTGTAGGTCCATGTTTGATGTGATATTTTCACGCTATCCGTCCGCGACCTCGATTGATCGTACTATTGCATCTACTTTGTAACAACAAAGTACTGATTACAAGATCAGCTGCGAAGAATAACTCATCATCGAAGGCGTAAGACGAAAAACGGCACGAGTTGGGGGATTTCGATACGTGTCGGAACGCGCAAATACATTTGGAAGTGGACGACAACACGTATGTTGTTTCAATAGGTGTACAGATAACTTCACCTTTTTGTTCGGCTTGCCAGGCACTGCCCGTCGATTCACTGATACCTCAAACACCGCGCCTTTCCCGTCCGTTAATCGATGGAGATCCAACTCAAGGGTATAAGTTTCAGTGCCGACTGTTACGATGTAAAAGATGAGTTTGCTCGAATACTGCACTCGAACTTTTTCGGGCAGTATAATGCCTCCTCCAGTACCGACTTTAACGATGTAAAAGACGGGCTCGCTCGTATACCGCACTCGGACTTTTTCGAGCAGTATAATGCCTCTCCTGGGCAAGAGCGCCGTCCTATGAATTTCCATATCGAGCTTGGAGAAGCAACGAACGGCAACCACGATGGTACTGGTATATTGGTCGTGCCGACTCGGAAGATCGGTAAGGAGCTGCTGCGCCTCGTCAGGCAGCGTATAGTAGTTCCTTCGGTTAATTCCCGTCGAATTCGAGTGGAAGACAGCGGGAGGGACCCAAACAGGAGCCTCATTGAGACTGTGCGCAAGCTTCCTTACCAGGACCCGGGTATAGAACGTGAACGAAACGATATTCTATACGAACTCAGTGTCTCTTGGCGGATTGAGAAATTGCAGTTTGGGATATGGCTCCCTCGTCCTTCGCCTCATCGTGGAAAACGAAAATTTGTCTTCGCCGTCGAATGGGAGAAAGACTATGTCACGGAGGACAACGCCCAGCTAGAGTTTGATTACGATCGCAAGCTCATACGGCTATGCCTCGGAGACCCCTTTATGGTCCAGGAGGTGCACTATGTCCTCATCAAGTTTGCCACCATCCAGCATCTCTGGGTGGGGCACGAGATTAAACCGTGTAAGTATTGTGCTTTTTTTCGATAACTCTCTGTTCATGTGTCTTGTGTTAGACATCTGCTTTGACTTAATAACTCCTCCAATATTTGAGAGTCAATTTATACATCAAACGAAAACGGGAATTGCGGCAATCGATAAAACAAAGATCCGCCAGAGGGTTGACGCTCTTGATGAGTGTCATCGGCGTATTGCGCCTTTTGCGTTTCAAGTTCGTGTATCTCTTTATCGGCAAGAGGATTTGGATGCATTCATTCGTTCTTGCGCCATCGCTGGGCTTCGGTATCCGATGTCGGCGGCCATTATCTCTGAGAAGCATAACTTCTTCAGCTCGAAGCGGCTTTCTGAACTTCAGAGGGCTTTCCCTGTTTTTCGAGAGCTTTCATGGACAGTTATCTTCCAAATCGAGTCCTTACTGTACAATGGACTCTTGACACCTATCCAACTCCTTAAAGGTCTCTTGCCGCATCTAGAAAGTTTGGCAAAAGCTCACCCGGATATCGTCGCAATCGTACTTCGTGACTACTCGCAATCTCTTATAACTGGCTCCCAAGACTGTGTCGAACCTAGTGATGTCGCCCAGAACTTCCAGCGGTTTTGCAGTTTCCGACTGGAGTCCGCCTTACTAGAGTCGGCCGCTCTCAAGAAGCCAGAAGATCACGAATCCGAAGGCTACATGGCGTGCCACCATGTAACGTTCACTGTCACTCGTATGTTACTCGAGGGTCCGTATGTGATTCGGTCCAACCGCATCCTAAGGCGCTATAGCGGCTTTCATGACCATTTCCTGAGAGTCGATTTTCGTGAAGAGGATCGACTACAGTTTCGCTGGGATCGTGAAGTGGATGGCACAACGCTCTTGGAACAGCGTGTTGGGGGAGTCTTGAAAAACGGTTTCGTCCTGGGAGGGAGGCAATTCGAGTTTCTGGCCTATTCCTCGTCCTCTTTACGGGAGCACTCAGTGTGGTTTGTGTCGCCCTTCATTCATCCTGAAAAGGGTTTAGTCAACGCAGCAAGCATTCGAAAAGGGGTAGGCGATCTCTCCGCTGAGTTCGGATATCCAGCAAAGTTTGCTGCAAGGCTAGCCCTTGCGTTCTCGGGGACGAATCCTTCAGTGAAGATCCACAGAACTCAATGGACGAAGATTGACGATCTGGGAACAACACCATATCTTCACACGGATGGTTAGTATCATCTTTCGTCATCCACTCATTATCTCAGGCGAACCTTTGCTTGCCATGCTAACGGACTGTAGGAGTTGGAACTATCTCCAGGGAACTAGGACGGATGATTTGGGCGGAGCAGTGCAGGATGAATCCTACCCTTCGACAATACGCGGAACCATCCGCAGTAAGCTTCTGTGAGACTTATGCGTGTGACTGGTCTAATTTCGGATGTCCAAAGTATCAGATTCGGTTCCTTGGTTTCAAAGGCGTCGTCGTCATTGATGACAATCTGGAGGGTGTTCAAATGTGCCTGCGGGGCTCCATGGAAAAGTTCAAAACACATGATGTCGAAATCGCCGATATTGAGATCGCAAATTCATTCTATACGCCGACAGCCCTCTACCTCAACCAGCAAGTATCCCGGGTCAAGAGATTGGATATAGATACACTGACCTTCTCCACACAGGCCACTTGTGATGATCCTGGAAGACCGTGGAGTTAAGATAAAAGCATTTATGGATCTCCTGGAGTTAACAATAGCTGATACACATCTGGCCCGCGATTCGATGAACCATTTCATATCTGTCATGAAATCTCATGGACTGGGAGCAACATTTGGACTAACCTCGCTCTTGCAAAAACTCTCGTCCTACAAATTGGATTTCAAGACTCAGAATCCATCAAGAGATCTTCGAAGCCCGTTTATCGATAAACTAATCAACACAACCATTGCGAGAGTTCTTCGTGAGGTCCAATTCCGATGCCGTATTCCAGTTCCGAAGAGTCACACATTGGTAGGAGTCGCTGATGAGGGACCTGCCTACATTGAAAGGGGGAGGTACTCAGAACATGAGGTGTACACGCTGGATAAGGACGATATATATGGTCAGTGTTTTCTACACTTCCCTTCTGTCTATCAAATTGGATCGTGGATTAGCTTGCATCAAGAAAGATGCAGATTCGGAACCAGAGTATCTTTATGGAAGATGTATAATATTCAGGAGTCCCACCCTATATGCTGGAGATGGTAGAGAAACTTGATTCGAACTACACAATGATTGTCTCAACCTGGTCCACAGTGCGGCATGTTTTCGCGATCGGAAAGCCCCCGCCCGACAAATTCTGCGCATTTCGCGACCTCGTCAATGTTGTGGTATTTCCCTCGAAAGGTCAGTTGTTCTGCACTTCTGCTACTCTACGATCTTGCAACTCATTGCGATGCCTTCCTAGGCGCGAGGTCCCTTGCATCTTGCCTCAGCGGAGGAGACCTTGATGGGTACAGTGGTTTTTCCTCTTATCTGCCACAGTTCTGCTAATACACCTGAAGAGACATCTTCAGTATTTGCCAGTATCAACCCCTGTTTGGCAACATATTTGATGAGCCAGCGGAATTCCGCCCTGTCCAGAGCGACCCAATAGATCTGAGCAAACTCAAAAACGTTGATCCAGATACGGGGAGGATTCATATAGACCAGGAGAAGATTATTCCCTATGTGACGGATTTTATTGTCAAGTACATAAATTCTGATGTCATGGTGAGAAGCAGTCTACACAAATTGACTGTGCAACTGACTACACCGGGATATTTTCCAATAGGGCATTCTGGCAGATCGACACCTTATCAGGGCTGGTAAGAGCTGGCTCCCCTACGGCATTGAGCAGACTAACTAACAGGAGGTCTATTTCTAGATCAATCCGCGGTAAGTTGCGACACGCCCATGCAAATGCGATCATTTATATTGGCTTTAGTATGGGGTTCGCGATAGAGGTTGTGTCGAGCTGGCTAAACTGTGCAACCAGGCTGTTGACTATCCGAAGCACGGGAAGCAAGTCGACATTTCCAAACTCCCCCCAATCCTTCTTCCATACAAACCAGATTGGAAAAAAAAAGAAGCAGACGATGAGCGTCGGACTGACTTTTATCGTTCTGAGAGGGCGATTGGTGAGATTCATCCCATATTGACTATTCCTTACGGAAATGACACGACGAATTTAATCCTAGGTCAAATCTTTCGCCGTGTCGAGCAATTTACATCCCGCCCAGATTTTGCGGAAGTTCGTAAATGCACGTATGCGCCAGTCTCGCAGCATCCGATCTATGCTGCGCTTCAAGCACCGGTTGAAGGTTGGCTTCGGAATCCAACTATTCAGAAGACCACAGAAGATGATGTTCGACGCATCTTTCGCCGATACTCGTACGAATTGTCGTATATCTGCGCTACTCATACTCTAGCGGATCATATCGACGCGAGACTCAAGGAAGAGGAAGTAGTCCTGGGGACCATTCTCGCCCGGTGCTCTCGTCATCGTTGGCGGACTGAGAGAATCTATCGTATGCGTGTACACGCCTCGAATCTAGTGAAGGAGACCAGGGATAAATTCATGCCTGGAAAGTTGCGCGATATGACGGTAGGGGAGGTGCTGCAGGCTTTGGAGTTCGCTTGGACCTCGTGGAGGCTCATTACCGACAAGCTATCGACGGAGGAGGCGCGAAAGAATTCGTTTGGCCTGAATAGCTTCAGCATCATCGCATTGAACATTGTTTTAGAATGTTTGGGACACCTCGATGGAGAGAAACACTGAAATGTCAGAGGGGATGTACGTACATACGTTGCTGTGCTGTATATAGTACATACTGTGCCACGAATCCAGAGCATTGAGACCAAGTTTTGACGGGATATGCTAATAAGGACTAAGTAGGAGAGGGAGATCCGAGTAGAGCTCCTATACGGGTATCAAACTTGTCGCTCCGAATGGGCATTTCAGGCGTGTGGAAGGGGTTTTTCATCCCCATATCCGCGTAAGCTTCGTACACTTTCTGCAAGAGCGTCTCTGCGTTGGCGTCATGTAAAGACGTTAGTAGCACGAATTTAGTTCCTGATAACAAAACCATTAGAAAAAATTATCAATTCATTTCTCTTTCTTGCGGGGGTTGAATGCGGAGAGGATTGGGACGAACCGGTTGCAGTGAGCAAGATTGTCATCTTGAAAGTCTCGGCTTCGATTACTTGGGCTCCTGAGCTTGGACCGGTTGGTGAGAGTCGGCTTGTGATTGCGTGGACGCCGTGTAGAGTTCCGGCGAGGACGAGGTATTCATTCGAGGAGAGCTGGGCGAGACCGTCTATGATAAGTGGCATAGGTTAGGATAGCAGACCAGCTGTCGCGTCAGGATCTGTTGATGGATTCCGAGATGAAATGATGTATCTGACCAGAGAAGTTGCGTTGATAGACTAGCCCTCCTGCTTTGTTTATGACCTGGTCGAGCAAATGCGGTCAAAAAACATCACAGCTGGCCATGACTGCTTTCTTTGCTTACCCATAGACCGAATACGACCATGGTGGTCAACCGCCAAGTCGTGAGACGCGACGCGTCTCGTCGATCCGTCGATCCTCGCAACCCACTCTACATTCATTGAAGCGTCCATCGACCTGTAGGCATCTCGACAATTCGTTCGAACTTCTACCCCCGACGGCTACATGGCCGTCTCTTCTCATCTATCCTTCTCTCACAGATGTTTGGCACCTAGAGTGTCCTCAGTCTCATTAATACTCTCCTCGTTATTACTTCTATGTTGTCTACGTGTCAGTCTTGGCGCTCAGGTACTCGGCGAACGCGACTTCAAGGAGCTTTCATCTGGTCAGATTGCTTTCCTTGCCTTTAACCCGGATCCATTGAAAAACTTGGATCCGGATGATACGTCTTCGCATTTGTCGAAAATACTTATTCCGCGTGCGCGTGAGTATTTCAGGTCGTTCCATTTGGTTGAAAGGATCTGAATGAAGAGAGGTACCAGCGGACACGGAGAACAATACACAAGTGAAAAATTACATTGTATCTGTGTTGAAGAACCTGGATTGGGATATAGAAGAAGATTCGTTTGTATCGGACACCCCGTATGGGCCGAAGCATTTTACGAATGTCATTGCTACGAAAGATCCTGAGGCACCGAGGAGAGTGGTTGTTGCTGCTCATTTCGACAGCAAGTTCTTTCCTTCGTACCCGCAAAACCAGGTAAACTGAGAAGCTTCTGTCAATGGTATTGGATTACTTATTCTTGGTTAGTTCTTAGGTGCAACGGATTCTGCTATGCCATGCGCCTTAATGCTTGACCTCGCGGAGACCTTGGACCCGTTATTAAATCGAAGAAAAGACCAACTTGAAGAGGGATTATTGGATGATGAAGATGTAGTCGATACGACTCTTCAGCTTGTTTTCTTCGATGGAGAGGAAGCATTCAAAGATTGGACGCATACAGATTCGATATATGGGGCGAGGTTCGTCACAAGTACTATTTAGCGAATTCGAACGAACTTGGTCTGATTGATATATTGTATTATTCAGACATTTAGCAGAAAAGTGGGCGACAACTTACATCCCTCCATACACAAAGCGACGACTTCGCACAACAACAACCGAACTCGCCTCAGTCGAACACCTTATTTTACTCGACCTCCTCGGAGCCAAAAACCCACGCGTGCAATCCTTCTTCATCGAAACCGGTTGGCTCTTCGACAGACTTATCTCCTCAGAAAAACGTCTTTCTGAGCACGGAGACTTCGGTAAAGAAGTTGACGTGAAAGGGTTAAAGAGTTTCTTTGTGCCGAGACAGGCTGCGACGAGGAGTTTGGGATACATTGAGGACGACCATATTCCATTTATGCAGAAGGGAGTGAATATTTTGCACATTATTACCAATCCGTTTCCGAGGGTTTGGCACACGTTGAAGGTAGTATTTCTTACTGCACTATTGCGCACGCTATTTGTCTCACGATCTGGTTGTAGGATGACGCATCAGCATTAGACAAAGACACGATGGCTCGGTGGAATATGATAATGCGCATCTTTATGAGCGAATATCTGGGACTTCAACCAGACGAAAAGAAGGACAGGGTTGGGAGGGATAATGAGGAACTTGTAAGTCCTGCTTTAGTCTGTTCTTGTGTTTTCGGTTCATGCTATTGATCAATACATATCGCCTAGTAGCCCTTGAACGAAAGACATCATTCCGTTGAGTTATAGGATAGAGCTATTTGTGGATCCACGTCTGCTTGTTTTTTGTATTAAATATTGTTGTCTTTTTTCGTATTATTACTAATATTACTTCAATCCGGGCACGGGCACGTGAGCCATGAGAACACGGTTCCAAACTCCGATCTGACGTGAAGGGACTGTATTTAACGCGCCAGCTTCAATTCTGGAGTTTGTCCTTACTCACTTGCTGGGCTATCACCGAGAAATTTTTCCCTTGACGGCTGCAGAAGCAGTCACCGGGTGGCAGAGTATATGCACAATGACGACAAGAACGAAACATGCTCGTGCCGCCGCACCCGTGCGCTTCGCGATGGAGGAGATTGAGGATTTTGACGCGCAGGAGGATGGGGATGACGGGTAAGGCCTATTGCAATTTTCTATTGTAAGCCTCATGGCCTGTCCAAGTCGATTAACAGTCTGTGGAACTAGCGTTGCAGACATGATAAGTATTATGCAGGAGCTTCAGAGTGAGTACGGGTTTACGCGCGTTGTGCAGTGCTATTTCTGTGATGCACAAAGAGTCAAGCTGAAGGATAATGAGTCCAGAGAAGAAAAATGCGAAATCCTCCAATCGCAGTGTCGCGTTTCAAAGCAAGAAAAATGCGCTTCTGGGTAGTGCTCGAAAGGACGCTGAGACGATGGCGCGTGAGGCATGTGCATATATGTGGGCTCCCTTTTCTCTATTCGTTGATTTCTAGGTCTTCGTCTTCTGTTATGCCACCTGGTTGCCCTGTACTACACAACCCCGCTAAACTTCATGCATATGTTCAGTGAACAGTGCAAGGCGCGAATTGACGAGATGCGAGCGCAAGAGACTGCGACGGACGAGATGATGAAAGATGCAATGCAATTGTGGTCCGCTCATGAGGTGAGTTATTGCGGCCAAAGACCTTTAGCTTTCATGAGACACATTCGCCCTTGTGCAGGAGTCTTTCCACGCGCTACTCTCCGTTTACCCGGAGCTGATAGAAGACTTGTCACCCCAACGGGCTGAAGCGGTGAACGCTGCTAGTGAAATGCGTGAGTACAATAATGGCTCTTGGGGTAATCTCACGAAGACGGTTCTTTTGAATTGCAGTCGAGACTCATCCGCTTGCACGAGAGGCATCTCGGAAGCGATTGATGAAGAATGCACGAAAGAACATGGAAGCTGGTATTGAAGCCCAAAAGGTGAGTTGATTGAGAATGTGTGTGTGTGTTTGTTGACCAGCTGTGTGCTTTTACAGGTTGCAACGGATGCAAGTGCATTGGTCAAGCACTACAAGGCTCTGCTTCTCGCGTGATTATTATCCTGCATCCAAGGATATTTATTTTCTAGAGTGTTAATTTACAGTTAATTTAATTTGCAGCAAGGAGTGACTGTCACGTAATAACAACGGAACGGAAGCAGCCAGACGCGCATGATCGATTATGTAACATAAACAAAAATGATGACCCAAGGTACGCTTGGTAATTACAGGCAGACAAGCCGGACGGTCCACGCACGCAATGAATTATGAGTCATATAGCTGACACAGTGTGTCTTACTTGGCTCCCGTGCTCGCATTTGATGAATGGATGATTTGATGGATGAAGAAGATTGGTCTTGGTTGATGATTGATGTTTCAGTTTCAGGTGTGGTCTGATTCTGGGCTAGAGATGAAAATTTACGGAGGGTGAAAGGAGCAAGTGAGCAAGAGAGACGGTCTGGGTGGCTATATGCGGTTCTCGGTTACTTACATAAGATGATCGCCGGAAAGACCGACAATGATCGGGGGCCTCTAATGGTCCGTTACTGTGCTGCATTGCAGGCTCAAGAAAAATCGAATCGCGAATAAAAAGTGAGAGCGGAATCGGAGGCTTGTATCAAAGATCGCTTACGTTGAATTAATTGTGCTTGGTCTCAGGCGTGGACGGTGAAAGCGATGGCGATGATTACCGCGCGCTGATCGCAGTCAGGCCAGGAGCAGTACTAATCTTCTCACTCCGCCTTCTTAGCTTAGTCCTCACTTCTCTCTCCCTTCCCGCCATCATCCACACCACCTCAACTATCCCTCTCTCCTTGCTCCTCGCAGCCGTCGCAGCTTTATAAAAGCTGTACGCAGCGCTGCGTCTTTCCTCTTAAATGACCGAAAGCAAGGAAAAGAATGCCCGTCACCGGAGAAAGCATCGGAGGTCCAAAGGCACCATCGCTCGGGCTTATGATAAACTCGCAGCTTGGAAGGTCGAGTCCCTCTTTACAAAATCAAGAGTGCCCGGTCCACCGAGGACGATATATATCAATGAAGACTTGCCCCAGAGTTACTTTGACCACAAAGGACGCATAACGAAGAATCATGTGTACAAGTCGAATCAAGTCATTACTTCGAAGTACACCATCGTCACCTTTCTTCCCAGGAACTTACTGGAGCAGTTCAGGAGGATAGCGAACGTGTGCGTTTCTTCTCTACTAATTGTTTCCGTGGGATTTACAATGATCCGTTGTGGACAATGTTAGATTCTTCGCATTCATTGCTATTCTCCAGTTCTTCCGTATATTCAGCACAATCAATCCAGGGCTCGTCATCCTACCCCTGCTATTTATTCTCCTCATTACGGCACTGAAAGATGGTTACGAAGACTTTAAGCGTCACCAATCAGATCGAGACGTCAACTTGTCCCGCGTCCGCGTGCTTAGTGGGGGTGGGTCTCGTAATCCAAACATCACTAAAGCCAAGTCGAGATCGGTCTCGCAGGTTGTGCAGTCGCTAGGGCTGGATAGAAAGAGTAGGATGAAGAGGAAGGAGGCGGGGGTTGGGGAGAGCGGTGGTGCACCGTCTGGCACTGACGTCGTTTCGCGTGGCGCTGCGCCTGCTGGGGAGAATGTCGCCCCAACACACGAGGAGGAGGAGTTTCATGACATTGAATTCGACCATGATCATGATCCGCCACTGTCGCCCTCTCTTGGGGTTCGCTCTCCTTCACGGACTTCACAACGTCGATCACTTTCCCAGTTCCTACACCGACGGGATCCGTCCAAACCGCATTGGAAACGGTCAGTGTGGGAGGACGTGCGAGTGGGAGATTTCGTCAAAATTATGAATGGAGAAGCGTTCCCTGCGGACATTCTGATTTGCTCGACGTCTGAGGAGGAGAATGTGTGTTATGTCGAGACGAAGAATCTTGACGGGGAGACGAACCTCAAGTCTCGGAACGCTGTACCGATGCTCACGAACATCCGATCGGCGAATGATTGCACTGAACCCTCCAAAGCAAACTTCCGCATAGAACTAGACCGACCGGATCCGAATATGTACAAGCTGAACGGTGCGGTGGATAAGGACGGGAAGAAGGAGCCGATCGACTTGCAGACGGTGCTCCTTCGTGGGACTGTGCTGAGGAATACGAGATGGGTGATTGGTGTCGTGATGTTCACGGGTGAGGATACGAAGATTATGTTGAATGCTGGTGGAACGCCGAGTAAGCGTAGTAAGGTGGAGAAGCAGATGAACCCTCAGGTGTACGTCCACAAATGCCTTTATCAATTGATTGTGTATCTCATTATCCTGTACTGCAGCTTCATCAACCTCATTATCCTTGCAGCAATGGCCGTTGCCTGCGGTGTTGTCGCTCATATTCTAGAGGTACGAAATTACCCGAGAGGGGCGCCTTGGCTCTTCGGAGCTGACCAGCCCGACGACAACCCTAACATCAATGGGCTTATCACAGCCATTTTCGCACTCATCACGTTCGTATAATTTGTCTGTACAACTGAACTCATTGTTAACATTATCTCTCAGGTTCCAAAACATTGTTCCGATTTCTCTGTACATATCCATTGAATTCGTCCGGACGCTGCAAGCGGCGTTCATATACTTCGACAAGGACATCTGGTATGAAAAGACCGATCAACCCACCTTGGCGAGGACGTGGAACTTGTCCGATGACCTTGGTCAGATTGAGTACGTGTTCTCGGATAAGACGGGCACGCTTACTCAGAACATCATGGTCTTCCGAAACTGTTCGATTGGAGGAAAGATGTACAAGGGTGAGGGCGATGGAGAACGTACCACGACGCCAGTGCTGGAGGAAGTGAAAGTTGATGAGCAGACAGAGATTGACGTGACTTTGTCAGCGAACTCGAATTTGAACTCTGCGGAAGGTTCAGCGACGGCGTCAAGGCCTGGGTCGAGCAGTAAAGAAACTGAAAAGAAGGAACCGGGCGAGATTATTCCTGGGCGAGTATCGGATGAACCAATCGAGACGCCTGGGGTAGAGAATCACTTCCGCAATGAGGAACTTGTGAAAGACCTGGCGGAAGCTGTGCATGCTGGTCCCGACTCGGAAAACGCACATCATGCGCGTACGCTGAATGGGTTCTTTACTGCGCTTGGGCTATGTCACACTGTTATCGCATCGATCGACCCTGATACGGGAAAGCTCACTTACCGCGCTCAAAGTCCCGACGAAGCGGCGCTCGTCCAAGCCGCAGCAGACGCTGGTTTCGTTTTCCGCGGACGCGACAAGGAAATCCTTCGTCTCAAGACACCGTTCTCTGAGGAACTCGAACAATACGAGCTACTAAACGTTCTTGACTTCACGTCCGCACGAAAACGCATGAGTGTGATTGTGCGGAAGATGAATGATGAGGATAGTCGAATTTTCTTGTTGACGAAGGGAGCGGATAACGTCATCTTTGAGAGGTTGAAGCCCGGGGTTAACGATGAACTGAAGGAGATCACCGGGCATCATCTGGACGAGTTTGCGAGTGAGGGGCTGCGGACATTGACATTGGCTTATAAAGTCGTTTCTGGTAAGTGTTTTCAGTTACGAATAGCTGGATCACTTGTTTATCGGTCGCCTTGTCTTTCAGAGGACTATTATGAGGAATGGGCCGAGCGATATGCCCAGGCAACTGTCGCTCTCGAGAACCGAGACGAAAGGATCGCCGCAGTATGCGAAGAAATCGAGAAAGATCTACGTCTACTTGGTGCAACAGCCATCGAGGACCGACTACAAGATGGCGTACCAGAGACAATAGCCGACCTCAAACTCGCCGGTATCAAAGTCTGGGTCCTTACAGGTGACAAACTCGAAACAGCCATCGCTATCGGTTACAGTACAAATCTCATCTCAGCGGACTCAAACCTCATCGTCATCCGCGGTGGAGAAAAAGATGATCTGAGCGTGTTTGACCAGATGTATAATGCCTGTGAGGAGTTTTTCCCCGAGGCGAGGATTATCGAGGAAGAGGAGTTGGATATCAATGAGAAACATGGGATGTTTGGGAAGGAAGGCGGGGGTGAAGAGAACGGGATGCCATTGAGGCGAGTTAACACGGGCGTTTCGTCCATTGTTGGAGCGAATAATGGTGAACGCCCCGGAGGGTTTATCCTGGTTATCGAGGGAACCGCCCTAAATCACGTCAGTATTCCCACTTTCACTCCTTATACTCGTTTACTTACGGATCATAATAGGCATTCGAAGATGAAGACAGCAAGCGCCTTCTCCTCCGACTATCCATTCAGTGTGAAGCTGTCATCTGCTGTCGAGTGTCCCCATTGCAGAAGGCTCTCGTTGTGAGGATGATCAAAGATGGTATCGGGGCAATGACGTTAGCGATTGGAGACGGCGCGAATGATGTTAGTATGATTCAGGCCGCGCATGTTGGTGTGGGGATTTCGGGTGAGGAAGGATTACAGGCCGTGAATTCGTCGGATTATGCGATTGCACAGGTATGTTTGAAAACCTTTCACTTTAGTTTTAAGAGGAGTTGTTGATGGATCTGCAGTTTCGCTTCCTGAAGCGATTACTCCTTGTGCACGGACATTGGTCGTATGCACGTAATGGCAACATGTAAGATTTTAATAATCGCCGCAACGCTGATTTTCTAACATGTTTAATTCAAAGGATCGTCAACTTCTTCTACAAGAACATTATATGCATCGGCTGTCTCTGGTGGTTCATGATATACTGTGGGTGGAGTTCGCAATATGTCTTCGAGTACACGTATCTGCTGTTCTGGAACGTGTTTTGGTCGTTGTGCCCTGTCATTGCTATTGGTTTGTTTGACCGTATCGCTGGTAAGTCTCAAGAGCTACTTTCCACAACCGCTCTGTGTTAATATTTCTATTATTCTCTAGATGACGATATTTTGATGGAGTTGCCTGAGCTCTATCGATATGGTCGTGAAGGATACTGGTTCAACTTCAAGATATTCTCGATTTACATGCTGGATGGTGTTGTCCAAGTAAGCGATCCAATCTTAGTCGTTTAGACCCACTCTGACGATATCGTCGTACAGTCGGTTATCATCTACTTCCTGATCCAGTATGGTTATTTCTCACCAACGGCTAGGCCCGATGGGTATGATGTGGCGCAGTATGAGTGGTCAACGGTCAGTCATATTATGAAAGCGCAATAAGCGAGACCTTGTGTACTGACTTGCACTTGTTGAAAAGACGATAGTGCTTGCCGTTGTGTCGGTTGCAAATTTGTTCAATGGACTGAACACGGCTGCATGGACTGGCTGGGTGTTCTTCGCTGTGTCCATTGGTATCATACTCGTTTGGGCTTATACTGTGAGCTTCATTCCGCTGGTAGTAAATACTAGTGTTGAATACTAATGATGCTGCAGGCTATTTATTCGATCATTTCCCCTGGCTGGATCTACGTACCCGTTTAGTACGTTAATTTATAATGGCCGTCAAGATTTAGAATCAGTATTGACCGGTTTTTTTTTCTCTTTTCTCTTTTCAGCGGCAACGATCATTATCTTTTCCACTCCGCTCTCTTCTGGTTCTCCATCCCGCTCGTTATCCTCCTCTCCCTCGCGCCACGATATATCGCAAAAGCGTACAAGTTCAATTTCGCCCCGACAGAAATCGACAAAGCGCGTTGGATACGGAGACTCGACCCGACTCGTCGAACACGCGAACAATTACTCGAAGGAACCCTTGATAACAGTCCTGAAAAGAGGCACAAGCAAAAACGCCGTGTGCATGGTTTGGGTGCTTTAGTGGATACGTCTAGACCTTCGCTTGTCGACAGGAGAGGGAGTCGCACGGATATGGCCACGGGCGTACGCTCGAGTATTTTGAGTCGAGGGTTTGACTTCGCACAGGAAGAAGGAGGCGTGGCTATTCAAAGAATTCAAACTAATCTATCAGAGAGGAGGTTGCGGAGGTTGGATGAGAAGAATAAGAAGGGGAAGGATGGGAAAGAAAGGACGAAGGGACAGTCGAGATTGAGGTTGTTCTCCCTTGGAAGGAGGGATAGGACGAGAAGGTCAATGTCACAATCTACGACACAGTCTCACGGAGAGTCGGATCAACAACACCGACGTCAGCCTGGACAGGAAGAACCAGAACGACGAGAACGACCTCCTTCGGAATCATAACTTCATTCCTTTTTTCAGCTCCCTACGACCGTCCCTTCCCCTATGGATAACAGATCACTCCTGACTCTTCTGACGCCTGTCCATCTATCACCTACAAATCATCCATATCATCTATCTATACGTTTTACGTTACGACCACGCGATTCATGGTTCTTTCTTGATTAATGCACATCATGGTTTCTTGGTTACTTCCCTTGTCCCTTTCGACCTGCCTCTCTCACACATCTGCACGCACGATACACACACACACACACACCACACGCACAACAATCCTGTTGTTCTTTTAGCCTTGTGACTACCTCGACACCGACACCAGAACCGACACCAGAACCGACACCAGCACCATGACTCCATTCGGTTTCAGTTCGCTCCTTTGATTCTGGTTGTGTTTCGCATTCTCCTGTAGCCATTCTTTTCGTTTTCGTTGTATCATGTTATTTCGTGGGACGTTTGAAGTAGCTCATTTTTCTGGTCTGGATGATTCGTTACCCTACACTATCACATCACAACATAACTAGTGACTTCGTCTCAATTTTTCTTTCCTCACCTACGCTGGGTACCCTTTCTGTAAAATATATGCTTATCCAGTTTGAACTCGATTCTGATATTCCCGTTATTCTGTCTGGAGTGGGTTATTTATTCATCTATGTTAGAAGTCTCTCTGTCGTTCGTTTCAAGAAGAAAAGAATTGGCATAAATACTCTAGCTTTTTATTCGGTACAGGACAGGGAATCGGCAAATGGAAACCGACATAGGCAAGAAGGGGAAAAAGAAAGAAGATTGTATCATGGAAGAGAAGTAAGGGAGTCTGGGCTTCAAGTAGGACGGGTTGTCTGCCTCTCGGAAAGAACATCTCGAGAAGAGTCGTCCCGAACGCAGTTCCGTGTGCCGCGTAGTTCAGATGGTTGGTTGGATGATCCAGGACATGCGACGGGGTCCGATGGCGCTCCAGTCGTTCCGCCCGCCTCAAAGACTCCATTTACTCCAAAAGTAATGGTAATGGAGAACCTTCGCCATAACGAAGGCGGAAGGAGACAGAGAGAGCCAAGAAGCTCGACTGACTCGTCCGCGCGTCGGCCCTAGGCACACGTTGGACACGCCGTACTCCGAGGACCATGCATCCATATCGCGAAAAGATCAATAACTGTTGCAGCTGGGAGGGTCTTCGGGCCCGAACTAAAACACCGTAACACCCGACTGCGTACCCGTGTACTGCGACTTCATATCATCCAAATCGGCCGAATCATCGTGGCTCTTGTAATCAAACTGCGAGAGGCTGCCCATATCAGATGCTCCAGCCATAGATGACAACGAGCCCCGGCGACGAAGACGATCGGATTGCGAATACGATATGTTACTTGCTCGGTCTGATGGTGCAGGACCGCCCAGAACGCTGCCAGCGTCTGTGCTCGGACCAACATCCTGAGAGATAATGGAACTAGCGTATCCACCGTACACGCTACGCTTCGACCCGTTCGCTGAACGTTGCTGTCCAAACGGTCCATTCGTAGCCGCGAACATGGGAAGACCTGACGAGTATGTCGCCTGCGAGCGTAATGACTGGACATCGGAAGGGATGTACCCCAACGGGTCGTGCGTTCTGTAAAAGCTGGCGTCAAACCTGCTCGGAGTGCCAGAACGACCGCTCGGTCCACCAAGAAGGTCCCTCGCGTTAATCTCGTGACGGCGGTACTGATCGAGGGTCTTGTTCAGAGCCCGTCTTGGCTTGCTGAACTGGATCATGCTCGGCTGAAGATTATTCAATGGGCCTTCGACAAGGCAATTCTTTTCCTTGTAGTGAGTTAGAAGATAATGCCAAAGCGGGTGCTTGAAAGTTTCAAACCGCAGTCAGTACATGTGGGACGTAGAAGGGGGGGGTTGTATTCACCTTGCTCAAAACTTTAGGATTACCCAGAATCACCACTCCGTACTTCGCGCGCGTCAAAGCAACGTTAAGACGCCTCGGGTCGTTCAAGAATCCGATGCCTTGGTGTTCGTTGCTCCTAACGCAACTAAGAATAATGTAATCCTTTTCTCGACCCTGAAAAGCGTCAACGCTAGCCACTTCGACCTCCTTGTAGAGGTCCTTCTTCAAAGACCCGCTAAATTGCATGTAGCTAACAATGTATGAACGCTGTCCTTCGTAAGGTGTGATCACTCCGATTTGTGCAGGGACGACGCCGGACTTGAAAAATTTTGTGACAATCTTCTCCACGTTGGAGGCCTCCGTCCTGAACGCACATTTAGTAAAGCTAAACACTGGAGAGATAGGGCAAAGATATACCTGTTAAGGAAGGAAGTTCCACTAGACGATATTTCCTCCTGGCCAAGGTTCTGGTAGAAGAACATGGGAGTGTCAGGCACAGGCCACGGGAAGTCGACATTCTTCCTCAGACGCTCCGGTGCAGTCACGCCGTTCTGAAGGGTTCCTTCGTAGAACATGTTGGAAGGGAATTCCGAAAGGCATGGATGCATGCGGTACTGAACTTGCAAACGGATCGGACGATTCCCAAGAACGACCAGACGCTCGAAGAGGGACTGGGTCAGACCTGCGCGAGCTGCTTTCTTGTTCATGATGACAGGTCCGAGTTGCTACACAAAAGAAGCGTCACTAAAGGCGGAAGTGATGCAGAAGGACATATATCATACCTGGTGATCTCCAACAAGAACGACCTGCTTGCATCCCAGAACAAGGGGAATCATACACTCTAAAAGGGAGCATAAGAGTAATTCAGAGAACGTAATTCAGTAATACTAACCTGGTTCAGCAGCCTGAGTAGCTTCATCGATCAACACGGTCCTGAACTTCAACTTGCTCAAGCGTGGATCACCGCATCCAACACAAGTCGCGCAAATAACATCAGCGGCTGAAAGAATTTCCTTCTCGCACTGCCGGATAAGCGTCTTGTACTTCCTTTCGTCATTCGAGCTCAGCTCCCCTTGCTCATTCTTCAGCTGAATAAGCTTCTGAAGCTCGATATTCGTCGTGTTGTTGGCTACTTGGCGATGCAAGGTCAAGAACGCAACCGAGGAGTCCAGCGCCTCACGCGATTTCGCCGTCAAACGCACGACTTTAAGACCCGTTGCGTGGATCTTCTCGGTGAGTTGATCGACGGCAACGTTTGACGGAGCGCATACAAGAACCTGGCCAGGATTCATCTTAGCCAGGTGATACACGATCGAAGCGGATGTCACCGTCTTTCCAGTTCCCGGTGGTCCCTACAACGCACATTCAGAACAGATTCTCGCAGACAGCACTGGAGTACAACTAACCTGGATAAGACTAAGTGGCTTCTGCAGCACACTTTTCACCGCATACATTTGAGAGTGATTAAGCTCCGGCAAACCTGGAGCCGAGAACCGTTTTGGCATCTGCGTTTTCAGAACTTGCGGTTCGAGCTCATGCCCAAGAAGTTTGTGATACTGGAAGATGTATAAGACACATGTAACCTTGATCATTAAGCAAACTCACGATGTATCCGCTAACACTCTTTTCATCGACGGCAAATGTCTTCATAGCAAGCTGCATACGATCGAAACTTGTGGACTTCCAAACGAAATCGACAATGAAGTTATGCGTCAACTCGGTCGGTACGCCCTCGCTCTTGCGTAGCTCAAGGCCGACCTCGTCCGACACATCTGATACACGTTGATTAACGACCTCCAGACAAGAGGAGAAGAATGCTTACTGTTGGGAATCTTAAGGACGTGCCCTACACCTTCCCACGGCTTATGCAATTCGCCCTGGTATCGCAGACGCAACTCATCGCCAACGGCCAGCCTGACCTCTCCGCTCTCCAGCTTTGGCAAATTGAACCAGGCGATACGTTTGTGATTGAGACCCATATCCCAGCGTACGGTGACGTCTGTCTGCGTCTGGCTCTCCTTCAGACGCTTATCATAGTCCGCCTCAATCTTCACCAGTGGCCCAAATATGTTCTGGTATTGGTAAGCGTCTTCGTAGCGCAATAGTATAGGCTGTGGCTCGTCGTCAACCCCGGGTTTATCGAGATCCTCGAGCGTCGCATTAGCATTTTCTCGCCACAGGTCTTCAAGACGATTTATCTGGGCGAAAGAGATTTGGCGTGAGCGAAGTTGTTCTGCTTCACTTGGTGGCTTCACGAGCCAAGACAAGAAGGAACGGTCATCAATGAGAGGTGCCCACAAGGCGGAGTTCCAGGAGATATCCTTGGATATCGCAGCACAAGGTTGACTATTAATAAAGGCGTGAGTCACGAATCATTCATCAGGATTTCATGAAAGATGCCCACCGGCACAGCAATACGACGACTGTGTCGCTCTTCGCGGGAATGAAGCCAAGCATGAAAACGTTCTTGCTGCCGCAATTGTAGCATTCCGGCGTCGTCTCTCCAAGCGGTGACTCGGCATGCAGGACGACCTCTTTATGTTTAGCTCGCACGAGGTGATTGACAATATGTGAGGCTGAAGTGTTGCCGCGCGAGTTGCAGAACCACTTGCTGCAAATAAGGCATTTCACGACCGAAGCAGGGTTATGAATACCACAATAGCTGTTACGGGTTAGTCTCAGCAGATGTAATAATAAATGCCAGGGTTGCGTACCTGCACGCGTGCGGGGGCAGTTCCACGGCACTCTCATCCTTCAGGTCATCCAAGACGCCATCCAACTCCTCGTCGACAGCATTGGCTCCGGCCACAGCTCGTTCTTCCAAACCATTCTTTGCATTATTACTCCCTCCAATCCTAGAATCACCGGAGATAGAAAGGCCAGAAAGCGATTCCAAATCCTCTGGGAGTCGATCGAAACGCATGTAGCCGGTAACAATGGACGAGGTATCGTCTACGATGGGTAGACCACCATAAGTTGAACCAGACTCCTGGAAATTATCGAAAGAATCCATAGTGCGCGAAACGAGAGAAGAGATAGAAGAAGTAGAAATTAGAGGTGCCGCATAGCGTGGATGGGATGACTCTTGTAGTCGTATTACATAATCCAGTGTTATTATTACTTTGCTCTGGGTCTAGCTAGGGTAATAAAAATACTTTCTAAGAGAGGCATGTTGTTATAGACCGCCTTGGGGTGCCAAGACTACTGCGACGTTCCTTCCGCTTCCCGTTCCCTGGTCAAATAGGTTGATGAGCTCAACGTTCAGGTCCTTGTTATCTTGGTGCTTCTCGTGCAGCCACAGGTATCGATCCAAAATTATCAAGCTCTCGACTGTTGGGCCAAGGAGGCCGCGCAGTGCATGAAGAGCCCTGATACGTCTCGCAAGAGGGCTCGCCTCAAGTGCGCCGGGATAATCCTCTTTGAAAATGGTTGGCAGGTCCTTTCCCAGTTTATCCCCCGTCCATTTCAAGTACGTTTCGAAATTTTCATAGGCTCTTCTATTGAGCTTTCCTAGCTTCTGCACGGTGCTATCACCATATTGTGCAAGCAAAGGGGTAAGTGATGCTCGGTAAAGGATTTTCTTTACTGCAAGTTCAGTCTCGGCTGCCTTTTCTTTAGATCTGAACCATTTGGAGGGAACCTGAGCTGCCAGCTGAAGATGACTTGGAGTCAGCTCGAAGGTAGGTAAGCTTTCTCCGAGGCGCTGCTGGACCATTCGTGAAAGGGGAAAGTCTAAGGAGATGCAAGTCTAGTGAACTGTTCTCAGAACTATCACAATAGCTCACCTGCTTTGCTCATAAGATTATAACAACACCCGACAACGACAGCAGCTGCAGCGTACCAAGAGTTTCGTGTAGAAGAACGACTCCGTCGATTATCGAGTACTTCTCGCATGATGAAGGGTGTAAGTGAGCCACAAGCGTGCAATGCTACGAACACCACAGGAACGGGGCTTTGCACACGCGCAACGATATCGGTTTCATTTTCCGCACTGAAGTCGTATATCCATTCGTCCACTACTCCCTTCAAGCTTGTACTCTCTTGTGAGTTGGACCCTTGAAGCCCCGGATGATTTTCAAAGGTGGGCATCTCTCCCAGCCAGCATGTCCGATACGTCAGCGTTCCTTTGGGACCTGATTGTTTGTATTTGTGGGCAGACCCGTCCCGCTGTTGGAACGAATCAAGAGCAAGAACATGCAGATCTCGGTTGTTACCTTCAACTTGTTCAACACTGCGCGTCCTCGTTTGCATCAGTTTCGGACTTACATAGAGACCTAGATAGGTGACCCTGTAGACGGAAGAACCCTGAGCCGCAAGACCATAAATTTCTATATCACATTTCCTGACCTGGCCCGCACCAATGTCAATGATATGTCGTACTTCAGTACCATATTGTTCGCGTAGATCATCCAAAAGCTCAAGCAAGTAGGTTACCATCCGGGAGACTTCATGATATTTCTTCGGCGACATTCCCACAGATTGTATCTCCGGGGATCCCGTCTGTGATGCACGAATAGGGTGGGGCTGTCGAGGCAATGAGAGAGCCCTTGCATTAAAGAGGAGCCGAGCGATATTTTCAGGAAGACCGCCTTCAACAAATCTCCGTATATCGGCGTCTTCTTGGTCGCCGCTGGCAGCTCCAGAATCGTTGTAGATATGAATAGAGTTAGCCATTTCCACAAGCGTCCTCCAATTATCATCACGTTCCCCGCTCCATTGCCACCAGCCATGCCATTCAGGGGGTATCACGCAAGATCCATTGGCACTTTCCGCCTGCATTGCACCTAGATCATTCGGATGTGTCGCGAAAATCGACGACGAAAGAGGGCTGGATATCAGATCTAGAAGGCCAATCGCACTCTTTTCTGCTTTGTCTGGAGTCATCCTCATAGCAAGCAAGAGTGATTCAAACGAAAGGGATCTTCTGCACCTTTCGCTAGTGTAGTGGTGGTGGTCGGCATTAGCCGAGATTATTCTAATTGCCTAATCCGGATTTTTCCATCTTCCACCTCCACCACCAGCATCATGTAACATCAATATTGATGCCTTCTACTCACTTTCCACCTCGTATAATTCATATACCAAATAGCTCAGTCAGCTCGCAAGGAACGAAAACTGACATAGTGGTTGCTACTCGCTGTTATGAATCCATCCAGTGCAAGCCAGAACATTTCTGGGAATGGGAACGAATATTAACGATAAGACTTATCTTCAACACCCTAGACTTCTGCGCCAAAAATAACCACAAACCCGCGGTATGCGGTCAGTCGCATGCCCCATAAGTAGACCTGCTTCTGGATATCCAGATGCACTTTCGGTCCTGAAATTACCCACGAAAATAGCTTATCTCGTGAACCCCAAGTCTTGCATCTCAGCTATACGGGTCTCTCTTCGTCTCTCCTCTTGCTAGTAGTACGGTCTAGAAGAATGCTTTCTGGTGAGAAGCGCTCAGGTCTTTCAGTCTCTACCGTGGAGCAGGCATCTTGCGAAGAAGCAAGTCCCGGTTTGTCTCCAGATGAGGCATTCCTCGCTGGCCTTGGATATAAGCAGGAGGTGAGGTCTCGTTATTCCGCTTCGGCCCTTCAATAACTTACTCGCGTTTTCTCGCTCAGTTCAAGCGACAATTCAGCAAGATCGAGCTATTTGGAGTTTCTTTCAGTATTATCGGCGTTCTCCCGTCGATAGCGTAAGTCATGACCATTTGCGGTCGAGTATCACAACTAATCTCATATCAGCTCTGTACTTGTGTATGCCATCCCAAATGGCGGCACTTCAGCCATGGTCTGGGGTGTATGTGAACCTGACTCTTCAAGCCCTCCTGTAAGGCTGATTGTTCGCGTTCTTAGTGGGCAGTCTGTTCTGTCCTGGGCATGTTCATTGCCTTTTCCATGGCCGAACTGGGATCCGCTATGCCAACGTCCGGTGGCTTGTACTACTGGACGTTCTCGTTCTCGTCAGAGCGGTGGAGATGTCTCTTATCTTGGCTCGTAGGCTGTGAGTCCAGGACATTCCCTAATTCTCTATATGCAACGATTAATTAACATCACTACAGATGCCAATACCATAGGACTCATTGCCGGAGTTGCATCTGTAGATTGGGGACTTGCAGTGCAAATTATGGCTGCCGCCAGCATTGGCTCAGATATGAAATTCAGTCCAACGACAGGTCAGATCTTGTGAGTTTCGACTTCTCCGTCTAATTGTGGCGGGGCTACTCACTAGGCTTGCTATTAGCGGCGTATATGCAGCCGTCTTGTTCAGTCATGCCGTCAGCTGTAGTCTGGCCACGAGGGTTCTAGCACGTCTGCAGAACCTTTACATTGCCCTGAATCTGCTGTGAGTCCAACATTCGTTGCATTCATAACTCTTATTTCTCAGCACTCTCTGGGTTAGACTTTGCCTTGCGGTTATTGTCGCAGTCCCAGCTGCGACGCCCAAGGAATTCAAAAATAGCTCAAGCTACGCATTGGGAGGCTTCGTGAACTGTAATTCTCCCAATCTCGACACATTTCTTATTCTGACTTATCATAATCTACGCTCTAGTCAATGGATGGCCAAATGGCTATGCTTTTGTCCTGAGCTTTCTTGCCCCAGTATGGACGATCGGAGCGTACGATTCCAGCGTCCACATCAGTGAAGAGGCGACAAATTCGCGCACTGCCGTACCTTTTGCTATCATATCTTCTGCTGCCATTGCAGGGATTGTAGGCTGGGGTAAGCGAAAATAGCTCGTGCTTCCATGGGGAGTTCTTAATGGGAGTTTTACAGCAATCAATGTTGTACTCGCATTTAACATGGGTACGGATTTAGAGAATATCATGTCCAGCCCTATTGATCAACCCTTGGCGACGGTGCGTCGAGCTGTTAATAAAATACGGCTGCCGTCCTGACAGAGCGCCAGATTTTCTTCAATAGCTTCGGGAAAGGTGGCACACTTGCTCTGTGGTCAATGATCATTGTAGTACAGTTTATGATGGGTTCAAGCATCGTGAGCAAATTAAATCAACCTATAAGTATAAATAGTGCTTACCGAAGACTGTACATACAGCTCCTTGCTTCTTCCCGTCAAACATTTGCATTTTCTCGGGATGGAGGTCTTCCGTTATCAAAATACATATATCGCGTCAATTCATACACGAAAACACCCATCACAGGTGTCTGGTTGGCCGCATTCGTGTCTCTCCTTTTCGGTCTCTTGGCGTTTGCAGGTCCAGCTGCAATCACGGCGGTATTCTCCCTTAGCGTCGCAGGACAGAACGTCGCCTACAGTATCCCGATCGTCGCACGTTTCTTCTGCAAAGACGCCTTCGTACCGGGCCCATTTTTCCTGCGGAAATATGTCAGTTCTTCATTCAGTGTACACCAGAGGAGCCTCTAATCTGACTGGCGATTAATAGAGCTTGCCCATGGCAATAATCGCCGTCCTCTGGATGGCGTTCATGACAATTGTCGTTATGTTCCCGACCACACCGAATCCCGATGCTGCATCAATGAACTACACGGCCGTAGTCTTAGGGGGCGTCCTTATTCTCGCGCTCGTGTATTATTACTTCCCGGTTTATGGAGGCGTCTATTGGTTTGTAGGGCCCATTAGGACGCTTGACGTAGCCAAGGTAAGCGTAGATTCGAATTCGGAACAGACGGGCAGCAATGAGAAAGGGACCTTCTCCGAGTCGTACGAGAAGAGTGAAACAGCACGGGATAATGTTGTTGAAGTACAATAGGCTAGATAACTGTAGAGACTCCGAGTTTGTTAAATCGTTGCAATGCTGGTGTACGTGAGGGGGCTTGGGGCTTCTCACAAAACTTGTGGTGAACCACGCTCACAACTGGACGACTGCGAAATCCCATGTAGTGGCTGTTGATAACCAGTGAATAATTGCATTCTTGAGCTGTTTGCCTCTGATGGAATGTATTATCCCCATTGTGTGATACAAGAATCGCCCGATTAATGTTTAAGATACACTCCATATTCACTGCGTGTTGAGTGTATCTATACGTGCTCCTGTAGAAGGTCTGCGACGACCTGCGAGTAGCCGCGGTGTAGAGTATCTGCTTGATGTAGCACAGGTGAATGCAGACCATCTGTAGCCACCTCATCAAAACACTCCTTGAGAAGTTAACACGCGGTAAATATTAAAATTTGCATTAATGGAATCACTCGAACTTACAATCGCAGAAAATTATTACCTTACGGAAGGTCTGATTTATAATACATTTTAATGGTGCCGGAGCTGGAAACAAAACCGTACGACCCAACCATCAACTAGTCTGAACAAGATTCGCAATGGCCAGTATTTCAGGGACGTTGGAAACGTTGTTTGGCAAGCGCTTGAGCTTGGGCGGTTTCAGGATCGACGGCGTCTTATTATGCAAAAACAAATTAAACATTATATTGAGTTTAGAGAATCATACAGACTCACCTGGGTCTGAAGAAGAGAATTTATAGTCCTCTCTGTGTCCCCAGTCATTGTATAGGTCAAGCATGAAGTCGTATTGTTTCTTGAGTCTGGCCTGTTCGGTGGGGCCAGGAGTTAGTTTGACATCGTCGGGTCGACGCTCAGCAGAAGCCGTGAGATCTATCTTCAGGTAGTCAGCTAAGGCTTGACATAAATCCTCCTTGTTCAGAGACATGTTCGAGAGAGCTTTGGTGCCACCGGATGCGGTGGGCTGTTGGTTGATCAGCTGGGCCCAATACTGGAGCTGAGAGAGAGGCGCAGATTTGAGCTGGTCTGCGGTAGTTGGTAGGGATTGAGAGGTGGAGGTGGAGGTGGACATGGCTAAGACAGGCGCGGAAGATACACTTGCGAGCGTCTGCTATTATATAAATTAAGATACGAGGTGGCGGTGTGCTGCCGTGGGAAGTGCTGAACGTGACATAACGCGTGCTTTTGTTGCGAGCGCGTCTGTGGTAAGACTAGTACTGCTCAACGGTGTATTATCACTAGAGGTCCACTGGTGTTTCGTACCCGGTGGTCCCGTATCTTTCGCATACCCGGTACCCTATTGTAAAACAACTTGTCTCGTCTTGTCTTTTTGGATTATTCAGTTGCCAAGGCTATCCTTACGGTCAAATGGCTTCCGTCGATGACTTGATTTTCTGGTGTGCTCCGAGTGTGGACGAGGATGAAGACGTCGGATTCGATGACGAGATGCCAGTCGAAGAAGTGTTGGGTCCCCTTGAAGATACAAAAGGGAAAGGAAAGGCCAGAGAATCGATGTATGTCTCGTTGGTCGAAGGTATCTTCAGAAGAATTCGAGAGTCTCTTTTTCTTTACTTACAATCGGAAAGCTATGGTTAGGACGGTTCTTGAAAACGAGCGCTTCCTCTTTTCTGAGGAGGAATTATCTTTTTTCACCGCCTACAGCACGCTATCGTGTATGTTTCGGCACTCGTCCTTGTCATTGCCCTGGTGCTAACCCATTCTTAGACAAAGCAAGATACCTTCTTGCTCGACTTCTTGTACGAAAAACGGGGAAGTGGTATCGCCTTGACCAACTCAAATATGTCTCAGAGTTGGGTTTGGAGGGTATCGTCGAAGCTATGAAAGAGTTATGCGGAACATTGAGTTCATGCACGAATTCTCAGAAAAGTGCCTCGCCTCGCTCCTCACAGCAGATATACAATGAGCGTCAGGCGCGTGCGAAAACACCGGCAGTGATTGATCTTGTGTCGGACGATGAGGATCGCATCATCTGTGCATTTCCAGAGTCAAGTGCTTCCAGCGACAACTCCTTTTCCCGACCTTCTCCCAGCCAGACAACCAGGAAAACAGTCTCGTCTGGCAAAGGTTTGCTGGATTATTATGCAGAGGACGAGTCTCGTGCCTCTATGTCCGAACTCTTGAAGTGCTTGAACGTAGACGAGCTGAGAAGTCTTGCCAAGACGATGAAACTATCGACTGCACTCACAACGGTATGATTTTCCTTTGCTCATATGCACCTGGCATGGTCTCACCGCTTGTCCACTAGCGGTCGGCACTTGTTGATGGCCTTCTTGCCTGTGCATCTGCACAAACGACACTTGGAGGGTTTGCCTCATCTGGTAGCTCGAAGTTCAAGAATTCTGCAAGAGACGCAAAGTCTCTACATCTGAAACAAACATGCTTGTCATTCAAGCCGGCTAACAAAGTTGGAGTGCAGATGGATGTTTTGAAGGGACTGGTCATGAAAATACTGAGTGAGTATGTCAGAAATTGGTGGATATCGGTCCTCACTCGTGGGTTTCGCAGAACATTGCATTCGCGTGAATGATGCGATCAACGCACTTTTCCATCGATTACATATAATCTACTTCCGCTCGTAAGTGATGACAGCGATCGTCCTGCAGCTCAGATCTGATCGACCATACGTAGGACGGATCATCCAACGTCTCTCCTGACGCCAGCTCTTCTCAGGCGATGTCGAAAACGATACTATCCTCTCTATACGTATGTTCGAACGCGCGAGATATTTGTATCCCGCGAAGCTCTCATTGCATATGAAGAAGCGCTTCGAATGGAAGCCGCCGTGGATCTCATGTTGGAGGGAAACATTGATGTTGAGCTCGCAGAGCAGCATATTGATGCCTGGGCGCATAATCGCGTGAAGGACACCGACGCTCATAAGCTTCCTCCTCATACTTTGCGCCCCCGAGCCGAGTCGCCGGATGACTCCGAAGATTCCGGGAAGGAAAACAAGCCTTGGCCGTCTGCAACGCAATCCCGCAATCGTAGCATGAGCGTGTCAACAAGAGTAGAGATTGGTGATGGACCACCAGCCGTTCCGGCGAAGGAATCTCAGACTGTTGCTAATGCGAAGTACGTCGTGAATGTCTTCGAACGGGTGTATCCTCGCTGGCAGGAGCTGGTTCGAGAACGAGGCGAACTGGAAGCACGACCACATGGTCTTGAGCGATTCGATGAAGGGTATATACTGACGCGTATCGTTTACAAAGGTGTGTCCGCTCACAAGATTCGGACTTGATCACTAATTTTGTTACTCATAATCCAGGTGCAACCGCATACGGCAAGCTGAAGGACTTTGATCGTGAACTGTCGTTGCTCCAAGAGTTGTTGGCTCAGCGCCGCTGGCGGCGGGGGAAGCGTGGCGCGTGGTATGATCGTTGGGCGCTTGTGCTCATGCATCACATAGTCCGCAATAAACGCGAAGTGAATGGTGAACAACTCCCGTTGACCAAAGATGAGCAGAAGAAGGTCCTTCAGAAGGCGATGGATGTCGTGATTGAAGGACTTCATGACGAAGATACCCACATTGGTTCGTGTCATCCTCATGTATCGAGCATTGCAGCTTACAAGCTTTGTCTCTTCTTCTCAGTACACAGGCAGGCTCTGGAGCGGCGATTAACGCGACTGGAAAAGCACTTGAAAGTACCCCTCAAGGAACGGCATGAATGCGCGGGCAGGCTTAAGAAAGCGGACGAGAGAGTAATATCCGGAGAGCGTGTCAGACAACGCAGAGCTGCCGTTGCTCTAGGCAAGTCGGGCAAGAATGCGAACAAGGCCGCTGTCCCCGTGTCTGTCCAAATCCAGGGGGACGAGGCTGTTAGGAAACATCTGGACCAGATGAAGAAAGAACGTTCCAGGGAGAAATGGACCGGGAAATCCCTCTGGTATGGGAAAAGCGGCGAGGAAGTTAATGTTGAGACGTTAGTATTGCATCATTACGAACTCGACGGCTTCAAAGGGTATGTTCTTCCTAATGATATAATCCCTGCTTGATACGAACTGGAATTCGTACGTCCAGCTTTCACTCCGAGGCTAGCATCGTCTCAACCATATGGGGCCTCTTGTTCTGGGATATCCTGTTTTCCTCTGTGCCAGGGGCATTCGAAACGCCGTACCAATCAGCACCTCTTGATATAGCGACCGAGTGTTTCTATTTTGCACGGAAAGAAGCTATCGAGGAACGCCTGCAAGAGATCGAGGATGGCAAGGCATCCGAGATCCTTGCAGCCACGGATGATAAATACAGGGAGAACAACACGATGTGCGTTGGCGTTCGTTGGAACGATTTCTCGAAGCAGGATCTTTTAGAGATCATTACTGTAAGTTGTATCTTCCCGCTTTACCTCAGGCTTCAAGGGAAAGTTGCTCAAAACAGTCTCACAGTGCTTGGGCGGTCCAGGGCTATCTGTCATCTGCCGTCTATTTTGCGAAGACTATGGTGGTCGACATAGTGGGGTCCCCGACTTGATCGTCTGGCGTATGAAAGACAGGCTTGCGAAGTTTGTCGAAGTTAAAGGTCCTGGGGACAACTTGTCCGAGAATCAGAAAGTGCGTGTCTAATTGCGTGCACTTGTTCTCCTATCGTGGTCCTAAGCTAAAGGTCACTCCCCTGATTTTACCCAGGTGTGGATCGACGTCCTCCGACAAGCCGGTATTGAAGTCGAAGTGTGCCGAGTTGTCGATCGCGAGGCGGCCAACAAGCAATCTATGCGAAATGTCCCAAAGAAACACCGTGTCATAAGGGTGTATCGCACCGGCGATGGAAAGGCTTGTTCACCTATTGATGTCGACGGGGATAGTACCTATGAGGGTGAAATGGAGGAGGAGCTTGAGCAAGTGAAGCATGAAGATGAAGACGGTATTCAACCATATAAGCGACGGCGGACAGATCAGATTAAGGAGGAGGATATTTCAGAGATCGTGCTTGCTTAATGGCTTGACTAACCGCTATCGCTATCGCTGGATCGACTTCTATATAGTTTACGTGTTTTTTTTTATGGAGATAATCGTCATTGGATATCCTGGATAGGAACGAGTGTATATACTAAGGTTCATGATTTCTACATACACACAGTAGATTTTTTTAACTATACAAAGAATGCTTTTCATCAAATGACCGATTGGGGTCTTCCCTACGTAGAACCATTAACAATCTTCGAACGCGAACGCGAACGGAGCGGGACATGCAGCGCAACAGCGTTAAGCAACGCCTTGACACCAGAGACACTGATATCCTCATCGATATCTGCTCCCCAACAGCTCGATTTCTTCGACTGTCCGTTTTCAGTTGTGGTGTAGACGATTTCGACGTACGATGCAGCTTTGACGCTAGCACCTTCACCAATGGAGTGTTCTGAGTACTCCCGAACCGTCAACGTACCGTCGTGATACGGCGCTAGAGCAGCTAAGACAGCCGATAACGGCCCATTCCCCTCTCCAGTAATGAGCATCTCCTGCCCATTGATGAAAAGAGCCGCATTGATCGATCGCACTTCCCCATCACCCAAATGCTCCATCGTGAACTTCTGCAACAGCAGGGGGAGCTCGCGAATAGTGAACCCATACGTTCTTTTGAACAGCGCGGTGAGGGCGTCGTACCCGATCGTTCCTTCCGGCGACGCTTTTTGGACGATCTCGAAGAAGTGGGATTGTAGACGGCGGGGAAGGTCGAGTTGGAGAGTGTTGAGGATGATAGTGGCGACGTCGGCTGGTCCTGAGCGTGCGGTGAACCCTACTGAGAGCTTGAGTTCTGGTAGTACTCTGTCGCCGATGTAGTTATTCACTGCGCTTAGGGCCGCGCGTAAACCGGAACCTGCGATGTCTGTGTCCACGCCTGCACCCCACCACCCCTCCTGCCTCTGCCCGGGTTCTCTTTTCGCCTCGACAACTTCTACGTACGACGCGGCTTTGGCATTCTTCCCATCGCCAATAGTGTGCTCGCTATATTCGCGGATGGAAAGGTCGATGTCCAGGTGGATCTTCAGTGCGTCCAGGAAAGCGGATAAAGGACCGTTTCCATCGCCGTGTACAACTCTGAATACACCATCCACGGAAAGCGTACCGTCGAAACGGCGCCGTTCGTCAGGTGCTTCATCATCTGCGTAAGGCGTCTGATCGATGGGATCCGAAACTGGTTCGTCTGAAATCTTGAACGATCGTAACACAAGACGTCCGTCGTATTTCGGCCCACCAAGGTGGAAGCTTCTGCGGAAGGCCGTAGTGATATCGTCCACCGTCATCTCTCGCGCCTCTCGGTCTGAAATCTCCTGGATGACTCTGTAGAACGAAACCTGCATCTTGCGAGGCATGTCGAGGCCCAAGTGTTGTTTTACGATGTATGCTATGCCGCCCTTTCCGGATTGCGAGTTGACGCGAATGACCGCCTCGTAGTTGCATCCAATGTCCAACGGGTCGATTGGCAAGTAAGGCATATCCCAGATGAGCGGTTCGCCCTTTGAGCGTGCCTCCGCATGTCGCTTCGCCTGCGCCTCGAAGCCCTTCTTGATAGCATCTTGGTGTGAACCCGAGAAAGCCGTGAAGACAAGTTCCCCAGCGTACGGATGTCGTGGGTGCACAGGAAGGTCATTACAGTGATTCACGATATCAATGCAGGCCTGGATATCGCTGAAGTCGAGTCTCGGGTTGATTCCTTGAGTATACAAATTTAATGCAAGATTTACGATATCCACGTTCCCTGTGCGTTCGCCGTTCCCGAAGATGCACCCTTCGACACGGTCAGCACCAGCCATACAGGCTAACTCTGCAGCTGCGATTGCGGTGCCTACATTACCGATAAATGAGGCGCGCATAAGCAAAAACATAAACCAGGGTACCCACCTCGGTCATTATGAGGGTGTAGGCTGACGATAATCTTCTCCCGTTCTGGCACATTCCGGCAGAAGTATTCAATCTAGAAACTGATCAGTCTAGATTCGATGTGAATACGTAAATCAAGCAAACCTGGTCAGCATAGTGATTCGGCGGGGCAATTTCGACCGTTGCCGGTAGATTGAAGATAATACGGTCAATCCCGAGACCAGCCTTCCCCCACGCAGACTTTACGGCTTCACACACTTCAAGTGCAAACTCCGGCTCGGTCTGTGTAAACGTTTCCGGGCTGTATTCGTACCTGAACTTCGTGCCGTACTTCTCCGAGTATTCGTCCGTTAACTGGGCGACGAGCTTTGTGTGCTTGACAGCCAAGGCAACCGTTTCTTCTCTTGTGTTTTTGAAGACGACCTCACGAAACATGGGGCTTGTCGCGTTGTACATATGAACAATGACATGCCTGGCACCAGCGACTGCTTCGAATGTCCGTCGGATGAGATCTTCTCGAGCAGGAGTAAGGACCTGTTCCATCTCTAATCAGTTAAGACGAAGGGCACGATAGCTAGTTATTACGCACCTGAATCCACACATCATCAGGAATCTTATTGCTCTCAACCAGACCCCTTGTGAAACCAAAGTCCGTGTCACTAGCAGCCGGGTAGGACACTTCAATCTCCTTGAATCCGCATTTAACAAGATGGCCAAAAAAGATTTGCTTTTGCTCAGAAGTCATAGGAGTTGCGAGAGCCTGATTTCCATCTCGTAGGTCTGTCGACAACCAAATGGGCACCCTATTGTGAACCTTCGATGGCCATTGTCGGTCTGCAAGCTTCAAGGGCGTGTACGGCTTGTACTTGATTGAGGGATCGGACCTAGAACATCATGTGAAAGATATTCGGGAGTCAACCGTTAGATAACGTACAGCATACACATTTTGAGACGAATTCAGAGATGAAGAGGAATGAGATGGTGAAAGGGAGAAAAGAAAGGCAGGATGCATAGTTAGCACGAGTCAATTCAAAAAGTTTACCGACCGCCGATCGTGCCGATCACTCCATCCCATGTCCGTCGGTCGGCTTCGGAGCGGTGTTAGCAATAGTGAGCTATAACGTTGCACTCACCCCGACAATATGTCTAACAACTTGTACGCTGTTGCTGGTACGTTCTAATTATTTACCAACGGTGGGGATGAGGCTTACATACAGACGAAGATTTTTGTCTAATCCCCATGGGCACCGGTGAGCCCTCGGTATGGAGTCTGCATATAGTTTCAGAATTCCTCCGAATGACGACTCTTCAGGTCGCTCAATACATAGCAGAGTGTCAACGTATCCTACAGAAAAGCGGCTTGACGTATAAAGTGAGAATGTACCATGCTTTCCAGTTGCTTCCACTCATTAATGGTTATCATTTACTAGATGCAGTAAGCGTGTGATTCTTGTACATCCACTGGTGGTGATGTTCAGTTTCTTGCGGGCAGCGGTTACGGGACGAATCTAGGTGAGGGAAATCACATTTTTCTCGATTGACTTAATCTTATGCGTTCCTTGGAAGAGGGGCCCTGGACTGAAGTGATGAAGGCGATTCATGATTGCCATGCAGCCGTCCATGCCCAAGGAGCACCACGAATTGCAACCGACATTCGTATCGGAACACGGACGGATCGCGAAATAGCTCCAGGGACTGGCAATGAAGGGAAGGTTACACGGGTGGAAGAGTTGCTGAAAGAAGTTGAACAAAAGTGAACTTGTAGGCAGGTGAGATTCTTGGATCAAGGAGTTTGAAAGCACGCTTCTACGTTGTGGGTTCCCCAATCGCTCAAAGCGCAGTTCGATAGCAGTTACGTGTCTAGTGAACAAGCCAGAACAAAGATGTCGGATATCGTCACGTTTCTCTATCATTCGTTTGAAATGTCACTTTCTGTGTCCCATCCATTCAACCGGACGGCTTCCTGTTCGCCGCGAGCAATCTCAGCCTCAACTAGCCCCTCCCCAAGAGCCCTTCCGAGGGCATAAGCAAGGTGTATAGGAACGGCATTGCCGATCTGGCGCTCCATCTTAATACACAAGAATGAATAAACACAATGAACATCGACGTCGGCATATGGACATACGTCTTTGATCTGTTGATTTCTTCGTTCTTGAACAGAACAGAATTCGTAGACATCCGGGAAGCCTTGTGCACGGGCTTGTTCACGAACGGTGAGTACTCTCTTATCCTGTTCGTGGTTAGCATTCGACATGCGCTTCAACAGGAGCCCAGTTTAAATGTCAGCTTACAGTGGGATGGATTACAAATGCACCCTTCGAAGAAGGGTTGACAAGTGTCATCATCGTCCGAAACTGTCCATTTCCGTCGAGTCGCCAATACGTATCTGAGGAAGAAGAGTTGGTTCGGAGTGTCCGAGGCAAGTGGAAGGATACAACCAACCAGTCCTTTCCTTTGTCTTTCCCATCACAGAAGTTGATTCGCGAAGAGGTCCGGGAAGATCTGCGCATATATTAGTTATTGAAAGGGAACCGTAGACGATACTTCGAACCTTTGACGTTAGCTAACGGTCGCACTGGAACGTTCACCGTCCTAAATGATATACCCATCAGAGACCGCACTATACCAAGAACTTTCGCCTCAACCTCTCTACAACTCCAGGAGAAAATAACGAAGTGTAATGGCCAGAGACTCTGGCAAATTTCGACAGCCCTTTCCGTAAGAAGGCCTGGTAAAGGTTTCTAGGTGGTGAGGCATATAGAACATCATAACCATATCCAGCCACTTCTCGTGCATCGTCCAACTCCGATTTCCATTGATCCGAGTCGGCGGGGAAGGCTGGCTTCTCCGTCTTCACACCCTTAACGCCTTTGGGATAGATGATACCGGGGTTTTTCCTAACAGTGCGTCATGTTCTGTTAACATAACGCAGATTGGAGGGCTCTTACCAGTCCCACGAAGGCTACACGAGCATGCCAGTCAGATAAGTCTCGACCAATAGTATCCCAGAAACTCACCAGATCATCGATGGCCTCCAAGACTGTGACTGCATAGAATGGTGCATATTGATGACCCTCCTCAGATTCGCTTCTTGAGGCAACGGGCGCATGCCCGACTTCCGCGATGCGACGAATGACAGTTTTATGGCCCTCACGCGGAATATGCGTAGGTATGGGCCACTTCGGAAGGGTCACATCAAGGCGAGAAGCCCAGAATATGACTCTATTTCTTTGCTGAGGAGAACCATAGTCTGCCGAGTTCAACACCCTCATCTGACATTGATACCTGCAGATTCGTCATTCCGCGAGTCAACCGTCTGAAAGACGACATAAGAAACAGAAAAGTACCCAAGACTGGTTAGGGCTCGCATGATGAATTTGACCATCCCCGCCTCAACCCCGCCGATGATTTTAGCGCCTTTTTGTCGGCCATTAAGTCGGTAGTGTAAAAGACCAGTGACGTTTTCAATTAATACGTATTTAGGTGAGTAGAATTCCACATAGGCCAGCGCTGTGGGAATGCATGTTTGCCTTCAGATGAGACCAGGTGTTAGTACTAAAAAACCTGGGTTTACTGATACTTCCTACCGTATATCATCGACTCGCTATTCAACAAGAGGTGTCGGGGCGTGTTCATGAACAGAAGTAGGATAGGCAAGTATAATCAAGACATATTTACAACTAGCTCACCTTAAAGCGATTCATCCCAGAGAAGGGCTGGCAGGGTGGACCTCCCATAATGAGGTCTACCTCACCTGGCTGTGGTAACGGCGGAAGTTGCTCCCTTGTTTTACCCAGTGCACGGATGGGCGAGGGGTTTTTCCCCTCCTGGAGAGCAACCGCATGCTTCAGAAGAACATTACAGTCTTGATTGTAAACGGTAAAGTCATCGCGTTCGTGATTAACCCTAGCGGTAAACTTGGTATGAGTACCTCAGAAATTCCCGCCTAGCAAAAGCCAGCCAGACCTTAAAGTTTCGGCAGCCGAGGGGCATCGTTCAACTGCCCAGCATGTCTTGACATATCCAGACAGGTCCATGCCTGAAGTTAGTCCTCCGGCTCCTTCAGACTAGAGTTTGAATACAGGAACTTTCGTATCCGCGCCGGACTCACCGGCAAACAGGTCCAATGCTCGTAATGGCGTTCCTCCCTTGACCAACTTCTCGTTTTCTACCCAAGATTTACGAACGGATGCGCAGGACTGACACTGCTTCACCGCTTTGTTGAAGCGAATCAAGATAAAATTGTCCGGGCCATCCAACCATGAATCTAGGTCCTTTATTTCAGACAATCTCAAGACATGGCAATGCCCATCAAGACAGTCCGCGGAAATAATCTCCTCCTTTCCTGTGTGTAGGAGCGATCGCTGTGAAAGTGACATTAACGGAACGAAGATGTAAATGCACAGGATTTACTAACCTGCAGCTGAGGGGTACTTTTTTCGTCAGAGGTATATTGAACCCTATCAAATACGCAGACCTGGAGGTCCGATTTCCCGCTGTGCGGAAGAAGATCGACAATTTGGGCGACCGCTAGCAAATTTCGCTGCTTGGATGGCATCCTGACATAAACAAAATCATGGACATGATATTGTTTTCCATGCATTTTGAGTATATCAGGATCCAACTTGTTGCAACTTTGCTCGAATTCTAGACGCTCCCGTACCGCGCACGCATAACACTGTTTATGTGCGGGTAGTTCTGTAAATGCACCAGCACGGCCTGAGCCAGAATATTGTTCGGCTGCAAAATCCACCGCCGTCATTGTCATATGGTCCGAGTCCCACTTGTGGCTGCAACACAGAAATTTAAATAGGCTTGGTGATAGCATAAGTTCGTGATGGGGGGTAACAATACCTTAGGTGGAATGTGGCTGACCCGATGTCCCTTTCCGAGATGACAACGGGCTCCAAGTCGCCTGCTCCTAGCTGACGTACCATTATTTTCTGAAGTATTGCCTCCACAGGGTTGTCATCGCATTCATCCAGTAGGAACAACGCTTGCGGGTTAGCTGTCTCACCCAGAATAGTCTGAGAACCGTGTGAAAACCATCTCAAATGGAAATACTTTTCAGGTTTCGATCGTATTCCTTCAACACGATCAAAGAAATAACAGATTTGCGCAAACCTCGATGGTAATTACATGAGATGTGCTATATTCCATAGAGTCAGAAGACTCACCATGCGCCCTTACTTAGGTTCTCGGGAACGTCTTCATCCGATGAAAATGCGTCAGGGGCGGTGACTGCCACCGTATCATGAATCTACTTTCGATGAATATGTCAAGGAGGCAGCTCTGTGGACAAGCAATGGAACTTGCGTGGTACTCAACACCGTCCACAAAGACGGACTTATAGTATCCTTTGACACCGGGTACTTCTTCCCCCCAGACTATCTCACTGGGGGTCGTGGCATGGACCACGAATGGTACGTCTGGCACGCAAATATTTTGCAGCTCGGAATCATCGACACGTTCGTTGACCGTCATAAGAGACCGGAGGAAAAGCCCCTGAGCAATTTTTCCAACTCGCGGTGTAATGAATGGCGTAGAGCCATCCTGAACTCGTTTTGATCGCGTGGATGATGGCGCTGCGTAGTTCTGTGCAAGAGTTTTCACCCTTTCGTAATACTTTCGGTATTGTCTTGAGGGATACTCTAGAATGTACCAAGCGTATTGTGTACGAATCCATATTTCACTAAGTTAGACTTCAGACAGTGTAAAGAAGAGATATCGAGGGTATAAGCTGACTGTTTGTCCGTCCAAACCTCTAGTATTGCGTTCAATTTGATTGAAATGCTGTCGTCCTCTTGAATATCAACGTCCCAATCATCATCTTCGTCGCCAGCCTGGAGCTGTGGTCTGATGAAACCTGAAGCTCCGAAAGATTGAACGTTACTGTCCGGGTCAATATCCATAGGAAGAATCCTTCTCTCCTGCGTTTCATAATCGTAAATATCAAAATAGCTGATTATTCGAACAGGCAGAGAGTCGTCATCTTCTGAATCCATTCCCGATTCTCCAAGAAGGTCGCATAAGTCTTCATTTTCATCGACCGCATCGTTTTGGATAATATATCCTTTGCCATTTACGGGAATCAGTTTAGTCCAACAACGATAATAGTATGGCTCACTATCCACGACGGATGACGAAATATTTCGTGTGCTGATATGGGGGGCTGAAGAAGACACAGGCATTGTTCTGGCCGTCGAATTGGATCTAGATCTGACCACCTGATAGGAGGATTCGGATTCTAACTCGGCGGATTGTGGTATGCGTTGCCTCTTAGCTGCACTGCTCGTTTCAGAAGCTACGTTACATTTTCGCTTGGGTCGATCCATAAATAAGGACCGATAACTGTTCAACCAAAGGACGATACGAGAGCGTCGTGGAGGACGGGAGAGAATAAACAAGGGGACATGAACGAAATTGGACAAGTTCAACTTTTGAACAAGTCGCGAAACCCGACACGGTTCAAACTCCGCTTTGCCAGGTCATGTGCGACGCGTTCTGGTCACAACACGCCACACTTTTGACGCGTCCACCATCATGTCGCTCCCGGTAGTCTTCGTTGATGTTAAATATGGCGAAGAAAAAGGTATGCACCTTCATATAAGCGTTCGTACACCGTGTTGACGCGTTTTGTTTGTAGAAAAGATAAAGGCATTCCTAGAAACATTCGAGGGTCAGAAAGATGTCACGCGTGGTATTGCAGAGATGGATCTTGGGGACGGAGTACGCGACGATAGGGCGAAAAGGCTTAAGTACAGGAGCCAACTGGTGTGTTTTGACCGACTCTTTCTCTTGTGCCTTTCTAACGCAAGTACTGGTCCAGCAAAGCATCGCAAACCGCGAGCAGCAAATGCTGACTATTGAGTTAGAGGATATCTATTCTGTACGCGTAATCCACTTTGTTTTATTATCGCAATCTCACTAGTGACGGAATCAGTATGAAAACAGTGTGGCTGGGCTCGTTCATCGTATCTGTAGCAACACACGACGCTACGTTGACCTGTTCTGCGAAGTTGTGGACGAAATCTTGCCGAATCCCACTAGAGATATCAGCGATCAGGACGAGGTTATAGATGTAATTTTACATCAACGGAGGGAAAGAAACCAGCAGTTGGAGAATACACAACAACCGGAATTTCCTGCCCACTTGTTGCGAAGATAGTTGGTACTTTCATGTGGCAAACAAATTGAGTCTTTACTGATGGGTGATTTCATAGTAATCTCTACTTTCAACCCTTGAAATCCGACGTTGCTATGGCGGTTCGTAATGTCAAAGGTGTTCACCTCGGTAAACTGATCACCGTTCGTGGGATCGTCACACGTGTGTCAGAAGTGAAACCGTTGCTCCAGATAAATGCCTACACCTGCGATGTGTGTGGGGCTGAGACGTTCCAGGAAATCAAGCAGAAGCAGTTCACGCCAATAGTTGACTGCCAAAGCGAGGAGTGCCAAAGGAACCGAATACGAGGCTCACTACATATGCAAACTCGAGCTTGTCGTTTTAGTCCATTCCAAGAAATCAAGATACAGGAAATGGTGAGTGACAATGTGAGCCATGTCGTATAGCATCCTCACAGAGCTGTGGACAGGCCGATCAAGTACCAGTCGGGCATATTCCTCGCTCCATGTCCGTTCATGTGTACGGGAATCAGACACGTCTTTTGAATCCCGGTGACATCGTTCATCTGGGCGGTATCTTCTTGCCTATACCATATTCAGGCTATCAGGCAATCCGCGCTGGCTTGCTTACCGACACATATCTTGAGGTACATCACGTCTACCAGCTCAAGAAGCAATACAGCGAGCTGCAAGTAACACCTGAAATCGAGCGTGCGATTGATCAGTTGAAGCAAGATCCTATGCTGTATCACAAGCTGGCTCAAAGCATTGCTCCTGAAATTTACGGCCACGACGATGTCAAAAAGGCCCTGCTTCTCCTTCTCGTCGGTGGTGTTACGAAATCTATGGGCGACGGAATGAAAATCAGAGGCGACATCAATGTCTGCCTTATGGGTGACCCTGGTGTCGCCAAATCGCAATTGCTGAAGTACATCGCAAAGGTTGCTCCGCGGGGCGTATATACAACTGGAAAGGGTTCATCCGGAGTCGGTCTTACTGCAGCTGTCATGCGCGATCCTGTGACGGATGAGATGGTGCTTGGTGAGTAGTTCCTCTTTTGCGGCGGTGACTCAATGGTGAACGTTTGACAGAGGGAGGTGCACTCGTTCTTGCGGACAACGGAATCTGCTGCATTGATGAATTCGACAAGATGGAAGAATCCGACCGGACTGCAATTCACGAAGTAATGGAACAGCAAACGATATCCATCTCAAAGGCGGGAATAACGACAACTCTTAACGCTCGTACCTCTGTTCTCGCCGCGGCTAATCCTTTGTTTGGCCGCTACAACCCGAAACTCTCGCCAGTGGATAATATCAATCTTCCCGCTGCTCTCTTATCTCGTTTTGATATCATGTTCTTGATTCTTGACAAGCCTAGTCGGGATGATGATGAACGTTTGGCGCAGCACGTCACGTATGTACATATGCACAACCAGCACCCAGCTCTGGAGTTTGAAGCAATTGATCCCGTTTTAATGAGGTACGTATAATCGGATCCTCATGAGCGACGTCCTTTCTCAGGTTGCCTGCAGACATTACATTGCGTTGGCTCGTCGAAAGCGTCCGACGGTTCCACCGCAAGTTTCAAGCTATGTCGTCGACTCCTACGTGCGCCTACGTAAGCACTCCAAAGAGAAAGAAAAGGAGCACAGGGCATATACTCACACTTCCGCACGAACACTCCTCGGTGTCCTTCGTCTCTCGCAAGCTCTCGCTCGTCTGCGTTTCTCCGACATCGTGGAGCACGCTGACGTAGACGAAGCATTACGTCTTATGGAGGTCAGTGCTGAAAGTCTGAAAAACGACGATGACGAGTTGGATCGCGGTGACTCAACGATCAAGAGCAAGATCTTTAGAATCATTAGGGATATGTTCTCTGCTGCGCAAAGTGGCATTCAACGCAGGTCCCGCAGCAGTAGACGCCTTGGAAAGGGGCGTTCTGGTGAAAGAGATATGGATATCGATGACGATGAGGAGGAAGACAGAGACGAGCTATCTATGGTCGACGTCCGTAACAGAATTCTCGCTGCTGGCTTTACGGAATCGCAGTTAATAGACTGCATCCAGGAGGTACGCCGTCGGCTTTTTATCAGTCTTATGTCGGTATTAATGCCCTAATACAGTACGAGAATATCGATGTTTGGACAAGGGTTGCGAACAATACTAAATTACGTTTTGTGAATGCATGATAGTTACTTATCCATTTACCTCTGTTCTGTCTGTCTGTCTGTCTCTCGAATTACTAATCCATGCCGTCCAAAATTCCGACCTATCTACAATGCTGTCCTCTGCCTTTTTTTTGTAATGCAATTGAAAATGGTGTAACATCCATCATGAAAGGAAACTATGACGGATCCGCATGCTCCCAACTACCGTCAGCACTAGAAGGACTCTTCGAGCCATCGGGACTCCTGCCTTCCCCTACTTCTCTCCGCAAATCTCTCCGGGTCGGCTCATCTGAGTAAAGTGGCTGCGGCGGGCGCTCGTCATCATCCAAGAAATCAGAATTGAACCCTAACTCCCGATGCTGTGCCAGAGGCTGCCTCAGCCCAGTCTCTTCATCCGCATACACATCATCCTCGTCGTCCGATACTTCCCCAAATGCATCATATAACTCCTTGGTCCCCCGAGCCGCCGCCCCTCGTCCTCCTCTCCTTCCATCCAACGCACTCATATTCATCTCATCACCCGCGATACTTCTATATTGCGATTGTGCTCTCCGCGCGGCGCGTCGGCGCCATAAGAAGAACACACCACCTGCGATTCCGAAGAGGACGACACCACCTATGGCACCGAAGAACCATTTCGAACTTGTGACGAGGTTGTACATCCCAGGGAACCAGCCTTCGTCGGGTGTAGGTGTCATTGTCTCATTTTCGATATCGCTTTCTAAGGGTGCACTTGCAGTGCCGGTCGGAGTTGCACTTGAGAACGCGGGTTTATCCGCCTCACCCTCTGCGGTACCATGATCTCCGGGGAGATGTTGTGTTGGTTTGGGAAGGAGTTTGCTCCTTGTTGCGCTTGGTTTTGGTGATGGGGTATCATATTGATCTGCTGGAGGAGGAAATGGGGTATTTGGATCTGAGAGAACGAATGTCTTTGCTTGCGCGGGGTCTATGGTGGAACCCCAGAGAGTCATTTGCCATCCTAGGAAACTGCCGTTCTCATCTGCTTTGGCTTGATCAGAGACTCGTATTGTCCATTCACCAACCGGATTCTCCTCCCTTCGAAGAGAAACAGTATGAGAGTGGGGAAATACAGCAAAAGTAGTTTTCTTACCAATGTTTGACCGTCATGAAAATCCAGCCAGGAAAACCAGACTTGTCAGCGTCAAACTGTCGGCTCGCCGCGAGTACGCTCTTGACGCCTTTCGGACTAACCAGTTCAACCTCAACATCGCCTCTCCTTGTATGCCGAATCCAGACCTTAATTGTAACGTGTTCAAGAGTCTCGAAATTCGTCTTCTTCAACATGTCCGCCGTAATAGTGGTTTTGCTAGTCACGCCGCCAGGCACAATTGGTGCACCACCACTCATCTGTCCATCAAGGGTCATCGTCCCATTCTCGATTTGGACGGGAATCGTCTGCAGCCAAGCTTGTGGCTTCACAAGAGTCCAATTCTGCGCTGCCTTAACGAACTCGTACGCGTCAAGATTTCCGTAACCGTATTTGTAGCTGAAGCGCCTGCCGGCGGCGGCGTCTTCCCAGTCTGGATCATCTGGGTTAATTGCCTTGGCCGTTCGTACGCAGAGGTGCTGGATGTCTCTCCAGGTCAAATCTGGTCTGCGCAATGTCAAGAAACCTTGAGTACCGTACAAGTATTTAAACTCACCTGGCCGATAAAGCCAATGCAAAGATTCCTACTGCGTTGGGTGCAGCAGCGGATGTGCCGCCGTGACTATACGAGCATTTGTCTTTCCCTACATCGGTCGTTACCTGTAATTTTGATTTAACAATGAACAGTAACATTCGTGCAACGACCTGACGTACAATATGCTTCCCACTCCCGGAGCTGTAGCTGACCACCATATTCTGTGATTATCATAAGCCGTTGGAAACAGACTTCAAGACAAAAGCTTACAGCAGCACATGGTTCCGAGTAGTAAGGGCGAAGACCTTTGTGATCAACGGCTGAAACGGTGACGGAATAGATCGAATTCGTATAACCATCGAAGTTGCATTGATCGCCTTGAGCTGCACCATTGCCACTGGCGAAGACAAAAACTACAAATCAATTGAGTAAAGAGGTCTCTTTAAGGCATAAGTAATGACAGCACATACTCGATCCCTTTCCTCCGCGTCCATTCTGAATCCCATTCACCACAGCTTTCTGAATGAGGAAACTGGGTCCCTCCATTGAGCGCCCGTCATCCGAAGGTCCCCAACTACAACTATAAATTGACGTGTGTTGGAAACCATAGTTAAGCGCGGCAGCTTCATCTGCATCAGAAATTGGACCAGACCTGCGCCAATACATGAGTTAACTCAAGATTGCGATTACTATTGCATAATCTACTTTGCACTTACAGAATCCGTATTCCAGCAACTTTGGAATTGAAAGCTATTCCCACACCACACACGTCGTTCTTCACTGCTGCAATTTGGCCGGCACAACGTGTTCCGTGGTGGTCGTCGAACAGCATTGGTTTTGGTAAAGGGACGTGTAGGTTGAAGTCGTACGAGTCCTCCGCATCCTACAAGGGTGGATAGAAGTCAGACGGCCGTCGGGTGCAGAGCGAGAGTCAGAGTGCATAGCAACAGGACTCACGAAATTGGGGGCCAGGTCATCGCTCTCATAGTCTAACCCATCATCAACCATAGCAGAAATAACCCTTCACCAGTAATCCCCATATCCCATACAGGAGCAACATTGACCATATGCACAGGGTTTGCGTCGTTCACAAGATGCCATTGTTCACCAAACAACGGATCCGAGATCCCTTCTCGTTCTGCGATTTCTTTCGAAGTCATATTCAACCAATCATGATCCCGAGGTTCGGGTTGCCGCTCCCTTAGCAACGTGTCGTCTCGTTTTATTCGCATACGAGGGACTTGAGGAGCAAGATGTCTGACAGCTCTCGAGGCCCGTAGTACTTCTGGACTAAAACTCCGTGCATCCAGTGATCGTTTCCCCACTAGCGCGTCGAGCGCGTCTAATCCACTATCTCGTTTGACTTGCCCATCAGCAAGCCGTGGTCTACGAAGGAGCCAATGGTCGCGTAGCTGACCCGCCTGCTGGACAAACTCCAGATCTAACGTATCCAGTACCTCTCGAAGAGGGACAAACGTTGCTGGATCGTGCTCCAGCACGAAATAGTCGTACAAATCATAATCTCGTTTTGCAGGGTGCACTAGTGACGAGGACGAGGCGTGGACATCTGAAACGATTGAATGAAGTAAAGCTACCAGAGCTAAAGGAAGAGGAGACCTCATACTTAGTGAGGAGTACCACATGAGGTGCTTTGAGCCAAGCTCGTTTCAATAGCATCAATCGTGGGAACGCGTCGGCGTTGCCTATGACTGGGACCTTCATTGTGAATGACTTTATACGTTGAAAATAATGCAGCAAAGTATGTCTTATGCAATGTCTTTGGCAAAAAAAACTCCGGCGAGGTGATATATGTCGAGACAAGACAGCGCAATAGACAACAAGCAAACTAAATAAAATATTCATACATACATCACGTCGACGGTTCAACAGCTTCGCAGCCTGTTAGCGCATAACGAATAGTCTTGCCTCTGCCATCCGCAACTTCCCAGCTCTTGATAGCAAGGTCAAAGTAAGGACCATATTGCACTTCCACTATTTCGTTGCGCTTGATTGCCTCATGCACCTCCACGAGGTTCCCCAGGCATCCTCGTAGCCGCCGCTTCACCGAGCACAAGGCATTGTGGTTCTCTTTCAAGTCACAGGGCTGTATACCCAAGAGGAAGTATTTCTGCGTAAGGGCTGTTAAGAGGCTGGTCCTGTCCCACTATTGAGTCCACAAGAGACTTACTGCCTCCGGACACATATCAACCAAGAGCGTTTCCTCCTCTTCATCTTCAAGCACGAAGAAGAACTGGAAGATCCATCTAACGTAGTCGCTCATAAAGTCGTCGCACTTTGCACAAGCAAGTTGCTCATCCGGAATTCTGAAATAGACAGATTGAGGTATCAGACAAGACCGCACATCTGGAGTTCGTGGCTTCGCGTACTGTTTGTTGCAATTGCTGCACCAGCGTATAGCAAAGTCGCTTATGTCCAACGGGAAGAAGTTTACAACCCGAGCAATTAAGCGAAACTTGTTCGGACATTTGTGATTGGATAAGATTTGCCTGATGGTAGATTTTGGCTGGTCCGTGTGTCGAGATTTGATCGCGTTGGATATTGCAACAGGAGCTTTCTGTACGCGCGGACTTCCCAACAATGGGGAGTCGCTTTGTTGACCAGCCGGGTCGAAAACCGGATGCTCCGCTTTCCGTCTGAAATTAACGGGTTAACAAAGGTGAACCCAAGTCAGGCATGGAAGAACATACTGTAGTAGAGCAAGAACAGTCGGGTTCTCAGTTCGTTTCACGCTCATTCTTGTGATACGCTTATCCGCGAACTTCAGGTTACCCCTCAGTCCTCCGTCATGATGAGCCTTAACGCGGACATCGGCAAACGAATAGACATTGCCAATCTCCATGTCGCGAACCAGGTCGTGACCATCCCATGCGCTTATTTGAAATACGGTGACTTGGGACCCTGCGAGTTGTTGCTTGAGTCCGTCTGGCTTGAAGCACGATAGAAGCGAATTGTCTGTATAGTCAGTTACAAACAAGTCTGTCACTGTGTCTCGTGGCTTCGTCTTGTACAGTAACTGTAGCATCCAATGATAAGTAAATCACACCTATACCCAGACATGATTGATTACCTCCGCAAGGATGTTATAATGGCCTGTCTCTGATATGTCCGAAATCGTGCATTCTGAGACGTTGCCTTCCTCTGGATTTTGAGGGTGATCCCTGAGGTAGGCCTCTTTACGTCTGTTAAGAAATGGTATCAGTCCACCAAGGTATGCTTAAACCAGGTTAGATTCGACGGACTTTAGTAACTCGCGCAAATGCAAATCCTCTTCGTCATCAATTTCGTAGATCCGTGCAGCATAAAGATCTGCCTCCAAGCCACCGGTACTACCAATCTTGAGGCGCAGGTTGTTAATAGACCAATAGGTTCCCGTCTTCATGACATCAAGCAGGTACTGCTTGATCTTGTCGGTTGACGCATGTACCGCCCATTGGCCGTAGAAACCTTCAGTACTGCGTAAAGGATGAGGAGTGTAATCCGTGAAGAACAGCAACGACTGTCCTGATTCTGCTTCCTCAACTCGTAATATCTGAACTCCAACATAAATCAGCAAAATATTTATGTATACGAACAGATTAGGTTACCTCAACCGTAGCATTGAAAAATTTGTTAACGTCGCAAGTACCTAAAAGACGATGTTCCAGACTTTTACGCGAATAATCCTCAATCTGAATTGCTCCACGTTGTTCTTCCTCCTTTATCGCTCTCCACCAGTCACCTAATTGAACAAGGTATTGGATCTCGCTATCCTTTGGTTGGTAGAATGCACTATAAGCAAGCCCACTAGCCCAGTGTGACTCTCCCTCTGTCGCCTCTGGATAGTACAACTTGCCCGTGTCAGGATTATAGCCGACCCATTTTAGTTTTTCAGGGTATACCGTTCCATTTGTTCTCGAGCTCTCTCCTGTTCTCCATTCGGTAGTCCTTACATTGCGCAAGAGAAGGCGTGACCTTTGTACGCGGAGGAGGGGAGCATGTGTTCGAATCCGACCTTCATGAAGCACGTTACTTTGAAGCCTGCCCCGTCTTGAAACTTTGATGGATCGACAAGCGTAATTGTAACACAGAAATCTTATCGGGATATTAATGACAATTATAAGGATGACGGTACGGAAACGTACCATTCCTCCGTGTTTTCGAAGACGTACCAATTTCCCCGACAACACCCATGGCATGTACAAAAGTGTCTGCTCTTATTGACTCCAAAGGTGGATAGGCACCACTCTGGAGATTTTATTAGACGGGTTAGACAAGGAAAGTTGTGATATTCACCTGCGTTGAGAGACCAGCAACAAGGTCCAAAGCAGGATTACGTTTTGGAGGCTCTGGAGTGGATTTCCCAGAGCGAAGTGCCAGCTCCCGCTTGAACCTTCTCCTTTCGCCTATGGACAATCGCAGTCCTCCGGACGGCCCGTTTTCCCCAGAATGGGTGTCTGATGCCAGCCCACGTATACGATCGTGACGCATATCCCTCTTCTTAAGCTTCTTCGTCTTGTTCTCGGGTAGATGCCTAGCCCTATCATCCGAATCATCTGCAGAAGCCGAGGCTTTGGCCTTGCTCTGATTGAGATCATGCACATCGACGTCCATTGCCAGGTTCTCGTTGAGTTCATCACCATTGCCGATGGTGACAGACGCTTCGCGAGACACGCTACTCAGATGCCTTTCTGGAGTCTCAGGAAATGGTGATGATTGCGCCGAGGAACTTGCAGCGGCGCTAGCGTCATGCGACGGCGACCGTCCTCCACTGCTACGTCCTAGAGAGGATATAAACCAGTCGTCACTCACTTGCATATTATCACCACTTTTGTTGTCTGGCACACCGATGAATGGGGGCCGCGTCAGTATTGAGGATCGCGGACAAGACGTGAAAGTAGCCACCTTGCCACGAATCCACAACCGTGTCGTTTTCAACATTCTTTGCACCAACCACAAACTTTACGGCTGCACCTTCTCTGAATATGAGATTGAAAGGCATATATCCAGGTACAGAGGTGCCATTCTTCACCCTGACTATACATCCGCCTCGCAGGGATAACTTGAGTGACTGCCCAACCGCGAATTTGAAGCGTTGGTAGTCATGACCCAAAATCGCTATCTTTATCTGATTCGTTCCAGGAGTACTTGTGGATATCAACTGAGCTTCGCGCTTCTGTTTGTTTCCAAATACCATGAAAACATTGCCTGATATCCATCCTGCGTTCTGGCCTGCCTCACCGGAGATCATCAGGGTCTTCTCGATATCAGGCCATTGGACCTCTTTAGATGGATCATCGAAGTAGTCGTCGGTACCGAGCTTCGCTCTCTTTGCTGGTCTCTCAGTACTTTCGTGTGTGGGTGATCTTGTCGCCATTGTATGAAGTGACCAGCGTGAAATACGCTGCATAACAAAATACAGACCGTGACGCTTCGCGTCTCCGTCACGTCTGCTTTGGGAATCATATTATGAACGAACGCCACCCTGTCCGGGACTCTCTTGTCCACTGCCCTCCATGTACTATTATCAAGTCGGCGGACTCGATTCGCATACCCATCAGTGGTAAAAGTCTACTGCACGTAAAGCATCTGATTTAACCGTTTCTTTTCTTAGGTTCTATCATGATACCCGTTTACTTTCTGAGTTTGTATTTTCCGCCCTTTCACACGAGCCGGGATCAAATGCGGATGAAAAGAAGAGCTCTGTTGAGATGGTGTTAGGGATACTGCCCACTGGAGCCTCGTATGTTCTCATAACTCAAGGCCAGATGGACGACATTCTTCGGTTTCGGAGAGTTAGGAGACCACAGTTGCGCGCACGGCACGCCTCGCTCTATGCATCTCTTTCACCAATCAACTTTGAATCTGCTGAAGAACTATATGCCAAACTCAGGACATATGAGCAAAACTCCAGGAAAAGTAGATTTGTAAGGGCACAAGGTTTGGATACTTCTCCTGCAAATAAGATGTTTCTTGCGACTAGTCCTGCACGCTCGGAATTTGAGCACCAGAGGTACGCAAGGCTCTCCACAGTCGCCGTGTGGTGACCTCATGCATCGTATATTTCACAGGGTTCTATGGTCCGCGATGCAATATCCTATAGATATCAATAAGTTCGGTCTATGCGGACTACCTTCATGGATTGCGTCTACCTCCTTCGTCGCTCTGACTACACAAGTATGGGCAAAGGAATCGATTGAGAAGCGTAGCAACGATCCTACCATTTTGGCTTTCGAACTCGCATCTGTCAGGTGCATTGCATTTGAGCGAGAAGATTATGCAAGCAAGATTTCTCATACGATCCGGGTGAAAATCAAGGAGCACTCTCTAATGTCGAACGGGCCTGCCACTGTAGGCAAACATCCCTCAATGTCATCCCGCCATATTGTCGCTCATTCTCTTCACCTAGTCTAGTAATGGTGCAGCTCTGGAAGTAGTGAGAATCGCAGAACTCGGCCAACGTTTGAACGATTTCTTCGCATCCATCGATTCAAAGCAAGCCTTACTGCTAGTTTATGATGCAAGACAAACACTCAACGCTTTGAAGAAATTGGGTGTTGATGTCAGTTCGTATGAAATAGGAATTTCAATCTTGCTTTATGGGCAAGAGCGGGAGCGAGAGCAGAAGCAGGAACCAGAACCTTTGTACTCGGGAACCTGGGGAGACTATCGCGGTGCGCGCAGTACCGCTTACGATTCAAAGCCACGGCTCCGCACTCGTTCCCGTTCTCCAAGGCGACGATACTCTCACCCCAGGCGTTCCCGCTCACCATCAGTTCTCTTTCAGTCTGACTCAAAACCCCATCCAGAGCCGGATAACGAGGAATTGCAGGAGGACGACAACGAAGTGGAGGAACCCGAGGACGCAGAAGCTCAGCCTCCGGCAAAGGTGTATGTCATCGACGTACTGACCCTCTTCCTTGCTGTTAGCAAGTTCGTACCTGGTAGTATTGCGAGTTTGCGTGATTTGGTCACTCGTTTGGGGATTCCTGTAGACCCTAACGAAAGCGAATGCCGGTGAGCTTTTCGTTGTATCCAAACACAGGGACTTCCGCTAACGGGAAGCAATTAGCCTTCTCATCGAGGCATGGAAGGCTATGGCATCGGGCAAGGCCATCGACGAACAACATGCGGAACGAGCATTTTCTGGTAGCTTCACCGCTGTTCCCGTCGCGGCAATGCCCAATAGCGCACCTGTCCGTGAAGAAGCAGTTGACGAAGAAGTTGATCCAAACGATGCCGACCCCAACGTCTCGGCGCGCCGTCCGTTTCCTGGCGTCGTAACCAACGGACTACGTCCTCAAACGAATGATTATGATTCCGATGATTCTGACTATTAATTACGAAGATATATCTCGCTATAGCGCTTGGATTGTGTAGCAGTTCGTCCACGTAACTCACGAGGATGCTCGTATTCGTATTCGTATTGAATTGAAATGTATTGCTGTTGGCTGTTGGATTACTCACCGCATATTTCCTGAATTAGAATCCGCCACCGTGTCAGCTCCGCGTATGCAATCGTGTCCGCGTTGTACAGCTCACTAGTACTTGCCCATCCTCTAGACTGCACATTTTCTTCTCTCTCCCCCATTAGCCCAAGCTCGCTGTAATAATTGAGTAGAGCTAGGTGACAAATAATTCTGTGTAACGCAGGGCGACACAGGCACAAGCGAACGATCCCGCACCAAAGTGAGATCTTGAGAGGAGAATGGCTACTCCGCAAACACCAGCAACAGCCGATTTTTCCTCTTCCCCACTCAAGCGCACAAAAATTGTGCTACTAGGGGATCAATCGGTTGGAAAGACGAGCTTAATCACTCGGTGCGTAGCTGCTCGTTCTTCCCACCCTGTGCCAAATCCTTGTATTGCAGAGTAACAAATACGCTTACGCACTATTTGCTGCTGGAATGGATAGATTTATGTATGACACGTTCGACAACACGTACCAGGCCACTATCGGTATTGATTTCCTGAGCAAGACGATGTACCTTGAAGATAGGACGGTCCGATTGCAGTTGTGGGATACGGCTGGTCAGGTGTGTACATCCTCTTTGCTGCAACACTTAGATCGCAAAGGATGTATTGTAATGACATGGTTATCGCTGTTGCTTGCAGGAACGATTTAGGTCTCTCATCCCGTCGTATATTCGGGATTCGTCTGTCGCAATTGTCGTATACGATATCACAAGTCAGTTGATCCCACCTCCCACCCTCTTCTCCCTGTGCGTAGACGCTGATTGTGTGCTACTCTTTCGTCTGCAGATCGCCAATCATTCCGTTCAACAGACCGATGGATTAGCGAGGTCCGTTCAGAACGAGGGAACGACGTGATAATCGTCTTAGTCGGGAACAAAGCGGACCTCTCAGATAAACGGTGTGTTTCCTCCGTTGATCATTTCCTCCTCTTTCATTCATATCTAATGACCTTATTACTACCCACGAACGAACGTGCACTGTGCCCTCGCCTCTCGCCGTACAGGGAAATCACACTTGAAGAAGCACAAAAACAAGCCGAGGAATTGAATATCATGTTTATGGAAACCTCTGCGAAAGCAGGCCATAACGTGAAGAGCCTCTTCAAGAAGATCGCAATGTCGTTACCTGGGATGGAGAGTAATGCTGCTGCTACGACTGGGGAGAATAATAGTGAGTGAACATCATATTCTTTTCTGGGAGTTCGGATTAATGCGTCTGTTTGTTCTTCTAGAGGTAGACGTAACGAAGCCGAGCGACAACGAAGTACCAGAAGCAGCAAACTGTCAGTGCTGAGTTGTGATAGGTATTACTTTGTGGTGATCGTACTAGTACATGTCTCCGTTCCTGTTTATATTACATTTCTTCCTACTGTTGTATGTATCGGATTCCTCTCACGCACTTTTCGTTCGTATATCTTGTGCCGGAAGTCCGAATCACTCACAACTCCCAAAGTAACTCAAGTGTCGTTTCTCATCCGCGGTTCATCGTATTTCCAGCCCCACGCGGATGCGTATCAGTGAACTGAGCCCATCGCTCGTCTTCAAGTCTCTTCTCTTCCGCCTTCTCTTCACCAAAGCGTGATCCTTCCATCTCAGCATCGACAGCTAGTTGTTCTTTTCTGGTCGGTGCAGCAGCTGATTGGGGCCTAACTTGGATATCAGTATCATGCACACGTCGAAGCCGCATTATTCTGCTACTCACCCTCCGCCTGTGATAATGTTCCCTCTTCGACGTTCTTCCTCGAGGTATTCGTCGATGGACATTGATGGTAAACGGTGATCCGGACGGAAGACCTCGCTCTGTAAACGCGCACGTTCACCAGCTCCAGCCGGTAGGATGGTGAACGGTCGAAGTGGCTACCATAGATCCATAAGCTGAAGAATCTGAACTATTCCCAAGAGAGGGCGTACCTTCCCTTGAGCATCTAACAAAGGTCCCTGCTTATTCAAGATTGAACCCGAAGGTGCCTCAAGCCTCCACTTCTCATCCTCGGTGCTCTTCCCCCTTTCCTCTTGCAATTCCTCTTTGGGAGCCTTTGCGAGTAACTCAAGCTCCTGTTCTATACTTTCCAAATGCGCTGATGCCTGCGCCCATTGCAGTCGGAGAAGTAAGAGCACGGTTTCTCGTGTTGCGTCTTCGTCGTCATCATCGGCAGTTGATGTGGGGAGTATTGGCTCCACGAGATCGTATGGATTTGAGGTGTCGACTTCCGGGAGATGGCGGCGGGTTCTGAGCGCCTATTTTGCACTCCGTAACACGTTCATACAGTGATAACAATCGGAAAGACGATGCTCACGTTTATTCTAGTCTTGATCTCCTTCCCCTTTTTGAACTGTGCAACTTTGATTTCTCTCCGTTTCAGGGCGTCAGATATTATTGATGCTTTCTGTCCGTACAGCTTCTTCTCGTCTTCCGGTACAACGTTATATGCGTCAAGCAATGACCGGAACGTTCTGAAATGTGACTGAGGGCGCCTTGAGTGTAGGTAGACCAACAGACGATGATCGACGTACTTGCGCCCTCCCTAATCGATTCAACCTCTCATCTCTTTTGATTGCCCTCGCATTCAGTTCTAACTCCCCGAGGACAAACAGTACAGTCATATAAACCAGGTCTTTTGTCGTAACCTCCTCAATCGTTTCATTCGGACTGAACAACCCCAAATCTCGTATGCGCGAGGATAGGAGGTTCAAATCGGCTAGTGCAGATTCTACAAGGTTCTGAGGATTGAAATAGAAGTGATAGTTGAGCCATGTCTAAATTATAGCCATAGTCGGAATCAGCTGCCGACCTGAGTTTCATCTTGAATTGTTGGAAGGGAAGACGATTTTGACGCTGTCTTGAGAGCGCGAGAATAAAGAGCTTGAAGAGGAATAGATGAATCTGAGGACATTGTTGGTGGTGGGTGAGTAAGTGAGGGGAGAATGGATGCCAGCCCAGGAAGTGCTCACGGGACCGCATACATTCGACTGGTTGCGCGACCGCGAATGAGAATTACGCGCCGTCTTTGGTTACAATCGTACCTTTTGTTCAAACCATCATGAAGCTCTCTCAAAAGATAGCAGCTCATACCTCACTCCGTCCTTTCTTTTCTCTTGAGTTCTTCCCTCCAAGGACAGATGTCGTACGTCCAAATCCTCTCCTAACCACACACATCGAGGATGAGTATTTTCATTTTATAACAGGGTTTTGCAAACCTCCTTTCGCGAATATCGCGTATGTCGGAGCTGAACCCTATCGCTGTCACCGTTACTTGGGGTGCAGGCGGATCAACGAGGGAACGGAGTCTTGACCTTGCTGATTTCACCCAGAACCAGCACGGCATTGACACAATCTTGCATCTTACATGTACGAACATGGAGCAAGGGCTAATTGACGATGTTTTGCGAGTGAATCACGCCTTCTTCATATCGGAGCATGGAGCATATCACTGAGTTATTTTCAGAAAGCCAAGGAGCAGGGCATTGAGAATATCCTAGCTCTACGAGGAGGTTCGCCGTCCATCTCTCTATAAATGAAGCCATTCATCATCAGGATAAATCAATTCACCCCCAGATCCTCCTCGAGGAGACGAATATTGGATACCTACAGACCCACGCTTCACACACGCTATCGATCTCGTCAAGTATATCAAGTCATCTCCAGAGTTCTCCACCAGCTTTTGTGTTGGAGTCGCGGGTAAGGTTTAGCTTGTATGCCTACACGGAGGTAATACGCTAATATATGGGACGGGTAATCAGCATATCCCGATGGACATGTTGACTCTGATGTCGACGAAGATACTGAGCTTGACTTGCTCAAGGAAAAAGTTGACGCTGGTGCCGAATTTATCATTACTCAACTCTTCTATGATGTTGGGGGATTCTTGAAATGGTTACGAAAAGCTCGGGCAAGAGGTGCGTATGAAATAAATGGGTCCTTTCGATTAGCTGAATATTTGTTTATTAGGGATTGATGTCCCAGTTATACCGGGCATAATGCCCTTGCAAAGTTATGCAACCTTCCTGCGACTGACAAAGCTATGTGGGACGAAAGTTCCTCCTCAACTCAAGGCTGACCTTGAACCTCTCCGAGTAAGTCAATGGGAGCCATTATGATTCTATCAAACTGGTGACCTTGCTATCCCAGAATGACGACCAAAAAGTGAAAGATTATGGTGTGACATTAGCCATTGACATGATTCAACGGCTCCTTGAAGACGGGGACGTCCGAGGAGTCCACTTTTGTACTTTGAACCTGGAACGAAGCGTCCGGAAGGTCCTTGAAGGACTGCAATGGATCGGTGGCTCTCCCAGAATCGTCAATAGACTGATCGTCGTTCGTTCTTTCTCCCTCCTTCGTGTTTTTTTTTGTTCTCACCTCCGATTATCCCTTTACTCATTTCAATCCTAACTTCGAGAACAGGATGGAGACGTAACACCCCACGAACCACCTGAATTCGTCATAAACCCGTCGGATGCGACCCTCACCGCAGCAGACAAACTTCAGATCGTTCCTCTGCCTGACATTTCTGACCCAGGTAAAGGAGAAGTTAACAATGCTTCGACTTGGGATGAATTTCCGAATGGACGATTTGGAGACTTTAAGAGTCCGGCGTTTGGTCTTCAATCGGACCCTTGGAATTCAGGTGTACCTAATATACTTGGTGTATCGGTATGTCTGTCAATCCACAGCCGAAACGTGCAACAGCTGAATGCGTAGCGTAGAGGTCAGAAGCCCTAGCACAATGGGGAAGTCCCAAGACCCCCACAGATCTAACTAACCTCTTTGTCGCATACCTGCACTCCAAAGTCGCCTCCACACCCTTCTCCCCTTCCCCCCTCTCCCCTGAATCCCAGCTCATCCTCCCGAAACTCGAGCGTCTTACTCGTCGAGGATGGTGGACCGTCTTCTCTCAACCTGCTATTGACGGCGTGAGTTCTGACGATCACATCTTCGGGTGGGGTCCTTCGGGTGGGTATGTGTTCCAAAAGGGGTTTGTTGAATTCTTTGCAGAGGAGGAGGATGTGGAGAGGTTGGAAGAGAGGATACGGGATAAGGGTGATGGATGGGTGGATTTCTTTGCTGCGAACGAAGCGGTCTGTAGACATCCTTGCGTTTGCATCCTGATCGTGCTGAATTAAAGATGTTACAATAGGGCGAACTCCGAACGAATGTTCACGATGGTGGAAGAAACGCCGTCACATGGGGTGTCTTCCCAGGTCAAGAAATCGCACAGTCAACGATCATCGAGAAGGACTCGTTCCTTTCTTGGAAGGCAAGGATTTTCCCCTTCTCTTTTCATTGTACAGTGCTCTGAATATACACTCCAGGAAGAGGCGTTTTCAATATGGGCCCAATGGTCCCTCCTCTATCCTCCCGCCTCGGAAGAGCGCCAGCTGCTTGACTCAGTACGCCAGAATCGGTGGCTCGTAAGCGTCATACACCATGATTACAAGGATTCATCGCGATTATGGACGTTCGTGTTGGACGAGTAGTTATCTGACGAAAAGCTTTGCATATAGACTATCGACAAGGATCAGGACTAATGATAATGCGTGTGGAATGTATGAATAAATATACTCACTTAGAATACAATGCATGGCAGACAAGAGAGATGGCAAACAGCTCCAATGTCAGACAGCGACCTATAAATCATCATCTTCACCATCGTCTTCGCCTTCTATATCATCGTCAAACGTGTCATTATTCCTCCCCTCATCTTCAGCATCCAAATCCTCCATACTCGCGTCAAGGTCTTGGTCTTGGTCATCTACGTCCTGATCCATGTCCAATTCCGATACGTTTTCACCGTCATTGGCGGCAGACATTTGGTCCCCGGAGTGACCTGAGCCAGAGTCACCATCCGTATCGCTTTCTGCTTGCTGGATACGAAGTAGGCCGAAAAGAGGCAGAGTGTTAGTGGATTCAGTATAACATCGATTTTTCCAAGAAGTAGATACGTGCATCATTCTTTTCCTGTTGCCTCGTCAACAACCGCCCAACAACTCTCAGATGCGCAAACCCTCGATTCTGCACCCTAACCTTCCACTGCGTCTCAACTTCCTCCTCCTCCTCACTCAACTCCTCCATCTCGACTTTCAAATTCCTCCTAATCTGCATTCTCCCACCTCCTCCCGCTCCAGCGAACCCAACAGCTCCTCCTCCCCCAGCTCCACCGGCACCTCCCCCGCCACCATCCATGGTCATGGCCATAACGGTCGACCGAGGCGGTAAAGGCATGGGATGCGGTGTGGGCATTTTAGGCAGGTAAAGAGGTATAGCCGGTAGGCGTGGCAGTAAAGTTGGTGTTACCGTCGACATTATGGATTGTGTGGGTGGTTTGAAAGAAGAGAACAATTCAACAAAGGCTTGAATCACCAACGCGTCCGTGACGCGTCGGTCACGCGACATTCAAGCATCTACAGTATATGGCGATTGACATGTGTCTTATTATATATATAGATTATCTCCTTCGTCCAGGTCATACGCATACGGCCGAAACACCAGTGCAAAGTAGAGCCTTGATGTGCAGAGCGCAAATGGATAGGTAGTAGATATAAATACAAGTATTGGGGCGTAGCACTATGCCCATATATTGCTCCTAGTTCTTTATACGTAGCATACTTCATCCTTCAAGTCGGAAAAAAAGAAAGGAAGAGAAATAAGAAAATGGGCTCGGGATGGTCTAAACCACAAAAGGGAGAGAAGCAAGACGCGCCAGTACCGGCAAGGCAACTACTTAATCCGAAGCGATATCGAGTTGAGCAGGAACTTGAGAGTGGGGTTAGTGCGGTTGTCTATGTGCGTATGAGGTCCTTCCTTCTACTGCCGGCGCTAGCACTAGCATCGACCGTTGCACATCGTGCGCTGATATCTCGTACAGCGAGCTAGAGACACCAAATCAGGTGGTCTAGTCGCTCTTAAGAAATACAAAACTGATCATCTAGGTGTTTCGCCAGAACTGATCAAGAACGAGAGAGCAATCCACAGTCAGATCAAACATCCGAACATCGTAAGTTTTTGTGTTGTTATTGTCTTGCCTGTTTTGCACGTCGCCTTTGTTGACTCTGAGTCACACGCTAAATGTGATATTGGATGGTGTACTCGTTGGTGTAGATAGAGTTTTTGGGTGCATATAAAGAAGGGAGACAGGACGTACTTGTTTTGGAATATGCTGCAGGAGGTGCTTTGATTGATCAAGTTATAAGTCGCGGAAGTTTTAGCGAGAAGGATGTGAGCAGCATACTGGTGTGAGTGAATTTCTTCTTGTGAGGACTCGGAGAGAGGACAGAGCAGTGTATCTTGATGTGCTGATGGCGTTGAATTACTGTAAAAACAGACAGGTTTCTTCTGCGGTGGAGTATTTGCACCGCAAACTAATATACGTCGTAGATATCAAGTGAGTGCTCGAGTTGAGAACGATACAAAGATAAAATGACTAACTGTGGTATCCTCACTTGCTGCGATCCCGAATTACGCGTTAAAGAGACTGGATAACATCTTAGCCGTATCCAATGAATTTCCCGGAGTAGTCAAACTGGCTGATTTTGGCCTGTTGAGTATTTTACTCGACTAACCCTGGGCTTCGGAAAATACTAAACCGTGGGTCTGTCAGGTCGTGGCGCTTTACTTCGCGGGATGAGGTGGTATATAAGTTATACGGGAACATGACGCCCGGTTATGAACCGCCTGAGATATTTGAACACGGTTGTGGGTTACCCGCTGATATCTGGTCCATGGGGTTAGCCTAGTCGTTCCGTCGCACCTTTTGCAGATTTTGATGATTTTATACTTCCATCACGGTCCACGGAACATATACCTTTACTTCATGACCCTCCTTTGTCTAAACCAGGGTGATGACTTTTCAGCTCATGCTTGGTACGCTCCCCTTCGACAGACCAGTAAACCACGATATAGATTTCAGAGAAACCGATGAGTATAAAACACTCTCATCAAATAGTAGGAAGTCGAACTTCATGTATGCTTACATTTGCTAACGAGATCCGTGGCTCTGAAGCTCGTACACTCGTGGAAAAACTCTTGGAACATAATAGAAAACGGCGACCCAGTGCAGCTATGGTTTGTGAACTTGCGGGGAAAGTAAGTCCTCTTATGCTCCTATGAGTACTTGGGTTTCGGGTGGGATGAACAGCAGTATGATCCTGCAGTGGCATGAGAAGGCCTCAGTTGCGAAGACGCTGGATGGAACCAAGGTCGCTAAGCTCAGCAAAAGATACGAGTCACGGCGAAGGAAACGAGATACTGCAAAAAGCAGGCACAATCGAGAACACCGTGAGTTACGCGAAGCACCGAGTTCACATAGTAGTAGATCCGGTCCACGCGGTACTAGAGGTAGAAAATACGATCAGCATTGGCAGCAGCAGCGGCCCGTGGCTCCGCCTATTCGAGGTCGGCATGATACTGGTGGTGAGAAACAAAGGAAGCACGGACTGAGGACTCGTATCGTTTAGTTATGTAACCTGCGTCAAACTCAATATAATTACCGAATTTGGAGGGGCTCGTATGGCGGTTGAAAAATCTTTGAGAAAAATTCCTTGTACATAAGTAAGCCCGGAAAGGAAAGAGCAAAGTTTGAATGTGAAGGCGAGACCAGTCCAAAAGCATAGAGTCGACGCTTCAAGTCCTTTTCATTGCTTATGGCTACTGCTGTAGTATTACTCTTCATTTCATATCCGGACATTCCATAGACTAAAACTAATATCATGCTCGAAGGGGTAAATAAACACACTGGCTACAAATGTAGAAAAAGGTGAGGGAAAAAGAAAGCGAAAGCGAGCGGCGATACGGACAATGTATGAGAAGCTCAATTTGAAGGATTGGGGATGCGAAAGGAGACGCGATGGCATGGAAGGAGGGAAACAATCACTTCGATATTGCCCTCTTTGCCCCCCTTTTCTCCGGCGGGTTCCGCTTACTCGAGGTAGCTGGTGTAGCAACACTCGAGGACCTCTGCAAAGCCCCGCCCTTCCCACTCCCTGGTCGCGTCCCTGACGGATCAACCGATACCATTCGTCCCGCCGAATTAGCGGAAGCACCAGGCGGAGGAGCACGAACAATCTCCTGTGGAGGCTCGTCATCTGCACTGACTTTTCTCGCCTGAGCAAAAAAGAGCTTCGAGGGTCGTTGGGAGATGTTCTCCATGTAGTATGTGTTACCTCGTGGGACGAGGAACATAGCCCCTGTCGCCAGTACGAAGCTTGTCCGGTGCACTTTGAGGTTGACGGCGCCTTCAATGATGTAAAAGATCTGTTACAAGAATCCAGCGAAACTCAACTACGCAGAGGCGAGAAGGCTTACATAGGTGTTATCTTTCGTCCCCTTACTAGGCTTTCTTCCACCGACGGGGAGCACCAGCTGACCCGCAGCAATAAATTCGCCATCACCAAACACCTTTTGATAATAAAAGTCATTGTTGGCTGCTGGTTTCGGATCCATCAATCGTGCCGTAAATGCCAACCCTAGACATAACTTCAGACTTCGACAATTCAAAAAACAGAAAGAGTATAGCGTACTCCGCTGCACTTCTTGGCCACTTGTAAAATCCAAGACAACACCATGCGGATCAGTCTGGTCATCCCATCCCTCCTCGGGATTGAATACAACTACTTCCTGTTCTTCAGCACGTTGCACAGTCTTACTTCGGCTTCGTGGTTTGCTACGGTGTCGTTTCGTTCCAAGTGGCTCTTGGACTTCCTTAGGTATTCGGATCACCTCCTTAATGACGGGGATCACAGAGGAGCCAGTTTCGCGTCGACCATAAACAACTTTTTCTAATCGCCACCATTCTAACGGTCTGAAGCGAGACCGGGTACCACGTCGTACACCATCTTGAATCTCGTATCCTTGAAATATGACGTAATTTTCGCATAGTGCCAGCTATATGAGCAAATAGCCACTTACCATGTTCCGCAACTTCTTGAACTTTCTTCCGTTTGACGGGCTGTCTCTTCTCCTTCGGCGGTTGCTGCTCTTCGCCTCGTATTCGTTTCTTCTGGCCATTTGACTTCTTATGGTTGACTGCAATTTCCTCGTCAACGACTTCTTGGTCGACTTCGGTTAAACCTTGAGCTATCTCCTCTTCCAGGGCCATCTCTTCTTCCGCGACACTCTCCTTCTGTTTCCTTTTCTTCTTCCCTACTTCTTTCCTTCGAGGTGGTGAGGATATCTGTATGTCATCGACTTGAGGAGGGTCGGTGTCATCTTGCGCAATTTCCGTAAAGCTCGTTCGGGCGGCAACAGGTGAGGATGACTCAGGAGCCGGCTGGTTAATACTAATGTCTAAATCACCCACTCCTGCCGCGCTGAAGTCGTAATTCAAGTCGTCCTCGCCATAGGCATCCTGGAACGGTTCGTTATCACTATCATCTTCTGGACTGGAAGGGACAACTGCTTGTGAGAGTTTGGATCTGGCACGAGGAGTAGGAGTCAGCGCCCCGGATCCATTGGGCTGAGAACGCGCGTGTGAGGAGGGTGACGGGCGAGGGGAAGGAATACGATCAAAATCGACGTAGGAGGAGCGGTTTGACAAGCCACTAGCGGCAGCTGTCCGATTCGCGCTTGTTGGTACACTCGGTCGAGGAGCATCGTTGAAGTAAACACCAGGAGTCTCTATGGGAAAACTGGTCAAAGCTGGCCATGGAACATAGTTAGATTAGTATGGGATGAGTGCTCTCAAAATACATGAACACACTATCGTCAATTTCCATGTCCATTTCTCCGTCCTCATCCTCGTCCTCTTCATCAGGCGGTGTCATAGACTGGTCCGCACGTCTTCGGCCACGCAAGTGGGGTGGGGTGAAAGCATCCGCTTGAGTGAGGACATCGTCGAATTTCTCAAAGCCATCTGAACGACGATCGACCTCTCGGACGTTTACACCCGTCTTCTTACCGTGAGTGAAGTCGTCGGCACGATAAGGAATATGTGCCTTTAGCGTTCGACGCGTGCCATCAATACTGCTCTTGCGTGGCTTTGACATTGAGGGTGAGGTCTCTTAATGGCCGGATTGCTTTACTTGATGGTGTTCTTGAACGAGCGGGACCCGAGACGCGTCTGTCGATCGTTCGTTCAACGCGAGTGGTTGTCCTCAAGAGAGCGTGACACGGGTCTCAGCGGCAGTCACAAATTCGGCTTATGTAACCAAGATACCGTGACTTAAGCGCTGATCTTCCCTAAGCCTTGTCAAGTTGCGGGACTGACGACAGAGACCACGACCACCATGGCTGCTCTTGCTTCGTACGTCCTTTTAGATAACTCGCACAGGACAAATCTTCTTACTGGTTCTTTTATAGGCTTCTTCCCCGACCGGTTTTTGCACCAGCCGTTTCTGATGATGACGAACAGACAGAATTCGTATCGTCAACCACCATCGTGACAAGACAGCCTGTACCACCATATGGCAAGCGAAAAGGTTGGAAGCCGACGTCTCAGGCCGACTTCGGTGAGCTGTCTCGTACGGATGTTTAGTCCGTTGTCGTTTAACAAGTTTCGTCTCAGGCGACGGTGGTGCGTACCCTGAATGTCATGTCGCACAGTATCCCCTCGAGATGGGCAAAAAGAAAGCATCGTCGGGCAACACTTTGGCTCTGCAAGTCGACAGCGAAGGGAATGTACGCTACGATGCCATCGCACACCAAGGACAGAGGGAGGGCAAGGTTATACAGTCACAGTTCAAAGACCTCGTCCCTCTCGCGCATAGGAAAGACCTCGATGATTCGGCCCGTGCTTTGGAGCGGCCTTCGGAAGACGATGTGCAAGCTACGACAGAACGTACCCGCCAAGCATTGGAGAAACTAGTTAATGGGAAGATTAAGTCTGCGTCGGTCAAGAATGTTGATGGTCAGGGCAAATCCTCTTTCATTCGATACACGCCTGGTCAACAAGGCAATTCGAATGGGTTGAAGCAGCGCATTATCAAAATGTCAGAGGTTGCTGAGGATCCGCTTGAGCCGCCACGGTTCAAACACAAAAAGATCCCACGTGGACCACCGAGTCCTCCCCCTCCTGTCCTTCGTAGTCCTCCGCGAAAAGCAACTGCGCAAGAACAAAAGGAGTGGATGATCCCACCTTGCATTTCCAACTGGAAGAATAACAAGGGTTTCACCATTCCATTGGACAAACGTCTTGCGGCGGACGGACGGGGCCTTCAAGATGTCAGTTGATTAGTCATTTTCCTACTTCTTCTCTGACGGGATTACTTTTCTAGGTGCATATCAATGACAACTTTGCTAAATTCTCTGAAGCACTTTTCATTGCAGACAGACACGCTCGAGAAGAAGTAAGGCAGCGTGCACTCATGCAACAGAAGCTTGCTCAAAAAGAGAAAGAAGCGAAGGAGGAACATCTGCGTTCTTTGGCTCAGAGAGCTCGGGAAGAACGTGCCGGCGTTCCTGCGCGACCTGCTGCAGCATCGACAGCCGCGCTCAAGACCGGATTAGCGGGATACGGCAGCGACACCGAATCCGGTGGCTCCGCATCAGAGGCAGAGGAGAAGCCCGCGGAGAGCGACGAAGATAGCGCTGAGGATGAGGAGGCTCGAAATGTACGGGACCAGATGCGTGCCGCGAAACGTCGCGAACGCGAGCGTGAGTTACGCATGAGCAACATGGGTACGGAACAGAGAGCGAAGATGCTCGCGCGGCAGCAAAACCGCGATATCTCCGAGAAGGTTGCACTCGGTCTTGCGAAGCCGACGTTATCAAAAGAGTCTATGCTCGATTCGCGTTTGTTTAACCAGGAAAGTTTGCCCGCTGGCTTTGCGGATGACGAATCGTACGGTCTATACGACCGGCCGCTGTTCCATGGGTCGTCGGCGGCCGCGGCCATCTATAAGGCCCGTGGTGACCTAGCAGAGGGGAATGAGGAGTCTTTTGGCGGTGGTACTGAGGAAGGTATTGGGAAGGCACTTGATAATGACCGATTTGGATTGGGCCGCCCGCGCGCTGGGTTCGAAGGCGCCAACGATCAAGAAGTTAGAGAGGGACCCGTACAGTTCGAGAAAGACACGACGACGGACGTGTTTGGCGTTGACCAGTTCTTGGACGAAGCGAAAAGTGGCAAGAAGAGAGGACTCGACACATCCGCGTGAGTTTGGGATTATCAACTTAGATTGATACACTGCACTAACTCTAATCCCGACAGTGGGACAGCTCGCAAGCGACAACAACTTGACCGTGCTTCAGAACGAGAGTAGATGTCCTCTTTTCGTATCACTTGTAGCGTAGACATGTAATTATGGTATTATAATTGATTCAATTCTCCACAAGTCAGCCCAGCATTTTTTCTGTGCTAACTAAGCGAGAATGTGTGAGAATGAAGTGCTTATCCAATTTTAGGTCAGACTTTCGAGTAGCTTTCCTTTTCTACTTTTCTCTATGTTCCCTTGTTGGCCTCAGCCATCTCTCCTTCTTCCCTTCTTTTTACCACCCCCATCACCCTTCTCCTCCGTCGTTGCCTAGAGCCTCGCCAGACGAGGTCGAAGCTCCCAGTGATTCCAATGTTCGTAGTTCCTGTTTTCTTTTTTTTTTTTTTTTTTCATTTCGTTGGTAATACTCTGCTGACACGGTGTGGTCCATTTGCGCAGGACGAACAGAGTCGTCACGCCTGTAAACCTCAGAGAGCGTATCGCTCTTCTACAGCAGAAAGCTTCCAGTAGCTCTGCAAGCCCAATTGTTGCAGCGACTTCTCCAACATCAGCGGGAGTTTCGCCAAGCATGTCCTCGTCACCAGGAAACTCCGGCTCAGCGCTCCGTGAACGAATTGCTAAGTTTGAGGGGAAGGGCGGCGTACCGGTTCCACGTGGGTCTTTTGGTATCGGTGCGCCGCCCCCGCCTCTTGAGCAGACTCACGAAGGGAGGGCGGCGCGGAAGAAAGGCGAACTGTATGGCAACCGTATAGCGATTGTCACCCGGCATCAAACAGGACAGACCTCTCCCCCCTCTGCACTCCGCCCGCATCTCACGGGTAATGTGGACATAATCACTGCGTCCTCGCGCTCTCTTATTCCGAGTACAGCTTCAGACTCGGGTCTAGATGTACCCGGTGATGGTTCACCGATGCGCAAGCGTTCTATGTCGACTTCCAGCCTGACAACCAAAAGGCCCGTATCTACATCTGTCTTCCCTACGAGCGAATCGATCATGTCGGGCACGTTTGACGACGATGGGGATGTCAATGATAGTCTGGCGTTGCCTGGTTCCCAGCTATTTGCATCTAACGATACTCAAACGCAACTACAATTTGCGCGTTCATTTGGCCCCGACGACTTTTCTGACGGTGCTACATCATCATCAGCTACGTATGAGAATAACGCTCAGCCCGCTCAGTTAGACCAGTCGCAAGAGAACAATCTTCTTGAAACAGTGCCAAAGCCCGCATCATTCAATGATCATCACGATCACGTTATTGGAGAAGATCAAATGAACGTGCCTGGACAACGTGCAGATAGCGTGGCTTTTTCTCCGGAAGAAGTGCCCCCGGCGGATTTGCCCAAACAAAGAGTAGAGCAAGGCCATACGCAAGATGAAAGTTCAATTGGGACACCCGTAATCGCGTCGTTCTCTCCATCTTCTACAAGCGTACCTTTTGCGAGAGAGGGTACCTCAAAGCCTGATGCGCTCGAAGTCCCGAGTGAAGATCCGGAACTTTCGGATGCTTCAACACCATTTACGGATGCATCATCGCCGCTGAACGCTTCATTGGAAGTCGGTGAGAGAGTCCACTCCGAGCCGCGCAAGTACGTGGTAATGCCGCCCTCCAGGGTCTCAACCTTGGACCAAAGTGAGAACACGTCAAGTCTGGAAGCTCCGCGGGACTACACGAACCCTGAGAACTCCGCGTCAGTACTAGGTATCTCTGGGACTGAGGAAAGTCGGGCCTCGACAGAAACTGTCAGCCCGGCAGCCCCGGTTTCCAGCTCGGCGCCCTCGGACGTCGCGGAAAAGAGCTCGCTCGAGTCTCAATTCACTGGATCGAACTCGCTACGACGACGCAATACTCCGGCTCCCTTGATCATTCGGCACGAGAAGGAATATTCCGAGCCATCTTTGGACCCGAAAGTTGGCCCGAAGTCATTTCATGCTGTCGTACATGGCAAAACAACGCTACCTACTCGCCTGGTTTCTAGTAACTCAGATGCGATGACCACCACCGTCCCACGGCCTCGGGTGACTATGGTACGCTCGCAGGATGGTACACCTGGGACTCCAGGGTCACCAGACCTTTCCACGCTTCTTGAGCAAGCTATGTACCTAGAGCAGAGGCTCGTGGGTGGAGAGGCCGACGTTAGTACACCGCGACCGGAGGAAAGCACATTTCAGAAGTCTGGGTCCAAATCAGACATGGTCGGGAACTCCAAGTCACCGGTAGCTTTCCCGCGTTCTGGCGATGGACGAGAAGTACAAGACGACGCTGTGCCATCCCCGCCTCCGAAGAGCCCTAATGCGCGGAGTCCGTCGCAAGTGGTAACGAATGGTGGTTCAGGCTCACGAAAGAGCTGGAGCCGGTCGTCTGGAAATGCTTCCTCAGAAGATTCTGTTCCAGTATTGACCCCACCATCTCCAACGTTTGATCTCGCAGCATCTGTGATCCGCGAAGAACCTCAGCAGACTTCAATCGATGGAGGTGCTGCTGGAGTCGGTGAGCATGGCGAAGCAGAGGGACGACGGTCAATTAGTTCCGTTTTCTCTTCTCCAGGCAAGTCGGCGCGCAAGAAGGTCCTAAGCTTATTTTCGCGCTCTGGTCATTCAAGCTCCACGCTTGCACTTCCAGGTACGTTTTACGGTTTACTTTCTTGCCAAGACGCTGCTGAGCATGGCTCGTAACTGCTGGGCCAGCAGGTAATAGCGTCGGACACCAGGCTGACTACCATCCCCGCTCCTGTTTATAGATGACCTTCTCCCCTCCGACCCATCTGCCAGTTCCTATCGCAACTCCGGTTTCGCATCTAGTTCTGTATCTGTATGCCCATCATCGACGCTCCTTCCATCGCCTGCTATCAAAGAGGCCTTTCGTCCTCAGTCCACTCAACTTCCTCCATCTCCGTTTTATGGACCTCCGAGCCCGATTTCACCGCATCTGCGCGTAAAACAAGACACGCCGGACGTGCCGCGCCCCGTCTCGGTCGTTTCCACGACTTCTTTATACTCGAACGCTCCCAGCCCGCTTGCTACTGAACTTTTTGATTCATTTCCAGATGTTCCGAGCTCGGTCCCGAATAGCTTTGAACAGGATCGGTTGGATGAACCAGAGGGGATTGAGCTGCGACTGGCAGGGATTGAAGGTGTTGTTAAAAAAGAGGTTGCCAGAGTGTCGGATAAGCTGCAGGAAAAGGTGGAGAAAGTGGAGGCAGAACCGCAGAGTCCTCGACCTCCTACACCCCCGCCGAAAGATGTCAGGTCGAGAGATGCCAATGAAAAGCCAACACACATGCCCCCCGATATTGAAGTGAATCCGCTGCCCGCACCCAAATTTGGTCCACCTTATTCCTATCAGCAATATCACCCCCAATCCCAACCTTACCAGCAGCCAGGACCGCGACCACAACCTCCTGTACCCCCAAATACGCCAAGTAAAGGCATGGTCCCCCCATCTTTCATCCGTACATCCTCCTCGGCCTCATCTCTTTCCATCACCGCTTCATCACACCCTCCCCCTCGTCGGTCAAAGTCCAAATCGAGTTTGCGCATCCCGCATTTGCATTACCTATCTTCTTCTCCCCCTCCTCCACCTCCTCTCCCACCCGCGTACGCGCGTGGACACGAACGCGAGAAGTCCGACAGCAGTAGTTACACCTCAGATGTGCACTCTCAATCACATTCTCATCTCCCACCTTCAAGCTTCCCATCCAACAACTCCTCGTCGACCTTCAGCTCTTCCACCTTGTCTACGTCTACCAGCAGTTCCTCTTCAACGGGAATATTTAGCGCCATCTCGCGTTCACTCTCTTCTCGCCGGAAGAGGAAGAGTAGCGCTACTAGTGCTTTGAGTATAAACACTGGGCATGGGAGCTCTCATTAGCACAAGTGGTCGTGGGGGCATACTGAGTCAATTCGCCTCTTCCTATTTTCTTGCTTTAATTTGTTTGATTGGCTGGCTTCAAATTGTTTTCGCTATCATTTCTTCTCGTCTGCCTTTTTGTTCTACTTTTTAAGGATGTATATATGTTCCTCCCCCTTCTCTGCTTTTTCCGGAATTTTCATTCATTTCCAACAACTTGCTTTCTCTTCCTTGTCTTCCTTTTCTTCTTGAAGCATCTCTCGCTCTCTCGGTATCTCCATAGATTGGCGTTTTTATTCTGTTCTCAATCATTATGATAGGCATAAGCATAACCACATCCGCACATCCTTTTCCTTTTTTCCAGCTCCGGTTTCATTCACCACGGTTGCCATCCATCCTCATTACATCTCGCATAATTTAAAGCTTTAAAAATTGAAACATCCGTTCATTCTCTCATCCACTCCCTTTTGATAGCTACACGAATGTATAATATTATCCTCGTATCATACCCTGATAATGTTGCGTTAGATTTTAGATCGCACGATACTGTGTGAAATGCACGAGAAAAGAGCAGTGCTCAATAGAAACGCAAATGTTGATACGAAAGCACGACGACAAGTTAACGATACAGTTCTAAAACGGCTGATGGTGGATATACTGGTACTACACTATCTACGAACTATCAGAATCACCTCCCCTCACCGCCTTTGCCGCCCAGTAAGCCTGTCTCATTTCTGAACTAATACCCCCTTCACGACCCTTTCCTTTACTACCCTTCAAATACGTTGAATCTTCGTCCTCGTCTACCAGACTTTGGTATTGGCCTCGACCGTGATCCGAGTCTGCAAGTTCACCCTCAGCAGCGGCATAAACCCGCTCAATCTCGTCGAGTCCGTCTGATGAGTTGGTCGTTACCGCTTCGACGTCGGGGTAGAAGTTAAGCTGTTCCGAGTGGGTGTCTGTGTTATCCAAGTCCTCTTCCTCCTCATCATCAGGAACGAAGACCGTATTGACAGTCTTTGTTGTTACTGTCCTGCGCCTCTTCAGTGCAGATCCGTTCTGACGAGCGGATATACCATAGCGACTCTCCTCGACTTCGTTCCCTTCGTCATCAGCCCCTCGTTTGCGTCCGTTCTGCCCATTCGTCACTTGATAATCCTCATCTTCCGACCCAATGACCATATCCGCTTCTCCCCAAGCCGCAACGACACTCTCAACCTCCCTACTCCTTTTCTCTGCCACCGCCTGTTGTGATACACCCAGCTCAACCAGCGGAACAATCCCAAGCAACTGCGCCAGCTTCCCCTCTTCGTATACCCTCTGTATGAGACGGCGGTGGTTAATGGTCTCCTGGTCCATACCCAAGATAGACGACAATACGCTCATCTCATCTGGACTGCGTTCTAGAGTGCTTCCTCGTCTTAGATCAACGGCTCGTGCATCCCGACGAGCGTTTAGAATGTCGGCGACGATGTACAGCCCGGTAACCATCATTTCGTACGCTCCTGCGAATGTTTGCTTCACTTTCTTGATGCCGAAAGAGCCTTTAGATATGTCGTTACCTGAATTCAAATCAGTACGTGAGCTTTCAAGGCCGCTTTAATGGACCACTCACTTATGTCACCGGGATCTTCGATGCTCAATAAGAAAGGCCTATTGTAATCCTTCCAGCCCCGTGCTTGTTTGCTAAAATAGGAGCCGCCGTGCCGTAATGAAATACCCGTATTCGTATAGTTGAAATATTTCCCATATAGCTCAAAGAACTCGAGCATAAGGACGCCCACATTCTTAGCCGAATCTATTTCTCCTCGACGGATCTTCGGATGCATCTTGGATTCATCGTAAGCAATCAATAGTTTCCGCCTGGATCCTCGCTTCGACAAGAGGAAACGAGGATGCATGGTCTGCTAACCTGTAAATGGCTCACGGCCATACAAACGATGGCGTAGCTACCTAAGCCGCCTGAGTAGACCTCGTTCAAGTTGCGCTGGTTCAGGAAAGCCTTGACAATCAACACGAGCGCTCGCAGAGCTGGAAATTCCCGAATAAACCGATTTATCATGTCGCCCGCTTGAACACCATTTGCCTGATTGATACTGATATCGACAGCCAGCCGCCCTGTCGAAGAATTGCTTCAGAAGGAGCCGCGCATGAGTAATTAGGAAAGACAAACCATATTTCGTCACAAATTTGATGATAGGTACTTTCGCTTTAGATATGACGGTAACTTGGTCTGTGATACCTGTCCGCCTCACAGTATTTGCAAGGGATTTCAGAGCGGAGACCTTGTCGAAACTCGCTAACGTTTGTGACTTTACGACAAGATCAATGTCTCTATCCCGGTATAAATGGCACGTAAAGGCATAGGAAAAGGGGGAGTAATTTACCCTTGCGGCAAGTACAACTTGGTCCCGAAACTGCCAAACGGCAGGACCTCCGCATCCGAGTATGTTTTCTTCACACTGCCAGAGATGAGAAGAACAGTCATATGGCGCACTTCATGTTCGGTAGGGGTGGGCGATATATATCTTATGTACGCTTCCACTTCCTTGTGTAGTCTGACCCAATAAATGGTGAATTTCCAGACCGGAAGACGTAAATTAATAAACTACTTACAATTGGGCCACATTTCTACAGCTCTCCCAATCCACATCCACAGTCCACGGTGATTTCCTAGACTTCACATTTGATCTCTTCGTATCCGCTCTCCTTGAAGTAGAACGGTCATCCCGTTCACTATCCTCCCACTTTCGCTTCCGTCCTGAAGTCCGATCGTCCCTATTCCACTCTCGCTCACTCTTTTCTCTATCCCACTCTCGAACTGCTCGCCCCGGCTTCGTTTCTTCTTCCGGCTCCAAGGCTATGAAGTCTACTTCGGATGAAAAGTTTTGTGAAGTCTTCGTGGTCTGTGGCATTGCGGCTGACTGGTCTCGCGGACGAGACGGGCCCGCTTCAGGTTGTTCGGGCGTCTCCAACTTTGCTGTCGAGTCTAATCGCTCTGGCGACGCTTGCCTTGAGGCCTTCCGCCTGCTCCTCCTTGATCTTGGCCGGGGGGTATCCATAGGTGTTTGGCTATGTGTGTAGGTTGTATACAGTAATACTATGAGGATGAGGTTGAAATTTCCCATCCCATTTGATTATGTAATATCATTCTTCATCACGTAACGGCCTGTTCTACGCCTCGCGTAAACACGATGGACTTGTCCTCCTGGGGACCGCTCCATGGGCGTTCGACCCATGAGCTCACTTCGCCACGGGAAAGGACGTTTTTTATGCATCCTTCGAACCGTCCTCCATGCTTACGTATCCCTACACTATGTCCACTTTCAATGTTATTAATGTGTTGTAGTGATACTAGTACTATTACGATGTACCTGCATGGGGGATCTCATGGTGAACGAGTTTGGCGATTCGCTTTTTGTCGTTTTGCGGCAGGTCGTCGAGCGCTTCCAGCGCTTTAACGGATTTGAGAGCAACAAGTTTGAAAGATCCCTCCACCTTTCCCTCGACATCATACCCTTCATCCCCCCAGACAACATCCTCACTCGAAAACGGCGGACTCGTCGCGAGCGATTCCTCTCCCACCTTCTCATACACCATCACCTCAACACCACTCCAAATGGAACTCGGTTCAATCGACAAGTGTAACAAACTCGTCACATCAAGAAGTGGCTGCAAGACTCGCAAGAGGTCCTGATTCGTCTCACTCGCAATCCACTTTTGATGCTCCTCGACGCTTTCCCAGCCTGACATGAGTACGATCTCGCCGGTTCTGCTTTGGACGTCAAAGAAGTGCAGTGGGTAGCCTGACCATTTTGCTTGTGCGATTTTAGCGGTCCGAATGTGGGGTGAGATGTCACTCCAGTCCTTCCCTGGTTTGAGTTGAAGAATGGCTAGCTCTGTTATGGGCATGCCGCTCTGGCTTGGTGGAAAGATCGAGGTCCCATTCATGATTGCATGTATGTGTTGGCGGGATGAAGAAATATGTATTCCCTCATTTTTTAATATTCCTTAAATCAAATTTAGGCATTAATGGGGTAGTGGTAACCTGGGTCGTTGCCATCGACCCGCCGGGGGTTCGATTCCCTCTTAATGCACTTGTCTCTTTTGTACGCCTTTTTCTCAGCTCAGGCAGTAACTCTCATAGCAAACGCATTTTTTAAAATGCATATAACGCGCGCCAGTACCTAATGAACAAGTGCACGGTGGCTAAGTAATCTAATCTAACTATGGGGATGGGACGAGTACTTGGTAATATAGAACTCGAAACACAACTGGAGTCAGGTGGCTTATTCGATCAACTGCAGTCGCTCTTTCTCCTTATAAGTCGTCGTCGCGGTGCATGGCACTGAGCAACTGATATGGAGAAGCCTCGCTGGTAGGAATGCCCTCGACAATCTCCCCACTCCCAAGGCACCATCTCCCCTCTTCGTCGTACAATGCAGCGACTTGTCCAGCGGTAACAGCCAAGAACGGTTCTCTAAGTTCTATGACGAGGTCGTCTGACGAGTGTTTGTATCTGCAAGAAGTATTGCCATTTAACATTAGCAGTTAAGAAATATGGGATGATTTGAATCATGAAGTACCTCTTGACTCGGCAGGGAAGGTCGTGCGCTCGGTATCGAAGTCTTGCTCTTGCAGTGAACCCATCAGATTCGTCGATGGCAGCGGGGACTTCATCGGACCATATCCAACGGAAGTTCTTCACGATAACTGCCGAACTATACAGAGCGGGGTGATTACTGCATGGCACGCCATTACCGTTGCCACGACAAAACTCCATCAGCAACGATAGTGATACCTTTCAGAGATGGAAGATTGACTTACCACCCAGGAACCACGAAAAGCCTATTATTTGTCGTATCCTTCCGAGAGACGAACATCCTTGACGGCTGACCAGGGATTTGGGCTGATTGACCTAGCGTATATCGCCAGAGACCTTGGTGGGTAGCTATATGCTTCCCGGTGACCATGTTGACAATAGGTCCAGGTTCGGGGGTTAGGTACTCAGCTGCGATGATCAAACATATCTATAGTAGCGTTCACAAGCGAGGTCCGACGATAGCTTACCAAGGAAATCGTCAAACTTCTTCTTCTGGCCTACAAAGCAGATGCCCATGCTCTCCTTTCTTTGTGCGGTTGGGAGGTTATACTTGGCAGCAAGCTCTTTCACCTCCGTCTTGGGGATATGTTGCAGTGGGAAAATGGCCTGAGTAATACAGGCCATGTTAGTTTCGCCGACTGGAACGCAGGAAATGTGAAGTACACATCCATACCTTCCTGAGACTTGATTCCTTCACCCCCGAAAGGTAATACGTCTGATCCTTGTTCCTGTCCGCGGAACGAACTAATCTGGGACGTAGCTTTTTATCATTCAGACGCTTTCCCTTCACATTGGCATTGAATGAAGGTGGACTTCGGGCCCATTCAATACCAGCATAGTGGCCTTTGAATGTTGGATGCAACGTTAATGATAACCTAAGTACGTAGCAGTTCAGAAACCCAACTTACCCGTTGCTAGCCACGCTGCTCCTCCCAGACCAATCACGCGGTCCATAAGCGCACCAAATTTCACTTCTCTGAATACAATATAACAACATGTAAGCACACGTCACAGATCACAAACGAATTAAGACTCACCGATTACACCACACATCTGGATTCGGAGTCTGTCCCGCTTCCCATGCTCGCAAAGATGGTTCAAACACAGAGATCCAGTACTCTCGCGTGAGATCAATCTGTCCCACGGTCCAACATGAGTTCATCAAGTAGACTATATTTAGAACTATACGTACCAATTCACAAGGCAACCCAATTTGTTTACACACAAGCTGGACATCCTCCCAATCCTTCTCCCATTCACATCCTTTATCCGTTCCTGACTCGTCTCGCGTATCCCAATTACGCATGAACACAGCTGAAAGATTATAATCCTTCAACGAACAAACAAAAGTAGCATAAAGGGCTGCTTCATGCAGGACGCAAACATTGGAATCATCGCCTAGTACTCACCTTGTCGGCTAAGAGACGAGCTGTGACGGAAGAGTCTACACCGCCGGACATTGCAACGACGACTTTAACGCCAAATTCAAAGTTCAAAAAGTTCGTAGGTTCATCGGTTTCGTCTTCCTTCGATAGCAGGAGTGTTAAGACGTACCACGATCTCCCTTCCTCGGTCCATATCCTTCCGGCAGTCTACCAGTTGCGTAGGACCTTCGATACATCGACCTTGCACTTTGAGCTATATGGGAAGATGACGACTGTCGCTGGAAAGCCCGTCGTAGCATGACGGAATCAGCTAATGAAGCAATGTGTGGACAGCTCGAGAGTTGGGTGGAAGAGAAATCAGAACAGAAAATGGTAAAATTGCAGCACGTGATCGTTTCCAGAGAGGTCTACGAATCGTCGGTAGTTACCGAAGAATATTCACAGCACGGAACTCCTATTACTTTGGCTACTACAGAGCAAGGAAGCAAATGGTGGAACTAACAGCTTGAGTAACTCTTCGCTGAACAACTGAGCAAGAACCTAAGACGACACGTAGGTGTGAGAGAGGTGTACAAGGAACGTGTCCCTCAAAGTTGATCCAGAACCGCTGTCCGCAACACAACTCTACCCACAGATGAAAACAATATGCGCCTCGACGTCTACAGCTCACCCTCACTCAAGTCCAAAAACTGCCCATAAAAGCTCAAAAGGTCGCCTTTCAGGGCACCTCCGGGACCAGCTCTTGATGATTCTGCGAAACTTCTCGATGCGCTCGGAGTTTGGGTTTTGTGGGGCGTGGTCGTAGTGCAAGTGGTCGGACCCAGACTTTTGTTGTACCTCCCTTCGCTCCAGTAAGTACTGCGGTTGGAGTGAAGGTGATAGCTGTGAGGAGATCCCCGTCGATATGCTTTGTCTATCGTCACAAACGACAATATAAAATAGAGTGTGGGGAGGAGACGGCACATGGACGTACTAGAACGGGTTGCACTACCGCTACTTCGTTGCGAGACGGTGCTGGATGGTATTTTGAGGTCTGTTCTTCACCAGACATGGTGGCTGGAGGAAGATGTAGTGTGGAGCCTTCCGCTGCATCTGTTCGTCGACGGAGGGCTAGGGAGAGTGTGGATGACATGGACAGTCGTTGTTGTTGCGCAGCCTAGATAGGAATTAATAAGCTCCAAAATCAGTGGTTGACAATACGCTACTCGTTAGCATACTTGTAGTTTTGGCCGATGTAATACACCTGCAGAGAAATCCCACTGGAGAAAGGAAAATGAGTTCCAAATAATTTCAGTCGTATCAAATAGAACAAACTAGAATGAGTCTGTTATCCTCTCCAACGCTGCCAAACCTATATGATCGCTTTTCCGTTCGGACGGGGTCGAATGAAACGGAAGAAATGAACGACGAGTGTCCTTGGCATCGTGCAATTACTCGACCCTCAGTCATTGAGAAAATAGTAACAAGGTCGTCTTGCCCTCCAGTCTGACAGTGGTTCATTCAGTGCTGACAAATGAGAACTTACAAACGTAGAGTTACGTACTATTACGAATCTTGAGTCGTCCGAGAAAGCAACGCAGGTAAACGAGCCAAAGTATGACGCAAAGCAGTCGACCAGCCTACAGACTATGCGTTGATATTCCGACTCCAAAAGAGACAAGATTCCGTACTCACGACTCTTGTAACGCATCTATAATCCTTAAGCACCCATCCTCCGAGCAAGCAGCAACTAATCGTGCATCATTCGAGTAGGCAATATCTAAATTTGTTCTTCTTATAAACCTGATGTTCTTATGAGAAGCAAACCACATACCTATTACGGCGCGCTTCGATACTCTCCAATGGCTCACAGGGTTCTTCGCTGTCCTCTCCTTTTCTGACTTGCCCCTGTTCATATTCAGGGCCGAATGTGATGAAACAGGATGCCACTTCGGTACTGTCACGAATATACTCTCCAATGGGTCCCATTCCTCTCTCGAACTGGTATCTCCCTCCGACGGGATTGAACTACTAGAGCTTCCCGATTGACTAACAGGAGGAGCAGGGGGAGAGGTACGCTTAAAGGGGACTTGCGCTGTGAAGATACCGTCGTCGCGCTCTTTGTCGTATACGATGATGGTGCCATCCTCGTGGGAGACGACGAAGACTGATGGAGAGCCGGGTACCCATCGAACAGCCGTGCATGGAGAATTGCTAATACACCCCTTCAACGTCACTGACCGTGAGCAATGCAAGCTGAACAAAATATCATTGACGACCACTGACCTGTTTGTTTAGTCGGACATAGCGACCTGATATGGGATCTGGATGTATGTGGTTAGTTCAGATATGCGATCACTGCTATCGAGACTCACCAAACCATATGAGGTCGCCCGTGTTAAAGCCTATGACAACATCAAGGCTTGTGATTTTAGCCGTACTTTTATTCACGTCATGACAAGTCGGAAATGCGGAGAAGCAGATGCGCGCGAGTGGTTCCTATTGATTCCGTCAATCAAAGAGTACATGGATAGCATATATAATATACATACCTTCGCTTTTACTCCGAGCTCAGTCCAGAAGAAATTCTTGGCCGCATTATAGAACAAATAGGTGACTGTGCCCTGTTTGTTCTGGATACTTTTATTCAGGTTCTCCATACTTTGTATTCTCGTGACGAAAGTGGATGTTGTGGTTCTGATGTTATGTTTGGGTCTAGAAGCAGGTTTCTTTTTGGCCATGCTGATTGAGGGTGATGAGAAGAGTTTCGGAGAATCGAAGGAGGGCGTCTGGGGCTGCGATTGCGGCTGCAATGTAGGCGACGGTGCGAAGTCAGTAATGATACCGTCTTCGTCTGTACCAGGTCGGTCGCTGCTCGACAGACTCTGGCCATCTTCCTTCTCTTTATCCCTCTCCTTGTCCCTTTCTTTCTCCCTTTCTCTATTCTTCGCTTCCTTGTCTTTTCCTACCCCAAGTATTTGCCAGTGTGGAAGACCGGGTGAAGCTACGCCCTGTTTCGACGAAATCGGGTAGTGCAGAACGATAGTTGAGAGCCTTGTAGGATAAGTTACGGGGTATACGATGTGGGCGTTGTACGCAGCTGGTCTGTGGTCCTCGACGTTAGAATATACGCCTTCTGGAGCGACGAAGGTCAAGTCGTTCTCCATTACCATGGATCGGTGAGAAGACAAAGGAAGGCGGAGAAGATCCGTGGCTGCGGGTCAGGTGTTGTGTTCAATACTCCATGTGGACCGCGTCGGATCAGCACATCAAACAATATGCTCACTCTCTTTCTCACAAACTTCGACGACAACATCCGCGTTAGTGTCGTCGGTCATGGTGACGGCAAGACCGACGTCGATGAGCACGTTCTACAGCCGACTGCGCAGAATACCATTGATCCGCGTAGCTATTTTCTTTCTTCCGCCCCGCGTTCTTACTAGTAGCTGATCGTCACCGTCATCGACAGGCACGCCACCACCGTCTCCTTCGGCACCAATCAAACGCAGCCGGCGCTGGTGCGGGCGTTGCAACGGAGGGCGCGTCCCTCGAGCCACCTCCAGCTAGCGGGCATCTCCCTTCTATTGCAACCTCGAGTCTGCTGAGGACAACGCGAGAGAGCGCGTTACGCACGCCCGGAATCAAATGGGTCGATGAAGATGACACAGGTCGGGGTCCGGCACGCGAGATTATTCACGGACGCGATGCTCGCAAGATGAATCTCTATCAAGCCGTCCGAGACGCCCTCAGGTATCGTCTTGTTCCCTGTATGCGCTTCCCTTCTCACCACACGCTGCCTCTAGCCATGCACTCATGAAAGACGACACCGCCGTAGTATTCGGAGAGGACGTTGCTTTCGGCGGTGTATTCAGATGCACTATGGTACGTTCATTCAATCCCGGAACTAGTAGCCTCCACCTAACTTCTGGCTTATCATGTTTCTTAAAGGGGCTTGCAGAAGAGTTCGGTATGCACAGGTTGATGTTTATGATATGATCGTGTATTCATTTAATGGTCTTGGTTGTTGGTAGGCCAAGAGCGGGTGTTCAACACTCCGCTCACAGAACAAGGAATCGCGGGCTTCGGCATCGGTCTCGCAGCGATGGGACACACTGCCATCGCAGAAATCCAGGTAAGAGATTCGCTGTATTCGCGTTCATCGTGACCTATGTTAAACAATCGGCTTTAGTTCTCCGACTACATCTTCCCTGCGTTCGATCAAGCGAGTAGAGTCCTGCCTTGCTATTTAGAACTCTCTCTCTAATCAGGTGCAATAGATTGTCAACGAAGCTGCCAAATACCGATATCGCTCCGGAGGCCAGTTTAATGCAGGAGGTCTTACCGTCCGAACTCCGACTATGTCTGTTGGACATGGAGGTCTCTATCACTCTCAAAGTCCCGAAGGATTACTTCCTCGGAGCTTCAGGCTTGAAGGTCCGCCGAATATATCTGAGACGGAAGCAACTTCCTGAATATTGATTTGTTAGATCGTCATCCCTCGTTCACCAATCCAAGCAAAAGGTTTATTACTCAGTTCAATACGAGATCCGAATCCCGTTCTTTTCATGGAACCAAAGATCCTCTACCGTTCAGCAGGTATTTTCCCACATCTATCTTCACAGTACTCAGACTCATTATTCTTTCCTGCATTTCCTCGAACACAGTCGAGCAAGTCCCAATAGACGACTACGAGCTCCCCCTCTCATCTGCGGAGATCCTCACCCAAGGATCAGATCTAACCCTCCTCTCCTGGGGCACACCTCTCTACCACTGCGAAACAGCCCTCCACCTCCTCTCCTCTCCACCACCCTCCCTCTCCCCAATCATCCCCCAATCCCTCCGCAACACCTCAATAGAGCTAATTGACTTGAGAACGATTCTACCTTGGGATGTGAAGAGGGTCGAGGAGAGCGTGCGGAAGACGGGCAGGTTGGTCGTTGTTCATGAAGCGAGCGTTACGGGTGGTGTTGGTGCGGAGATTGCTGCTGAGATACAGAAGAGGTGCTTTTTAAGGTTGGAGGCGCCTGTGAAGAGGGTTGCTGCTTGGGAGTGAGTTGCATCTCGCCTCTCTTCGTTCTCGGACGGAATACTTAATCTAACCTTTGCTGTTCTACAGTCTCCCTGCTGCACTTCACTACGAGAAATTCCTCATTCCGGATGCTATTAGAGTCCTGGATGGTATAATGGAGACTTTGACCTACTAGAATAGTGCAACACGGGAAAGTCTCGATTACCTCCCACGTTACCCGTTTTACTACACACCTTTCTAATAGCTCTGAAACTTGCTATTTTGCTATCGGTTTCGCTCCTCGTTCGGGACCACACCGTCCTCCCATTGTCTATTAATCATCGTCGTCAGCAACAGCATTACAAATTGTATGTAGAGTGCATTCGATACACGCTGGTTAGCGTTCAGTGGCATTCCCTTGTAGCAATAATAATAATAATCCGTGCCAGTCCGTCAATGATCAGTCGCCAATATCTACAATATGATGGACCTTGTCAATCCCAGTTCCCTCCAATTCCTTTCAACACTCAACACTCAACAACGAGTGCCACCTTCACCCCTTAATCCTTCATCTCCAGCAAGACAACCCACCTCGTCAACAGCCCAGCTCTCAAAAGCGCCGCCTCCCACCTCGCATACATCCTCTCCTCCCTCCATCCCTGAATCCCAACGTTCTTAATACACTCACGCCTAACGTCTCCGTCGTATTCCAACGAAGTTGCGTAAGCGTCGAGTGCATTTGCG